>LPNX011127494.1:290487-320707 GCA_001517045.1 Pseudotsuga menziesii | reverse complement strand
TGTGAGGGTAGTGAAATGAATGTGATGTTAGGGAAAGGTGTTTGTGAATTAACTATTGTAGGAATATGTCCGAGTACTAGGTCTAACCCTTAGATTTCAAGAGCTAGGGGTTGATGATTTTTCTTCCATATGTGTGCCTTGGAAGGGAATAATTTTCTTCATGAGTTGTTGTTCCTTGTGCCATTTTTTATGATCATATATATATATATATTAAAGAAAGTCCCTTTCTTTGGACTTGTCTTTGATAAGCTGAGACATACAAATCATGGATTTAGCAAAAGGGCATAGCTCACATTTATCATTTAGCTCCGCTTTCCTTAAAGTACTAACTCTTTCAACTTTGACTTAGGCACCATTTATAGGAATAGTATAAAGAGACCTTAAAAGATGACATATAATAAGTTAATTGCAAAAGGGGGATGTGATAAAAATGGATGAAATGGCTAGTAAAATGACATGGGCTAAAAAAGGGCTATGTAAAATGTTATCAATGACATTAAATGATGTCACCCTTACTTAAATTCCTAGGATGACCTAATCCACAAGGTCATACACTTAATCTAAAGAAGAAGCATAACCACACCATGATGTACCCTTAGCCATTGAGACAACAATCTAAGATACCTGAGCCATTATGCAGTAACACCATAGACCCCTATGATCATGTCCACATATAAGAAATCATTTACATTAAGTCAAGTAGAGAGCATATGTCATAACACTAGTTTATAGTTATACCGAATATCCCCATCAATCTCTAGCACATATCATGGTGGATTGAGCGAGATGAAAGTGTCTCTATCAAGTGTTTATAGGTAAACCATAAATCTCATATGTGGAACTGTTGGATGTGATGGAAGACCGCATAGGAAATAATGATCAAGTCACCCCATACATGTCAATGGATAACATCTGGCTCCAACAGTGAGAAATGTATTACAGGATAGAGTGCATGAGAACCTCAAAGAAGTTTGGCACTCCAAACTCTATGGTTCCAAGAAAGACAATCAACATTCTTGATATGCTTCCCATTAACTAGCAAAGGCAACTTCTTACCATCAAGGCTAATAAGGTAAAACAAGTTAATACTAGCCTTGTTTTCAATTTGATAAGGACCTAACCATAAGTTATCGAACTTTTTGTGCATGCTAAGTTTCTCCTTTCTTTTATCCCAAAGGAGGTCAAGGTCTTATTCCTCAAATGATATCCGCATGGCCCATTAATCAAATGTTCCTTTGATTCTACCTTAACTCTTCATCATTTGGTTGAAGGACTTTTGCCTAAACTCATCTAACTCAACAAGTTGATTAATCCTTGCTTGCACTACCTCTTAATTAGTGGTGAATGCTAGTAAACATTGTATACTGGGATCTTTAAGTTGATAGGCAATTTGACATTCATCCCATCCACTAACTCAAAAGGATTCTCATCTATGGCTCCTGTTATCACATATAGATTGCAGCTGGGCTACCATGATGCAGCATATAGATTGATCTCTTTATTTTTTTCGAGTTATTCATTCACATGGGGTTTTAGCATGGAACATTACAGCCTCAGCCATTTCAGAGCCTTGTTTAGAAGTGGTTCCTTGCCAGGACTGAGATTCACTTTTCCATTGAGATGCTTTCACAGGTGGCCTAGTTCATTTGAGCAGGGTAGCAGAGCAGATATGATATACACAGTTACAGAGGGGCTTATCAAATGGAGACATGTATATATGGTGAGATCAGGTATATGTTTCCTTGGTTGTTTATGCTCTATGATGTATACTAAACACCTAGGCTTGTTTTGTTAGGATGATCATGGTGACCTATCCTTATATATATATATATATATATATATATATATATATATATATATATATATTGATGATTAAACTTGTGCTAATACTGATCAAAGAACTCAATGTTGAAGACTGTTGCTCATGCCATGCTTTACACAAATGATTAAACCCTAAAGCTATGTTGGTTCCATGTGTCATTTGTCCCCATCCATCCAGTTCATCCATTGTTTAAATTTTATCCCATGACTTAGATTGACTGAGACTAGTGAGATTGAAGATCTTTTCCCCATCTTGACCCCTGTGCATGATAAAGTCCATGTTGTTATGTGTCTTTAGCTATGAAGTATGTGGCTTGGCCAGTGTGGTTGCGTTCACCAGGTAATTCTCTTCTAGTCCTCAAAACAAGTGCTCCACCAAACAGTGTTGCTAAACACTAAAGCATTGGAACGCATAAAAGCTATATATAAATGATGCAAAGTATAAATGTTTAAAAGGTAGTCATTGGCCAAGAGGTTGAGCACTCATTCTTTGTATAATGTAAGGCTCATCTTCCCTCCACAGGGGCAGCAGGGAGAGGCAAAATCGTCGAGGCAATGGACTGCTCGCTGGCAGCGAGGCTAGGCCTTAGTCATTTACTAGAGCCTAGAATGCTTTCCAGGGCACCTGCTCTTGTAGGTTGGCTACTATATTATGTGAAAATAAAAGTTATTGAAAAAAGTCAATGGTCAAAGGATGAGCACTCATTCATTGTATAGTGTTTGGCTCATTTTCCCCCACATGGAAACAAGGTGAGACTAGCCTACAAAAACTATGTCTTTTTCAGTACTGGAGCCTAGAAAGCTTCCAGGACTCCTGCCTTTGAAGGTTGACCCATATTGTAATGTAATGAAAAGGAAAACTTGCTATAGTCTGAAGGAAACAAACCCAAGTACTTTATCCATTTGTGAGAAATCACCATTCCTTGTTCCTATCTGTCATGCATATGTCTTTTTGGTTGAGTATATTGGTTATCATTCGGAGAGATCACATAGTCAAAGTCAGTCATGACTCATTCCCCTTTGCCTTAAGCCTTGTTTTCCACCTCCACCCAACAATAGCAGACTGTTTAAACTTTGTAAGCATGACATGCACAATAGACTTCTAGAAGGTTCAATGATCTTCCAAAAGCACAGGTATATCTTACTTATTATTATTATTATTGTCACCATGATTCTGAATAACATGATTTAAGTTGGGCTTTGATATACACCATTGGAACATTTCTTACCTTGGATACATGCAGGAACATATTGATATAGTATCTCACCTACAATTTGGGTACTTTGACCTGGTCAACTCGGTTGACCAAGTTGAACACGGTTCCCAAGGCAGTGACTCAAGAAAAAAACAGTGCCTACATTTACTACAGACACACCCAGGACCAATACTATCGTTTTAGTTTTCAGAGTTTGGCCTCAGATTGCACATTCAGTGATTATTATCACTTTATTATTAGCCAGATTTTATTACTATGGCAGTGATTTTGGTTCTCCTAGAGCATTGCAGTGTTTCAGGGGGTATGAGTAAGTCACTTATAACATTTTTCTATGTTTACAAATCATCTAGTATAGTCAGTTTGCCCCAGTTCTCATCTTGGACAAAGTTATGATGATTTTATTCAGTTCCAGAGGATGTTACCACAAAAAATGAACTAGGAAATTCACTGAAAAAATCGATTTGGCCTGTTGGGTCAAGGAAATGCCAGGAAAAGTTCTCAGATGATGTATTTTGGTTCCCCGAACAATTCTTCAGCGTTTTCAATGAGCATTTGGTCTAGGATTATTTTGTTTGGCTTATCCAGTGAAGACGTCCCTTAAGGGGCACCCCTCACTTGGCCAATTGATGTATTATATTGTTATATCCTATGTTGTGAGGTTGTAATGGGACATAGGGTGAATTAATCCCCTAGTGAACCCCTTTGATATACTATCATGTCATATCTTATGTTATATTATTATTTCCACTTTACGGAGGCATCCTTAAGCAAAAGTGCGCCCCCCTTTGATGTGGTCATCTTGATCCATGTATGATCCTTGTATTGATGATCTCCACTGTTGATGATGTATTAATCTCAACCGTCGGATGATAGTTAGTTAAAATGTGGACACACTCTCAAGCTATTTAAGAGAGGTGATCCCCCCCATTGTAAACCATGAGCTCTGGCACTAGAATATTGAATAAAGAGATTTTTCTGGGATTACACACTTGTTTCTTGCCTAATAAATGAATGAGATGATGATTGGCACTATTATTCTTTTGCACTGACATAAATCCGGCATATATTTTGTATATTTTTCTTGTGCCCGTCTATTTGCAGGTTGAAATTGGCGCACTTGAGGAAGGCACATTGGTGGGGAGACTCACTTTGTGCTGGTTCTCGGGTTTTGGTTATCAAGGAGTGGTTACTTCTTTATGATTTCTCATTTCCTGTACTTTCTCTATATTCAAAACCCCGTTCATTTGTCTTGCTAACTGATTTCTTTGGCGTGGCAGGTAGAAGGGGGCACTAAACTCACTGAGTGGAGCTTCAATTCATCAAAAACTTGCCTAGAGGCTAGAACTCTCATTTGATCAGAAAGACAACATTCTTCATCATCTAGGAGCTTATCTACATGATTCAAGTACGTCTCTCAGGTGAGTTCTCAGTCCTTTAATTTTCCATGCTCTACACATCACTATTTTTTCTGAAAAAACCCTCATTAGAAAGTAGGCAAAACCATCGGACCAATTTGCACTAGGAATTTGCAAATTTGGCGATCTGGGTTTTGCTGGCCATACCAAAAAAATGGCTCTCCCTCCTAGGCGTCATCATTGGACTTCATTTTCCCATCTCCAGGCATTGATCCCTAGAAGAGAAAATGCCCCTCTTAGTCTAGCAGCCAATTTCCCTGCGTGTCTTCTTCCGGTTGCACTTGGATTTTCTCATATTGTTGAATCTTCCATCCAAGTAAGTGTGTTTGAAGCCTTAATTCTTCGTAGCAACCTCACCCTTGGAATTTTCTATCTTTCTGCTTAAATCCCCCCAGGGTCACAGGTTTGATCGTTTGAACAAACACACTGATCCTAGATCCAATTCTAATTCCACAATTCAATGATCCATCTCACTTGAGTAGTATTTACAATAACCTTGAACACCCGTACTCAAGCATTCCTTAATTTGTGGCTTATCCCTTAAATCTAGGGTCCCTAGCTCTCACCTTACGTATTCCACGTTTGTCTGTTTGATTTGGTGATTAGCTGTAGATTTGTCCTTCTAGGATAGGTCTGGATCTCCCCCTTTGTCACTTGGGCATCCAATGGCATAGAGCGAAGGATATCCTAATCGGCATGACAACCATCCATTTTCGAGGGTTAGGATATTCGTAGGTCACAGCTTTGGTTCCATGTCCCCTCAACCATCCTATACATGATTACTCTACAGGGCAACTACAAGATCCGTGATAACAGCTCCCTTGGTGGTGATTCTATTTGCCCATTAAGCATACTTGATTTTATTATCCCAACTTCTATCGTTATCACCTATGGTTTTATGCAAGATATTCATCAAACTTTTGTTACTTGACTCGGCCAAACCATTCCCCTATGGGTAGTAATTTGATGAGTGAAATAACAATATACCATAGTCAAAGCAAAACTTAAACAAAGCAAGTGAACTAAAATCTTTGGCATTATCAATGGCGATTTTAGATGGGGCCCCAATTGAGTAATGATCTTGTCTTCAAGTAAACTTACAAAAACTTATTTCGTTGCCTTCTTTGCTAGAATGGCTTCCACCCACCAAGTAAAGTATAGGCTGAGATACATTGGTATCAGTTACTACAATTATCTTTAAACTTACCAATGAAATCTAAACCCTACTATTGAAAAGGAGCTTCAACTATAACAGGTTTTAAGGGTAGAGTAGGAAAATGTTGTTTCCAAAAAAACAATTGGCATGGCTTACAAGACCTAACATAATGATGGACATCATGGAATAACATAGGCCAATACTAAAGAGTATCCAGCTCTCAAGATGTTATGGGAAATTGTGAGGGCAGCAAAGTGACCCCCACAGAAAATGGCTAGAAAATTTCTATGATTTTAGGCCTACAAACCTTCTCCATGGGGCTGGAAAAACTATCATTAAAACCCTGCAAGCATGGATGGAAATGACTCGGAAAATTCATGCAATAAATATCATGCTGCCCTGTACCATTTTCAGCACTCAAATCACCATCAACAACTGCAAATTCACCAAAAATTGAAGAAAAAGGAGGCCAAAAAAAGTTCTCCTCAAAACCTTATTGATCTATGCAATTTCCAGCCTGAAAAACATGACTCCTAACTAATTTTTCACCCGTAAATGCTTCAAAAACTTGATCAATTTGTGGCAGGAAAATTTCTAAATTATTATCATCACAAAATATCCCTAAACCTAAGAAAAATCAACATTAGATGATGAAAAACATGGCTGAAAATTTTATTTAGATTGTTGTCCAAAATTTGTCCTAAAAGAGAGTAAATTGCCATCCAAAATCTGTATTATTAAGCTCATAAATCTGCTCAAAGTGCTACAAAAATATTGCACAAAAAAACCATAGAACATGGCTGAAAAAGTGTCCCAAAAGTGGAAGTACATGGCTAAAACAAACCTGCATACATGTTCTCATAAGGCTGCCCAAAACTTTCATTATGAATAAGAATGTATCGCTAAAAATCATACAAATCTTTTAAAATACCCCAAACATACATGACTATCCCAAAAGCTGAAAATTTGTATTTTCTTCCATAGAACATCCATATTTGTATCATCGATATAAACTCTCTTATTTACAAAATTCCTTGTAATATATATTGGAAAAAATACAAAAAAAAAACTGAAAAATCAAATATTTTGAAAAATACAAAAAAAAATTGTCATTGCAATTCTTTTACTTGTTCAATTCTGAAATTGTTACTAATGTTATAAATTTCTAAAGTTGTTATATCGCTGAAAAATCCATACGAAGCTGAAAAAATCCATTTAAAAAAATTGCAGCTCAAAAAAACCCTAATTTAGGGTGATGTCAACCTAGGGAGCATGACGTCACTCTCCAAAGGTTGTTGCAGCTTTGTTGCAGATCTGGTGTAAGTGTTTTGAAGGTCCATTTTGACAAGAAGATCAAGCCCTCTTGGTTGGAAAGGGTCCCTACTTTGTCTCCAAATTTCAATAGTTGAGCCTGTTATCACACATATAGTAGTCGGGCTACCATATTCTATTTTTCAGATTCCAGTACACTTTCCAGCCCCCTTGCATATGAGATGTTGAGATGAGCATCTATGATGGATCACTATTTGATGATGAACTATAGTACTTTCCCATGCCATGACTGAGTCTCAGGACACTCAAATCTGAGGACTGATGTAGCCATTTAGCCATTTTGCAAAGCAGTAGTGCCCAGAGTCGCATCAGTAGTTCATCATTGGACAGATGTTGGTTCAGATTGGTTATTTACATGTATATGACTCAACAGATATTATCTTGTGTTATGGTTATTATTGCTTTTATACTCATTCTTGTGACATGTCTTAGCATTTAGTGTCATGATCTGGCGGTCATATAAATATGTGGACTTGGATATATTGATATTATGTATGTATGTCCCTACCTAGACCTGGAAGTTCTTGACCCATACTAATTGGTCTTACCCTCCTTAGGGAGAATAGGGGTGGTCATTCCCACCATACTTTGGCTTTCTAGTGTTGTCTTCATTGTTCACTATCTCCACCCATCCATTACCTTCCAGTTATGTTTTTAGCCCGACATACTGCTTGACTTGTGGCATGGAAGACCTTTCCCCACTAGAGCCTCTGTGTTGGACAAGCTTCCCTGTTTATTTGTGTCTCGGTCTGAGTTGCCAAGGTTGTGTTAGCTAAACCTAAAACAAATAGTGTTGCCATCAATACAATGTATTTGGAAATGAAATGAATATCTTATAAAAGCCCATTCATGAAAAGTAGTGTTTTTGAACATACATGAATGCAAGGCAAGCCTAATGAAATTGGCCATGAAGTATATTGAAATGAATATTTTGTGAAAAACCATTCATGAAAAGTAGTGTTTTTTAAACATAAATGAATGCATGAAGCCTCAATAATAAAAACTGTGTAATTAATGCATGGACCAGGGCTATGGAAATTCGAAGGCCCAAAAAGCAATGGTTCTTAAAAAGTTATATCTAAAGATTGTTGGCCTCACTTGTATTTGATTTGGATTGTGAGCATTTGTCAAGGTGAATAAGCACCTCTAAACGTAACTTATCCATTTGTGAGACGCTGCCATCCCCTGTGCTGTTGCTTGTCCAGCATATGCTAGAATGAATATCCCCTTTCCATATCCAAAGTGTCACAGTGTCAAGTTGGTAGTCACCCTTTATCCTAACCATTTGATTTCTAGCCCTCACCTTTCACTAGCAAATTGATTACAACTATGAAGTGAGTATCATCTTGAAAGTCTAGTCTAAGTTATAATAAATTAAATAAGCTCTATATTTGGTTGATAGATCGCCAGTGAAATCACTGTTACTTGTTATAATTGTTATTTAAATGATTTGTAGAGCATGTCTTAACCTATAAACACTTGCAGCAGATTGGTGTTAGCCTAGATTATATTATTGATTATTTGATCAGTTACAGATTATTATTTTATCTGTCTGGGCATATTGGATATTGTAGCTGATCATGCATAGATCTTAAAGGTGTATGAGTATGCCCCTTAGATGGATTTGGGTTCCCTGAGTCCAATGAGACAGTTTATTTTCAGTTATGAGCAGTTACAGTGATGATTTGTCTCAGTACACCATTCTGGTGCAGTCTTGCCATGCTGAGTGGCCTGTTAGAGTAGAGAGGTGATTTGATTGGTTCACCTAGGGCGCTAGATGAGGAGGGGGTGGTCCAACCATTTGTTTTTACCATTTTACCCCCTCCCAAAGAGCCTGGTGGGCCTAGTTTGACAACGATGGCACTCTAGAAGGCAGTTTGGGCCATATCACGTTTCCTGACGCAGATTAAAAATAATAAAAATGGCTACTGAAGAATTCGATTTGGGCTATTGAGGCAAGGAAATGGCATGGGATGAGTTTTGACGATGAGGGTGATGTCTTCCACTCCTCCAGCAGTTTCAGCACTTGGATGGACCCACATCCATCTCTCCAATATATCTTATTATTTTCTGGAGCTTTTGAAGGCTCGCAATTTCTTCAGAGAAGCACTATTTTGCATTTAAAAATTATATGTATTTTTATTGTGCCATGGGTACACACTAGGGGTGTTAGTTAATACCCCCTAGACCCACCATGAGCTTTATTCATTTTTATTGAGTGGGATCCCCTCTCCTAGGGTGATTTAGTCCATTGATATATTATATTATTGTACTGATCCATGTACTTTATGTTGAGCTCATCTCAACCGTTGATTAGAATATTTTGATCTTTTAATCTTAGCCATCCATTTGAAAGGTGGTTAGGAATTTGTTATCTCTCATTCCTATTTAAAGGAGAGAGCTTCTCATTGTAAAGGGTGGAGGGATCTAGAGATTTTTGGCTCTTGACTATTGGAATAAAAATACTTTCTTAGGCATCTTGGATCTTGGAATTGGAATGCTTGTGGTGATTGTAAATGCTTCTTCCTCTGCACTGATAAACATTGGTGGCCATCTTGATTTTATCTTCAACTAACATTGTTTTGCAGGAAAAGAAGACATTTTGGAGGGGTGCAAATTGGTGGGGAGGCTGTAATATCCCAAATACTGATATTCTCTAATGTTCTATGATAGTGATGACTTGCACACTCAATCTCATACAGAGTTGCAAAATAATTGTGCATGCAAACTCACCATGCAAAAATGCCCTAAAATATAGCTAAATTAGGGTTAGGGTTTTACAAAGAGAAATTAACACTTACCACTGATATTCCGGCTGATAATGACTCCATAGATCGCTGCATGCATAAGGATTCGGATGGGTGGTCTAATAATGCTCTTTTCCTTCGGTGTTACTGCCACGCTGTACCGTAAGCACCCTCCAGACTGAAGGTCACTTTTTGTAGGAGGAGAGGTTCGTTCGGGCTGAAATTTTCTAAGCTTGTCCGTCTGCTGATGCCAGAGAGATGGACTAGCACATGCATAGGTTTGGCTGCCTCTAAGTGCCCTAGCAAATTGATTGCCAGTTCTACTGCTCACACCCCCAACTGATCTGTTTGGTTGATAGCTGCTCCAGGTGAGCAAACTGATGGCTAATAATCACTGAATACCGTAGGATATGCCTGCTGAGAAAGAGGAAGCTGACATGCGGAGGAAAGACTGGGTTTTGTGGTCCCAGTGAATCCTTCTGTGTCTTCCCTGCTACTTCCGGTTGCAAACCGTGGATCTGCTAATAACCCTTCGGAATGTGTTGGATCTCCGAATACTGTAGTATATTATGGATGCAATGGATAAACCTGGATGATCTATCCCAATAAGAGACTAGGGCAGATATCTCACTATCGAACCCTCGGTAGCTGAAGACACCGTCTCCAACCCCAACTGTCGTGGCTGCACATTGTGCTGTTGCTCGAAACTCCAAAATCAATCAACAATAACAAATGATATTCCTTTAGTCCAATAAACCTTCTTAAATAGAGCCTCATGCGCTTTTAGGGTTTGCATGTCACTTTTAGGTTTTATGCTTCACTTTTGCATGCATGCAATTCTAATTTCATGTTGACTTTTAAAACTAAAGAAATGAGGCCTGCATGCTCCGCATGTTGAATGATAATAACTATGATGGACCTCTTTGCTATACTAACGACTGAATAATTGTCTTAATGTACTCTTGTTATTAAAGGTCCTTGGTCAATTCCCTATTTAACAAAAACAGAACATTACAATCCTCCCTCTCCAAAGATTGCTTGTCCTCAAGCAATGCCAACACAACTCCACAATCAATCAAATTGAATCAACTGAATCCAGGGATGATCCCAGGGTCCCAAATTATCCTAGGAGATATGTAGCACCCTCTACTCAAAGCATTGCACTGCACGGTACCATCACAAAATGTCCCATGGAATCCTCCT
Source organism: Pseudotsuga menziesii (assembly GCA_001517045.1). Classification (NCBI taxonomy): domain Eukaryota; kingdom Viridiplantae; phylum Streptophyta; class Pinopsida; order Pinales; family Pinaceae; genus Pseudotsuga; species Pseudotsuga menziesii. The sequence goes on along the minus strand of LPNX011127494.1, from coordinate 309,816 downwards.
ATAAGTAGAGTGACTAACCACGATGTAAATGAGGTACCATCACAAGAGACCTCCTGGAAGCATCCTCTAGCAATCACTAAACTGGCAGTTACTGTAATCCCAGGGTCCCAAATCAATCTGAGAATTGCAGAGGTCAAAATGCATCCACCACTACCCTGCGTAGTATCGACACAAGGAGCATCCTATAGACTCCCAAGTAACCCCATCAGTAACCATTGTATCCATCCCTCATAAGGTCTCCCACCTGGATCCCAACGCAAACTTGTGCATCTTTCATCCTGTTGTCCGCCAATTGCACACTAGCAGCAGAAATCTTCTGAAAGCTGTCTTCTCACTTGAGAAAGTGGGAGAGGTGTGACCTTGGGGGCAAGCACAAAACCAAGTACTGTCACCTACTCCTAGCTCCTCTGTTTTGGCTAACTCCTGACGAAGCCAAGGGGGTAGTCCCTACAAAAGAGTTTCTACGGCTCTTAAGTTGTTAAAGTGTTTTAAAAGGTTGCGGATGCGGATGGGTGTTGTTTAGGAGTTATGGTGATTAAATGTGTTTGTTTATTATGAACTTGACGCATAAGATAAACCAATCCACGTTGCTATCAAGAGAATTAAAAGATGAACAATAATTCAAGACTTTATAAAGATGCATTCATAGATAGAAATTAAAATGTTTCAAAGACAAATGATCCAGATATAATAATTATGCAAAGATTAAAAGACCAGTGCCTTTATGGAGTCAGAGCTCTGCAATGCTTTAAGAAATAAATCTAAGTCTTGAAATAAAGCTAGTGGATGTAATGTTGTGCAAGTTCTCTTGGTATATTTTAAGTATTTCAGGCGGTCTTGCATATGGTGTCAGCGAAGGGTTTTCAATAGCTGGGGAAATGTTCCAAGTTAATCCGTTGGAGACATGATGGCCCGCCCAGTATCCCAGGCTGGTATCGCGAATATTGACCAGATAGCTGAGAAGCTTAGACAGCGGGGAGTTCCGATGCCTCTACTAAGAACTTATGAAAATTCCTACAACGTCGGTGCGTTGGTCATAGGGTTTATTTTTTTGTTATGTTTCTCTTGCAAGATTAAAAATCCAATGATGTTTTTGGGTACTTCGATTTTGAAGTCGGTCAAAGCATACTCCGGCAAAGAGACAACGAAGTTAATTAATTATGGCAGAGTGAGTTGCAAATTTTATTAAGTCAATTAATTAAGACTCTCCGACAGAGGGCACTCTTAACCTTGTCTTATGACAAAGGTTCAATAGACTTAGCCAATCTAAATGCCTAATGCAAGGATATGCAAGTCTAACTATGTTCTCCGATAGAGAGTGCTCTTGGCTTGGGTTATGACAAGTTCAAGAGACTTAATTAATTAATTGATTAAACTTTAAGAAAAAGAAAGCTAAACTATCCAAGAGTCTCTTTCAGGCTTTTTAGGCCCCAATCGGGAAAGCATGGGGGTAAGTAAAATTATATCAAAAAGTAAACAAACTTTGCATTCAGCTAAGTAAATAAACAAAGGAACCTTTTTACTTTTATATTTTATGAATGATGAACTAATCAGAGATAAACTACCCTACTTTAATGAAAAAACAAACTTCTAATGATTATGAAATTATTCTATCATATTCTACCTTTAGCAGTTTATTAAACAACAAAATAAAAAGCATGACACAGTGACGATACAAGCTTCCCCCAAATGGGAGAAGAGGGGTGTGGGAGCCGTAATCCCATTTGCTCTTTATTACTTTTTTACAATACTTTTGATGTGTTTAGCCTCTTGTTGAATGAGCAAAGGTGAGAAAGGGAAGAAAGAAGAGGGAGGTGTTTTGGTCTTTTTTGCTCTTTGTTTGCTCCTTGCTTGCTTATGGCCTTTGGGCTCTTTTTGACCTGCCTGAAAATGAGAGCTTTGAACACTAACTTGTTATAATGTTAGTCCAAAAATAAAACTAGATCTATAAACTTAATCAAAAAATAAACCAAACTTCTATACTGAAACCGGAGGAAAGCGGAAAGAAGAAGAAGCTACGGAAAAGAGAAGACAAAAAGAGGAAAGAGAGGGCAAACTAAGGTCAAAAGAAGGATGAAAACTAAGGTGAAAAGAGGGCTGCAAACAAGGCAAAGAAGGCTGCAAAAGAAGAGAAAGAAAGCTAAAAACTAAGGCCAAAAAAGGGGCTGCAAAAAGGGTGAATAGGGCTGCAAACTCAGGCCAATAGAGGGCTGCAAACTATAAGAAAAAAGAGGAAAAGAGGGCAGCGAAAGAGGTGAAGAAGGAGGCTGCAAAATAGAAGTGAAAGAAGGCTGCAAACTACAAGAGAGGACAGCCAACAAGGGCATACGGTTTGGTGAATGATAGATCACTTTAGCCCAAACCTTGCCTAACCCAAAAAAAAATCAAAAACTTTTACTTTGAAAGATGAATGAAAGCAAAGAGAAAATAGTCAAACCTGTGGATCTTTTTAAGGACACTTGGATCTCGTAAAGCATGCAATTGCTGGAAGTTTGTACTTGACTCCAAGAGAAGAAGATGCAGCTAAGCTCGAACTTCTGCTTGGTTGGATGGACTGATCTGCAAAAAATCAACTCATAGACTTGCCAAACAATAGATTAGATCATGTATTGTTCACAAATTGAAATATAAAGTAGCATGAAATATGACTGAATAAACAATGCTTCTTTTCAATTTCTAAAAGTAAAGCAATAAACAGCTAACTTGCAAACCAAAAATACCTGTTCTTATGTGCTTACAGAAGCCTTCTAAAGCATAGATTCATAATCTCAAATAGACAAGAAAGAGAAGAGTTAGAACAAAATCACCTCATCCATCAAGTGCATTCATCCACAATGTCACACCATATGAGCCTCCAAAGCCTTAATTTTATTCCAAAGGTTGCATAAAAGCAACAAGCATTTACAAAGTTTCGCCAGAGTTTCTCTACACAAAAATCCACCCTTGATAGAGATGAAAGAGCCTCTATTTATAAAATGAATGAAGACCAAAACCCTAAAACCAAAAATTCTTGACCTAACCGGCTTGGCACCTCGCTGAGAGTCCAAACCTAAAGATGAAGAGCTAAGAGTGAGGGGACGCCTCCACCTAGGCAAGGCGCCCCCACTCCAAATCTAAACATCCAAATCCAACGGTTGAAAGCACCCACATGTGTGAAGGCGCATCCTTGAGAAGATGAGGGCATGAGCTTGAGGATGGAGGCGTGAGGGTTGATGGAGGAGTTAATTGGTGTTGCTAGGTGCCAAAACCCTTAGGGTTTGCACCAATCCTTCATTTCAATTATTGCACGGCTTCGTAATTATCATCACACCAATCCCATCCTTCCAAATCATCCAATTCGTGAGTTTAGCTGGAGATGACAAGATTACTAACTGAATGTATCTTTAATGCTCACTAAATGCTGACTGAAGTCGAGTTCTGTTAACTCCAATCATCATAAATGCCCAATGCCATGTCATTTAGCTTTTATTTTATTCAATTTGGTTAATTTTGCAGAGTTTTTTATTTTCTCCCAAAGAATTCATTTTTAATATTTTAATTAATAATTTCTCCGTAAATGACTTTTTTGAGAAATTATTACTTATGAGGCCGAATGAACTTCTGAAACTTGGATCTGGCTGGCTCGCTGATCAAGAATGATTTTTGGCTTAAGGTTAGAGCCTTCAATCACTGAATTCGGGTTCTGGATGACTAACTTATTACAAATTGAAATTTTCCATTTTAATTATGGAAAAATTTAATTAAAAAACTTATTAAAAAATAAAAAAATAAAAATTTTGACGTGTCCGGTAAAAAAAATTCGGAAAAAAATTTGAGGGTCCTAGTGACTTAGGACATGACCATAGTCTATTCTAATAATGTCTAGTAGGTTTATATATACTCAGTTGGGCTCTAATAACCCCCTTAAGGCCTAGAATTCAAAATCAAGCATTCCAGCTTTGGAGGAAGCGGGAGAAAACCTCCTCAATTATACTCGGCTATAGGCAAAACATAATTGTCAAGGGCAAAAAACTCCCTGGAATACCTTAGTTGAAATTCTACGTCTTAGGAGACCGAACCACTCAAAACATCCTATTAGCACATTTTATTACAAACCCCATGGGGCCATGGTCATAATTATTCAAACAAAAAACTGACTAGCCAAAACTGGCTAGGCACAAAGGCGGATCATCTGATACACTGGAATCAAACATTTGTCATGTTTGTCAACTGGCGGCTCCTCAGCTAATCCAACTATGGTACAAAAAGGTTGGCAACACATCCCAAATATTGCAAGGTTGTTGTGGGACTATACCGCAGGCTAGGAATGGCCTCCCAAGAATCACCCACTCAATAGGACACCACCCCTTAATCTCATCAGACCCCCAAAAAGCACCTTGCCCATAAGCACCATCACAAGGAATAATCCTACCAAGCTGACATTCTGCCCTTCTGATTTCAATTGGAATGCTCATATACTGCTACCCAATTTCTCAATCCTGGACAACCTGTAAAAACCATCCTCCATTATGCAAATGTGGACTTAAGCTACTGCAAGCCTTGTCTATGTACTCCTAAAGAGAACTGCTTTGAAATGCAATAGTATGTTTCTTCTGCTGCCGCATCAAGGAATCTAATTGCTCTTCAATACTAGAAAGCCTAACCTCCGACTCGGTACATATAACTCGAAGAACTGTAAGCTCAACATCTCACTGTAATATGGTATCCCGAAGTATCTTGGTCCTCTCTTTCATTGCTAGAATGCTTTTTTTAACACGTTCAATCTTCTTTGGCGACTATCATCTGGGAGCTCTATCTCATGCCTGTATAAACTCTCCCTAACCTCCATGTGCAACTGCTCGCTGTCTTGACCATTGTGCTTATTGCCTTGCACCTCATGTATCTCACTTGTCATAACTGTCTGAACTCCTGCTGTAGGTTATGAAGAGTGTACAACTCCAACTCATCACACGGCTGGTACACAATCTGACCATCGGATGTGCTGGTGTCACTAGACTCACAGGATGGCTTTAATGTTATCTCCTCATGCACATCATCATCATGTACAACCTCCAAATCAAGCTCACCAACAACATGTACTTCATGCTCATCTTTCTTCACTCCCCCAACTATGCCTTTAAGGAGATCCTCATCCAAATCCTTGGGCTGGCTCCCGAACTTAATAGTGTAATCATCTTGAAAGGACAATGTTGCACATACCTCATCACCCAAGGCTAGATATTCCCAATATCAAGGCAAGTGTTGCTAACCTCTACAAATTTCCAATCAAGATCCTTCTCATTGTCTTCATGTTCTCACAAGTTGGAAAAACAAAACCTTTTTTCTGACATACACTTCACCAACATCACTGACATGTGACCATTGGATGTGCTGGTGTCACTAGACTCACAGGACGGCTTTAATGTTATCTCCTCAAGCACATCATCATCATGTACTGTTAACTCCAAATCAAGCTCACCAACAACCTGTACTTCATGCTCATCTTTCTTCACTCCCCCAACTATGCCTTTAAGGAGATCCTCATCCAAATCCTTGGGCTGGCTCCCGAACTTGATAGTGTAATCATCTTGAAAGGACAATGTTGCACATACCTCATCACCCAAGGCTAGATATTCCCAATATCAAGGCAAGTGTTGCTAACCTCTACAAATTTCCAATCAAGATCCTTCTCATTGTCTTCATGTTCTCACAAGTTGGAAAAACAAAACCTTTTTTCTGACATACACTTCACCAACATCACTGACATGTGACCATTGGATGTGCTGGTGTCACTAGACTCACAGGACGGCTTTAATGTTATCTCCTCAAGCACATCATCATCATGTACTGTTAACTCCAAATCAAGCTCACCAACAACCTGTACTTCATGCTCATCTTTCTTCACTCCCCCAACTATGCCTTTAAGGAGATCCTCATCCAAATCCTTGGGCTGGCTCCCGAACTTGATAGTGTAATCATCTTGAAAGGACAATGTTGCACATACCTCATCACCCAAGGCTAGATATTCCCAATATCAAGGCAAGTGTTGCTAACCTCTACAAATTTCCAATCAAGATCCTTCTCATTGTCCCCATGTTCTCACAAGTTGGAAAAACAAACCTTTTTTCTGACGTACACTTCACCAGCATCACTGACATGCATTTGCATGTATAAGCATGCATCAACATGCACTTTTATTCAATTTCTATGTGCCCGCAGCTGGCAAGGATCATGCTCTGATACTACTATAATATCCCAAATACTGATATTCTCTAATGTTCTATGATAGTGCTGACTCGCACACTCAATCTCATACAGAGTTGCAAAATAACTGTGCATGCAAACTTGCCATGCAAAAATGCCCTAAAATATAGCTAAATTAGGGTTAGGGTTTTGCAGAGAGAAATTAACACTTACCACTGATATTTCGGCTGATAATGACTCCAGAGATCGCTGCATGCATAAGGATCCGGATGGGTGGTCTAATAATGCTCTTTTCCTTCATTGTTACTGCCCTGCAATACCGTAAGCACCCTCCAGACTGAAGGTGACGTTTTTGTAGGAGGAGAGGTCCGTTTGGGCTGAAACTTTCTGACCTTGTCAGTCTGCTGATGCTAGAGAGATGGACTGGCACATGCGGAGCTTCGGCTGCCTCTAAGTGCCCTAGCGAATTGATTGGCAGTTCTGATGCTCACGCCCCCAACTGATCTGTTTGGCTAATAGCTGCTCCAGGTGAGCAAACTGATGGCCGATAATCACTGGATACCATAGGATAGGCCTGCTGAGAAAGAGGAAGCTGACATGCAGAGGAAAGACTAGGTTTTGTGGTCCCAGCGAATCTTTTTGTGTTTTCCCTGCTACTTCCGACTGCAAAACGTGGATCTATTAATAACCCTTCGGAATGTGCTGGATCTCCGAATACGATAGTATATCATGGATGCAATGGATAAACCTAAATGATCTATCCCAATAAGAGACTAGGGCAGATATCTCACTGCTGAACACTCGCTAGCTGAAGACATCGTCTCCAACCCCAACTATTACAGCTGCACGCTGTGCTGTGCTGCTCGAAACTCGAAAATCAATCAACAATAACAAATGATATTCCTTTAGTCCAATAAACCTTCTTAAATAGAGCCTCATGCGCTTTTAGGGTTTGCATGTCACTTTTAGGTTTTATGCTTCACTTTTGCATGCATGCAATTCTAATTTCATGTTGACTTTTAAGACTAAAGAGATGAGGTTTGCATGCTCCGCATGATGAATGATAATAACTATGATGGACCTCTTTGCTGTACTAATGACTGAATCATTGTCCTAATATGCTCCTGGTATTAAAGGTCCTCGGTCAATTCCCTATTTATCAAAAATGGAACATTAAAGGAGAGAGCTTCTCATTGTAAAGGGTGGAGGGATCTAGAGATTTTTGGGTCTTGGCTTTTGGAATAAAAATACTTTCTTGGGCATCTTGGATCTTGGAATTGGAATGCTTGTGGTGATTGTAAATGCTTCTTCCTCTGCACTGACAGACATTGGTGGCCATCTTGATTTTATCTTCGACTAACATTGTTTTGCAAGCAAAGAAGACGTTTTGGAGGGGTGCGAATTGGTGGGGAGGCCTACCCTTCAAGCTTCAAGAGGACGTTTTGGGTGACAGGGAGTTGTTTTGTCTTTGTACTAACAATTCATGTTTCTCATCCTCTTTGTGTGCATCTCTTTCCATTCTTGATTGATTGATTGATCTTTGTGTCCTTGACTAACAGGAATAGGAAAATCGATTTGGTTGAAGGAGGCAAAAGTTAAAACGTTGGCAAGCAAGGCTCATCAAATGTTGGCATTTGATCTTTGTGGGAAGTAATCCTCGTCACAAGCCTCTTCCATCTTCATCTTCCAGGTATGTTCCATGAGGTATGAAATTCTTCTATCCTATCCATCTATTCTCTTAGATCTCAAAACCCTCATTTTTCACTTTTTTCTAGATCTACTTAGATCTAGATTGTCTTTCGGAATAATAAAAAGAACCCGCCTCTATAGCATCCACGGCAATATGGATCTATAGTTTGGTGGAAATCGGGCTTCAGTTGACACATTTTCCAAGGCACTTAGCCATCCTTGGGTGAGGTCGCACTCCTTGGTTGGGTGAGTTTTGCTAGTTCTCTCACTTGGGTAGGTGAGATCCTGCTTGATTTGCACTCCTCTCATTTGATAACCTACCCCTAGTGCTTCATTCCTTTGATTTTTGCCTCGTGGGCCCCATTTCTCATTTTGAGGGTTGTGCCCCACTTGGGTCATTGGGTGATGCATTTTCAAGCTTGGATCTATGGATAACTAACCTACCTTGGGGCATGCCACTTAAAACCCACCTAGATAATTGTCGTAACTACCTCGATCTACAATTTGGCATAATTTGGGCTCCATCTGCCCCTCCATCTAAAGGCACTAGTCTCCTTGGGCCAATTCGCACTCCCTAGGGATTGTGTCATATGCTAAGATCCCATATGTGGGTGTGTCTAATTTACCTTGGATCCATAGCATAGTTTTAAAAATCGGTGAAATCGGTTTCTGATTCAGCTGATTCACCGAGTTGAAGGCAAACTGAACTGAATCGGTTTGGAAATCGGTTTGGCCGACCGGTTCGGTACCAAACCGGCCGATTTATGTAAAAAACCGGTCCGATCAGCCGATTCATGTAAAAAATCGGTCTATTTTTTACTGAAATTTTTTACTCAGATTTTTGTTTCTCTTAGACATGGGGGGTCTGCAAACTTGAAAAACCACAGAAATTTCATTGTTTGCCTTGCTTTTTCCTAACCTAACCTAACCCTAGGGCCTAAGTATACTTAATGAACCCCCCCTAACACTCTATTTCCCTATGCCTATTCTCATTGTGGAGCAACGTTGCAATAGTAGCAATTTGCAAATAGTGTGACTGTGTCAGTGAGGGGCAACCATGGGGACAGTGGACTATATAGTATGTAGTTGATGATGTATGACAATTGACTATGTAGTATGTAGTTAACCATCTAGCATGTGCTTTGGACTCTACATGCCATATAGCCTATATGTAACCTATAGGCCTCATAAATTATTTATTTTGTTCCAGTCCCAGTCTCCTAGTCCTAGTCTCCTACATATGTATTGCACAATACACTTTGTGCAATTTTAAAATATTCACTCTTATATGGTATATAGTATATACATGAGCAGACTTTAGATATTTTGTCTCTAATGCTTTGGAATCATGGATTAAAATCTTGAAAATATTGTTTTTCTTTAAAATTTTAATATTTGATGTATTTTTTAGTAAACCGAGTCATTAAATTCAAATCGGCCGATTTATGACCGATTCATTACCGATTCCGATTCCGATTCCGAGTTGACCCTCTATCGATTCCGATTTTTAAAACTATGATCCATAGATCCACATCATCAAACACCCCTTAGTACCATATCACCCCTAATTTGACCTTGTGGGTCCCATTTGAATCATTTCCCCATTTTAAGAAAGTGGACCCTACTTGTGTATTTCATGGTGTTAGATCTATCTCTTTGGTCCTCATAGGTGGCCTAACTCATTCATTGGTTGAAACATTCCTAATATCTTAAGCCTCTTCAACCATACTTAAAACTCTTGGGCTCACTGAATCTTGCATTGCTTTCCGTAACTCAAATTTACACACTCCCCTAGGAACCTTTGCTTTGGCTAATCTTCTTTGATTGGCTATAGGGTCTCCCCTTTGGTTGTGATTCTTCATAATCTAAAGTGAAGAGTGCCTCGGTTGACGTGACTCCCAGCTTGCATTGGGAACTGTTGCACTTCTTGAGTCGCCTCTTTAGTTGTACATCTCCTCTACTGTCCCGGCTAACAGTCCCTACGGGGTTTTGAAGTGTCAAATCAAGATTTTCAGCCATTACAGATCTGAAGGTTAAATCAGTCCCAAACTACAATATTCATCCATCAAAACAAATGCACCCTAGGGGGGATTGAGTCTCCTTTGGTTGGTGATCACTGGGAGGTACTTTTTGTGGCCTTTCCACAGTTTGTTTAGGGTTTTCTTGTAAGTTTATGTTGTTGGTTTTTACTGCAAAAAATTGATTCCTGTTGTTAAGAAACTAGTACCAAGTTTTATTGCTCCTAAACCTTTCTAGTCATTGATAATTTATTGAATATCTTGTTGACTCCATTAACTTATTAAGGCACTAATCTACTAACTTATTGGGAATGCCTTGTAAAGGTAGAGTTGTTCTCGTTGCATATCTTACAGGTCTATTTGTTCCCATGTTTGGCAAGCCTCCCGTGGCCCAAGGACCAAGCCTAGAGAGAGAGTAGAGTGCAATGAGGTGACAGTGAGTCCATCTCCTGAAACGTTGTCGATCTTAGCACCATCCTTAGTAACCTAATCTGAAGGGTGCTAATCTATGAGGTAACAAACTTCTTAATGTTATGTACACACATAAGAAAGCATTTTACCACAAGCCAAGTAGAGAGGACATGTCATTCATTAGTACCAACTGGATGTTCCCATCTGTCTCTAGCATATGGTAAGTCAAGCTAAGTAGACTGAGAGTGTCTCTAAGCAAGTTGAAAGTGTCTATGAGAAAACCATAGATCTCGTCTGTGGAACTGTTGGATGTAATGGAAAATCACATAGGAAATGATGATCAAGTCACCCCACACATGTTAGGGGGTAACAGGTTTTTTTACCAGTTCACACTCTTTCATGCATAAATATGTGTTTTCATTATGTAATTGTTGAGCTTCTTGTGCATCATAGTGCTATCTTTCTCATGATTCTTTTTATCTTGAAGATGAACCCAAATGAGATTTGAAACATCAACAAGGAATTATCAAACATGTGTTCTCGAAACAGCATTACCAAAAAATTCTTACAGCAGAAGTTGGAGGGCATGAAATTATTATTGTTGCTCCATTATTGTCTATTAGTGTTTTAAATCACATCCATTGGCTGTCAACGTTGTTGAGGCTTTCACCTGGCCTCAGATGCAGTTTTTATCAAAGCCTGCCTGCCAAAATTTGAACAAAGACCATCTTCACAAGAAGCACTCCAGCTGTCCACTAGACCACAGCTTAACATACTATAAACATGCACGAAAAGAGGGTGCAACAGTAGGACTTCCTAGGAGGTCACCCTTCCCAGTACTACTCTAGCCCAAGCATGCTTAGCCATAACATTCTGATGGCATCCAGTATATGATTACATACCCTTTCTCATCAAAAGATTTTCATAAGTGATACAGAACCTGATTACAGAAATTTCAGACGTATAATTGCAGTTTCCTACTACTAATACAGAGCAGAAGTATGTCTGTTAGAAGCAGACATAAATTTCTGCTTTAATTTTCTACCTAAATGATTCTATCTTTTTCTGCTCATTTGTAGATAGTGTTTTATAGGCCATTTTCACAGCTCATTATAGGAGATCTATTAGATAATATATATTTTTTGACTACACAGTATTGTATGCTCTGCTGAAACCTAAACCTATATGCTCGATTAAAGCCAATGTGTGAACCAGAGAATCAGAGAGTGGGCAGCTACGGATTAATATTGTACAGTATGCTTGTTCAACAATTAAAAAAGAAAGACAGAATGTAGTCTTAATATACTAGTACATGCGGATCAATATCCTTATTCAACTTTTTTTATCAATATAAAACAGAGAATGTATTTTGGAAATGTTTTGTCGTAAGAGACCAATCAAGAATCAAGAAAAAAAAAAAATTAAAGGTACATTAGAAAAGTACAAACTTTTGGTTGATCGGAGGACAAGCATTTTGCTATGTTAGTGACATCATGTGAAAGACTAATGCTGACTTTCTAATCTGCATGTCTCTGATTGGAGCAGTTCAACAAAGCCAGATAAATCAAATATTTTACTTACAGTTCAAACTTTTCAATATTATTTGTTTGTATGTTTAGGGATAAGAAACAGTTTTTGGATTCCATATGTTGTTGAACCAAATTTTCAGATTCCATATTTTATTTTCTAAAAACATAACCTCCAGGTTCCATCAAGAATTTCTTCCCCATAAGTATATACTTGCTAAAGAAGCTGACTTGATTTGTGATTACCCATCTTCCTGAAGTAATTCCTCGCATATTTGCTCTAAATCTGGAAGAGGTTCACTAGGCACTACATCAGCAGTTGATGTACCCATCTTCAATGTGTCTTCCTGTTGAATAACAGAAACATCAGTATTACAATATATATATTCTGTGACCTAAAGTTGGAAGGATTCATAGAAATTATTATCTTTTATGTTTTTTTGCAATAATATGCATGAACCCAACAGGTTCATTTACTGAAAACCCAAAATAAATAGAATAACATAAAATAACCCATACAGATTAAATGCATATATATTATTATATTATATTATAGATGATAACAATAGCATGTGACGTTGTGTACAAGCATAAATTCAACAGTTGCATACTGGAATGGACATGCATTTTAGACGAGTGACCTTCACTTATTTATTATCAGTATTATTATTATAGGTGTACTTATGTATGTTAGACATTAAGTGTAATAACTAGATCCAAAATCCTTACTTGCGGCATCAATGTATCCAGAGTCTCAAACAGAGGATCTGCCTGCAACTGTTTGATTGAGAATGCCAGCCTTGATTTTTCTCTGCATTCACAAAGCAGCCAAAACCAAGTTAGATGCTACAGATTTAAAATTACATTGAAGATTTCATGAATGTCATGTCAACATTAATTGGGTTTTTTAGTAGAACTGAAATAGTTTATAAGCATTGTCTTTATGTAAGTTTGTAACCTACAAGAATTTGCATGACAATGGAATTCTTTCATACAGCTAAATCAAAAACACATCCAACATTTACAATACAGGCCAAGTAAATATGAAGAGGATGGTATTATTGGCTTCTGTAGGCCGGATGGGTCTCTGGAAGAGGACTCTTCTCAGATCAAAGACATGTTCAGGTTACATTTTCATAATATATTATCTCGATATGGTTTGACAAATAGTGTGGTGTAAGCTAGGCATGAATGTTACAAGGTCATTTCCCCTAAGGTTTCATCTTTGAACAAGGACAGATTAGATAGTGACTTCTCCAAGGAAGAGCTTTTCGCAGCCCTCAAGTATATGAAAAATTGCCAAGGAAGCATTCTCCATGGTTCACCTTACCAATTTCTTAAATCAGGGGCTAATCAAACATATTCCAAAGAATTCAGCTGGAGATACAGTTTGGAGGCTTAAACAATAGATGTTATCTAAACAAAACTTATTAGTATATGAGCTTATGATAGAAAGTATAATTGAAAAAGGTCAACTTTTGACACAAATGACATCCCTCTAGATGTAATATTTTTGTAAAATGGAAATCTTTTGTGCTTCTGGGGATAGGCTAGTTTTGGCTACAAATAAAGGATCTTTATGCTGAATTGTAATGTCCTCTTCTACTTGAGCACCAAAACACCCGCTAACCTATTTGACTCCCATAGGTTCGACTGGGTATCTCCTGAAAGGGGAATTGACTGAGGACATTTGATACTTAGGTCAGAACAGAGCATTCATTCAGTATTAGGTCATCAGTAAGGTAAAGAAAGCCTTATTACTTTAGGCTTAAAGTCAACATGAAATTAGAATTGCATGCATGCAAAAGTGACGCATAAACCCTAAAAGTGACATGCAAACCCTAAAAGTACATGCTAAGCTATTTAAGAAGGGTTAGTGAACCAAAGGAGCTATCTATGATTATTAATGTTGATTTTGGGTTTTAGAGCAGCAGCAGCAAGTGCAGCAATAGCAGTTGGGGTTGGAGACGAAGGTCTTCAGCTAACAAGGGTTTCGATAGTGAAATCTATCTGCCCTAATCACATCAGGGTAGACCATCCAGGTACATCATCGGCATTCATCATATTCATCTGTATTCAGTAATCCAGCACACAGAATATTTATTTGCAGGTTCACGTTTTGCAGCAGGGGAATAGCTAGAAATCATCAGAAGAATTCGCTCGGACCCTAAAGCTCAGTTTTTCCTCCACATGGCAGCTTTATCTTTCTCATCAGGCTCATTACACTGCATTGGGTGATTATTAGCCTCTTGTTTGCATACTTGGAGCAGTTAGCAGCAGACGCGTGGGTGAAGGGGACGTAGGCACCTAAGATCCAGAACAATTCACTAGGTGCCTTAGTGAAGGAAAAACCTCTGCATGTGACATCCATTACCTCCGGCAGGTGTAGACCATCATCCCGACAATGTTCCAAAAAAACGAACACCTCCTCCTCCAAATACGTCAACATCATCCAGAAGCGGGCACACTTGTAGTTGGGCGTCAAACTGAGGAGAGTAGCACTATCTTCTGGCACACATTGCATGCATCATATCTCTGGAGTACTATCAGCTTATTTATCAATGGTATGTGTATATCTTCTTCCTGAAAGTCTTTGCCCCATAATCTCTCTAGATTAGCTATATTTTAGGGCCATTTGGCACGGCACCTTTGCATGCACATTTTATTCAGTATTTTTGCACAATCTCGAGTGTATGAGCAAAACAACATAGTAGCAAGAATAGTAGAATATCAGTTTGGGATATTACATGAATGTTTCCCAAGCATCTGATGAATGTATTCTTTAGTATATATTTAATAAAAGATGGGATTTTTTCCGAGGAAAAAAGTAAAAATGGGGGTTGAAGACACACTGCTCAATATTTCATAAAAAAAAATTGGCCAAATTTGTTGTTTCATATATAGGTTATGAGTAAAGTCGCTATGCTAGTCACGAATGTCGAAATAGAAAAAAACAGGTTTTGAGCAGGAAAGATTTATCTTGAATACAGTGATAACCATTTGGGAAGCAATGGAGTGGGCAAGGGAAATAAACCAAATAATCCTCTTCCTGAAAATCAATTTTGACAAAGCTTGACTAGCTTTTGGTGCAGTTGTTAGTGACTGTTTGAATATTTTCGATGCTACTCCAGGTGCAGTTGCTAGTGATTGTAAGACTGCCTTTTGGGTTTTGGTCTTTATGACTCCATGAATTGGATTCCTTCTTCCCAAAATTTCATCAAGCCTTGTCCATTATTTGGGGATTCCCTTTGGTATTTGCCTAAATTTGGCTGCTATGTGGGATTGGTGTTTGCAGAAGCTCCAGGTAAAGCTTCACTTTTGGGCCTTGGAAGTTTAAGGATCTTCTTTTACTGGTAAGTCGACAGTCTAGAATTCTGCAGGCTTCTCATTAATATTATGTGTCTTGTCTGCTTCCTAGTGGGGTTCAGTTTCAAACTTTCAAAGTCTGTAGCAGATTCTGAGATCCTCTTTGTGGTCTTGGCACTTTCTAGGAGTTGCGCTTGCACTCCCACATTGTACTTATACTACTTGTTTCCTTTTAGTCCCATTGACCTACTTTTGTGATCATTTGTTGGACATTAATAAAATTATCGTATCCCATCGTATCTAAGTATGGAACGTGTTGACCACCTAACCAACTAGGTGGCCAACCATGTACCATGTCCATGGTACATGAGAAAGAGGTACCTAATCAAATTTGTTCAAGTGAGGCAGCTCTTCTTCTTATCTTTTCTCCATGAAATTTCCTCACCTCTGCGGGGAATATTGTAATGATATGTCAGCATAAGGGTCTAGTTTTTGTATAACTTAGTTTCCTATGGATTTTTCATTAGGAAAGTCTTTTCATCGAGTGTATTTTCCCTTGGATAATTAAAATTCCTTTTGAGTGATTTTAATTATCTAAGTTTTTCACTGAAAAATACCTCTAAAGTGGTGAAAGACATTCTAATGATCACGTCCATGGGGTGACTAAGGCTTAGGAATGTTCTATGTAGCAATGCTAGACACTTTCCAGAGTCTTGTGGAATTTAATTAGGTTTTACCTAGGATTTTTTAATTTTTCGTGATTACAAAATGTCCCTCAGCATAAAAATGTTGTAATAAAAAGAGGGTGAAATGGCATCTAATGCCCACGAATTGGGGTATGGGTACTCAAAATCAATGGCATAAGTCCCCTTACACCCTTGGGCAAAGTTTGAAGTCATTCAGGCAAGTCTTGCTAAGGTTTTGGTCACATTTTCCAAAGTTAGTCAAGGAAATCAGGAAAATTGGCAATTAATTAACAAGCCAAATTTTGGAAAAGTGCCTAAAGTCACTTAGAAGGGGAAAATTAAGTTTCTACATGTTATACCATGTTCCTAAGGTGACTTTAGAAGAGAAAAGAGGGCCCCCATGCTAGTGTTTTACAAGAATGAAGATGTCACCAAAGTAAGTGGTCCCACCCTTTGGGCCTAGAATGAAGATTAAAAATAATAGAGGGAGGTTTCTCCCCCATTTCTATTTGATTTCTCACCCTAGGAGGTGCCCCCAAGAGAAGTGGTTCCCCTCTTTGAGCTCCCACTCTCTCACTTTGACAAGCGGCTTGCATGCACTTGGGCACTCTCCACGCCATTTCCTATTTAAAGAGGCTTCCCCTCCTCATTTGACTTACACACACATACACACACTCTTTCATGCTCTTGCTCTCTTGCCCTTGCTCTTGCTTGGGCCATTGTAATTTTAAAAAATTTGTCTTTATTAATCAAAATCTTTGGAGGAATCTTGTGTCCATTGTTCCCATCAATGATTTACTTCCATGCTTGAGGAGTTGCACAAGTTTGGTTGACCAAGGAAGCATACTTATTTGTTTTGGTACGATTTATGGTATTTGCATTCCATAAATTTTGTGAGTTTCATTCTTGTAGCAAAAGAAGTTCATATATTTTCTAGTTTGAACTTTATGAATTCTTTGTTCATTATTTGATTCTCACCTTGTAGTAGTTGTGTAGCGAAAATATTATAAGCTGCAGGTTATTTGGAATGAAGAATGGGATTCCTCGGTTGAATGCCCCATTGCTTCACTTCTTAAAGAACAAAGGACAAATTTTATCTTTCTTTACATACAAATTTCTGCATTTTAATTTTAGTTTGTTGAGTGTTTCAAATATGATTTTAACCGTTTTATACTCAAGTTCTTTCAAAATTATTCATTTGACAACTTTGTGTAAATTTTGTATATATATATATATATAGTGCACTAACATACTAACTTCCCCAAAGTGATTTTGGGCATTAACACACTAACATATATATATATATATATATATATATATATATATATATTGCACTAACATACTAACTTCCCCAAAGTGATTTTGGGCACATTTTATCATTTTCTGTTTGCTGATTTTTAGCAGGTTGGTAACAAAACAAGGCAAAACTCTGTCAAATTTCAGCCAAGAAGGGTGCAAAGGCTACCCCAAAGGAAACGCTTCAAGGTCATCACAAGAAGGGTGAAAACACGGTTTTCCCCACTTCTTTCCTCTTATTCTTTATGCTGAAATTTCAACCACTGTAACAAATCCAAGAGAGTCTCTTGGACTTGATTTCTTATTTTGCATTTTAAGTTAAGTTGAAGTTTTCCTTGTTTTCCATCCTTACATGCAAAAAGAAGTTGGGCTTTTCCACCTTTGCATAAGCAATTGTTGATTGGCTTGGGTTTAGCTTAGTTAGAGTTTCATTTTATTTTTATTTTCTTCTTTTATTTTTCCCACACCTTGCAAGTTATTTGGCTATGCTATCTTTGCAAAATCGTGTCCGCTAAACATTCAATTTTTGTTATTTTCAATTACCCACACCTTGCAAGTGAGTTGGCTATGCCACCCTTGCAATATCATGTTGGCTTGCATTGTTAATAATTGATAAATTCTTCATTTTGTTTAAAATAAACCTTGCCCCAACCTTTGCCCCATATTCACTCCCCTTACCAGTATGTCTGACCCTGCCTGACAAGAAAGGGAGAAGATTCGAGTTGGTTAGAATAATAGGCATTTCAATCTATTATTGCAAGACTGAGAAAAGAAAATTACTGTGTGGAGCTAGAGGGGTAGAGGACGTTGGGGGCCTTGTGGCACTCTGGGTCCTACTGTTGAGAACTCGGCTAGTTCTTGGGACTAACTTGTGGAGCTAGGAGGGAGCCTTTTGCTCTCTTGTTGAGCACCCAACAATTTCTATCAATTGAGGGATAACGGTTGGAGGTAGACACATTAGTTAGTTCGTTTATTTTCTTATGCAAACACATTAATCCCCTAAGTTGAAGAAAGACCTTAAAATAAATTAAAATCTATTGGACCACTTGCACAACATCATGATATTTCATTTTATTTACTATTGCAGTCATCGTTCATTTGGTTCAATTCTACTTCAAGCTCATCTCGTACACTTTAGTTCATTTGCTTAAAGTATTTTACATTTGATGAATGTGATCTTTTGATTATTGTGGTGAACAGATGATTTAGAGCAATTTGTGCATTTTTGCAATTTCATTGTAATCTTTTCTTGTGACTCCATAGCCTGATTCAGGCAGACACTGGTTTAGTAATACTATATTTCTCTTGCAATTATATTTGTTTTGCAAATAAAGAAAGATTTTCCTGTCATTTGAAATTATTGCATTTCTCCATGATTGATTGCCATAAATGTTGAAATACCGAGAGGGGGGTGAATCAGTATTTGTAATATCCCAAATCCCGATATTTTCTATTTCTAAGCAAAAAGGCTGATACAACTGGGCATGCAAACTGCCATACAAAAATCCCTATTTTATAGGAAAAATTAGGGTTAGGGTTTGTGAGATAGAATGAACACTTACCACTGATAAGCCGGCTGGACTGCTCCAGAGAAAGTATGCAAGCACTGAGAGCTGGATCGGAGATGAACTGATCTCCTCTGCTTACGGTGAACCCCCAGCAGCAAGACGCCCAGTCAGAAAAGGATGACGCTCTCAGGGAAGGAGGTGTCCGATGGAGCTGCAGATTTGCGGGGCTGATAGCCTTTCCGTGCCGGAGAGAATGCCTGATACAAGAGTGATTTCTGAGTCCTCTAGGCAGGATAGCGACTTGCTTCTCAGAGACAGCTGCTCACGCCCCTAGAATCCCGAAACCGCTGATAACTGTGCCGGATGAGCACGGATGGATCTGATAATCACCGGGTACAGGAGTATGATGCTGATGATGAGAATGGTGCCTGAGTTTCGGAAGGAAACTGAGATCTGAAGGCCCTACAGCTGATTAGGGCTTTCCGGCTGAAAACCCCCCCTTTACGGCTGCACACGTGTCCCTGCAACGATCTATACCATATGCTAGATAACTGATGAATGAATGAAGAACAAGTGGTGAACCAGTATGGCTTACCCTGAATAAGACTAGGGCAGATGTTTCACTGCCGAAATCCTGTTAGCTGAAGACTTCGTCTCCAACCCCAACTGCTGTGTTGCACGCTGTGCTGCTACCTAAGAGCTCCCA
>LPNX011127494.1:216759-290425 GCA_001517045.1 Pseudotsuga menziesii | reverse complement strand
AATACCTGTTCGCCTTCCCAGGTGGCATCCTCTGGCGGTAGTTCTTTCCATTGAACTAAGTATTCCCTGATTACTCTGTTCCTGAGCTTCCTCTCTCTAGTATGTATGATCCGTTCGGGAATCAGTAGCAGCAATCCTTCATCATCTAAAGGGGGCAATTCGGTGGATGGAGCAATGTGTTGCCCAAGGGTCTTCTTCAGACTAGATACATGGAACACATTGTGAATTTTGCTTTCCTGGGGAAGTTCTAGTTCATATGCCACCTCTCCCACCTTCCGAATTATTTTGTAGGGTCCATAGAAGCGAGGTTTTAACTTTTCTGCTCCTTTCTTTTTAAGTGAAGACTGTCTGTAAGGCTAGAGCCTTAAGTAAACTAAATCCCCTACCTCAAAGCTCCGCTCAATCCTCTGTTTGTCGGCATACATCTTCTGTTGATTCTGGGCTGTTTCTAAATTCTCTTTCAATACTTTCAGGATGTCCTGGCTGTCCTGTATCCAAAACTTAGCCTTAGGAGCCCTACTATCTCCAAATGCCAAATCTGCATAGTCCAAGGCCTCATAACCATATAATGCCTTAAAAGGGGTCATCCTAATAGACATGTGATAAGTGGTGTTGTAGCAATACTCCCCTAGGTGTAGCCATTTGATCCAGGTTCGCTGCTGCCTTGCTACATAGTTCCTTAGATATCCTTCAATCCACTTGTTGACTATTTCTGTTTGCCCGTCACTCTGGGGGTGATAACTCGTACTAGTAGCCAGTTTGGTCCCCACCAATCTGAACAGTTCCTGCCATAAGGCACCCGTGAATCTGCTATCCCGATCACTGACAATGGTCTTAAGAAACCCGTGTAACCTGAAGACCTCCCTGAAGAATAACTCAGCTACTTGAGCTGCCGAGTAGTCTGATGATATCGGGAAGAAATGTGCAAACTTGGTCAGTCTGTCAACTACTACATATAAACAATCTCGCCCTTGGACCTTGGGCAAACCTATAATAAAGTCCATGGAGATGCTTTCCCACTTCTGTTCTGGAATCGGTAGTGGCTGGAGTAACCCTGCTGGATGGGTGTTCTCAATCTTGTTCTGTTGACAGATGCTACATTCCCGAACATGCTGCATAAATCTCCCCCTTGAGGCCCTTCCATGAGAACCTCTCTCTGATCTGCCTGTAGGTCTTTAAGAAACCTTAATGCCCTGATAAAGGAGAATCGTGGGCTACCTGAATGATCTTTTTCCTCAATGTGGATTCTGGAACGAGGTATATTCTGTCTTTGTAATAGATGATGTCATCCACAATCCTGTACCTATCATCCTGAATTTGCCCGTCCAATAATTCGCAAGCGAATTTATTTTTGGATTATTCCACTAAGAGAAGTGCCCTCCAATCCGTGGATATACTACTGAAAGATAATGGGGCTAGACGCCTGGATAATGCATCAGCTACTACATTAGTCTTACCTTTCACATACTCGATCTCGAAATCATAGGCTTGTACCTTGCTGACCCATTTCTGTTGTCGCTCATTTAGTTCCTTCTGCTCCAGGAAATACTTGAGGCTGTTATGATCGGTTTTGATTTTGACCTTACTACCCACCAGGTACTGTCTGAATTTTGTGAGAGCATGCAAGATGGCCAGCATCTCCTTGTCATATATGGAGTAATGTCGCTCGTAGTTCTTCAGTTTACGACTCTCAAATGCAATAGGGTGATGATTCTGCATCAACACTGCTCCTAACCCTTCCCCTAAGGCATCACATTCTACCACAAAAGGTTGTGAGAAGTCTGGTAATGCTAGAACTGGACAAGAGCTCATAATAACCTTCATCTCCTCGAAAGTTTTCTGTGCTACGTCTGTCCAAGTGAACGCTCCTTTCTTGGTGAGATCTGTGAGAGGTGCTGCAAATTGGGAGAACCCCTTAACGTACCGACGGTAATAAGTACACAGACCTAGGAACCCTCTCAACTCTGTAACTGTTTTTGGCGCAGGCCAATCTCTAATAGCTCGGATTTTCTCCATCTCAACCTGTACTCCTTCTGCATTGATTACGTGTCCTAAGCACAGCATTTCCTTCATGCCAAACTCACACTTGGACATTTTTGCATATAGCGAATGCCCTTCTAAAATACTCAATGTTTCGTCCAGGTGTTTCAGATGTTCTTCCCAGGTTTTGTTGTAAATCAGGATGTCATCAAAGAATACAAGCAAAAATTTACGTAGCTGTGCTCGGAAGGTGTGGTTCATGCAGGACTGGAAAGTGGCTGGAGCATTGGTAAGTCCGAAGGGCATGAACCTTACCCTGATCTGATGGTACCCCGAGCGAAGATCGATCTTGGAGAAGTATTGAGCTCCCCGAAGCTCATCCATGAGTTCGTCAATTCTGGGAATTGGATACCTGTTCTTAATGGTCTTTTTGTTAAGTGCTTGATAATCGATGCACATTCGCAGTGTACCATCCTTCTTCTTGACCAGTACTACTGACGATGCAAAGGGGCTAGAACTAGGCCGAATATATCCAAGCTCCAGTAATTCTTTGATGGTTTTCTCAATCTCATCCTTGTACCTTTTGGGATGCCGGTAAGGAGTGGTGATGACTGCTTGTGTTCCCTCCTCTAGCTCAATGATGTGTTCAAAACCTTGGTCTGGTGGTCTACCTAATGGAAGGTCCCGAAAAACCTTTTCGTGTTTCTGTAGCAAGGCTTGAATGTCACTTGGGTGTTGTGTGCTGGTCTCTGGGGGTTTCCTGAAGGTGACCAAACATTCTGCAGCCCATTCTATATCATCCTGTCTGAGCACTGCCTCCATTCTCTGTGATGAGATCGGTTTTGGGGGATAAGTGTTCATGCCCCTCAAAACTACCCTTTTGCCATCTAGCCCCTGGAACTCCATTTCCTTTGCCCTGTAGTCTGTAGTGTATTTCCCTATAGAATAAAGCCACTGAACACCCAATACCACATGAGTATCTGCTACATCCACTACATAGAAAGAGTCTGTCATCTGATAGTTACCTAAGGCAACATTCAGTTTTGGGATCCAGTAGTTGCACTCCATGCTGGAGTTCCCGACTACTGCTACAGTGAATCCCTCGAACTTCTCGGTCTGAATACCTCTCTTGGCTACCCAAGCAGAGTCAATGAAATTGTGGGAGGCTCCCCCATCAATCAATACTCCTACTCTGTGATCCTGTACTACTCCCCTGACCCTGAGAGTATGGAATCTTGGTACTCCAGATAATGTAGCAATGACTCCCTCTGGTGTATCACCCTGGTGTGAATCCTCTTCTGTGACCTCCTGCTCATCGTCGTCCTCGTCACTGTCTGAATACACCTCAATGTAGTGGGCCTTCGCCTTCCCTGCACACCTGTCTCCTGGTACCCATGGTTCCTAACAGGTGAAGCATAGCTTCTTCTTTCTCAAGTCTTTCCTAGTGTCCTCATCTAACCAAGTTTTCTTGGGCACATCCTGCTGGAAAGGTTTCCTGTCCTTGTCCCTAACAGGAAAATTGGTTTTCAGAGGAAATTTGTTTTTGGGCACTGAATCCTGAAGATCCCTTGCCCTGCTAATAACATCCTGCAGAGTGAGGGGTTTGTAGGCTTTCACCCATCCCTGTAGTGGCTCTATGAGGGCCTCAGTGAATAACATAGTCAATCTGCTCTCCGACACATCTGTTACCATAACGGCTAGCCTCTGAAATTCTGAAATGAAAGCTTCTGCACTACCAGTCTGCTTGAGTTGAGCCAACTCTGTGAAATGGATCTCTGGATCTTTCCTGTCAAACCTCTCTATGAGTTTCTGAGTGAACTCACCGTAAGAATGTATGGTGTTGTGACCCAATGTCACCAATCCGTGGTACCACCATTCGTGAGCTTCTCTGTCCAGGTGAAGTGTAGCCAACTTAATGGCGTTTGTCTCTGTCATGGGGTTGAGTTGGAAATAGGTATCCAACTTTTGGACCCATGTTCTCACTGATCCTCCGCGAGTCCCATCAAATTTTGGGATGGTTAACCTGCCCAAGGTCTTCTGCAGCTCATAGTTGTGATTGAAACCCTTGTTGAAATTCCTGGGCCTGTTCCTACTCTTCATGTTGCAGAAATCTGAGAAAGACATGGCAGCATGAAACTCATCCCCTAAGTCTTTGTACTCCTGCAAATAGGCCCCAAAAGGCTCGCTAGGTTCTACCTGCATGACCGGGCCCCCTACTGTATCTGCCAAGAAGAGAGGCATGGTAGGCCTGATAGTAGGTCTGCTGTATATGTGCGAAGTGTTCTGGATGTTAGTGTACACCATCTTTCCACTACTGCTTGAAGATCCCCGATCTACCGGTGAGGGAGGTGTATTGTTGATACCTGTTTCCAGTTTCGCTGATAGTCTGTTGATTGCATTGAGGACTTATTTTTGTCCTTTGGCTAAGTCTTGCAATGCAGAGACCAAGCTGCGAAACTCCATCTGATCCTCCTCTTCTCCCATTCCTTTTCCCCTATCTGAATGTATACCTGTTTGTTCCATGTCTGAATTGGTATCTTCTAGTTGGATATCTTCAAATTCTTCTGTGTATCTATTCTTCCTCCTCCTATAGGTTACAAAAGGATCTCCTTCTGTATTCATCTACTTTTCATCTCTTAAGCCCACAGCTAGCCAAGAAAACAGTTCTGATACCACTATAATATCCCAAATCCCGATATTTTCTATTTCTAAGCAAAAAGGCTGATACAACTGGGCATGCAAACTGCCATGCAAAAATCCCTATTTTATAGGAAAAATTAGGGTTAGGGTTTGTGAGATAGAATGAACACTTACCACTGATAAGCCGGCTGGACTGCTCCGGAGAAAGTATGCAAGCACTGAGAGCTGGATCGGAGATGAACCGATCTCCTCTGCTTACGGTGAACCCCCAGCAGCAAGACGCCCAGTCAGAAAAGGATGACGCTCTCAGGGAAGGAGGTGTCCGATGGAGCTGCGGATTTGCGGGGCTGATAGCCTTTCCGTGCCGGAGAGAATGCCTGATACAAGAGTGATTTCTAAGTCCTCTAGGCAGGATAGCGACTTGCTTCTCAGACACAGCTGCTCACACCCCTGGAATCCCGAAACTGCTGATAACTGTGCCGGATGAGCACGGATGGATTTGATAATCACCGGGTACCGGAGTATGATGCTGATGATGAGAATGGTGCCTGAGTTTCGGAAGGAAACTGAGATTTGAAGGCCCCACAGCTGATTAGGGCTTTCCGGCTGAAAACCCCCCCTTTACGGCTGCACACGTGTCCCTGCAACGATCTATACCATATGCTAGATAACTGATGAATGAATTAAGAACAAGTGGTGAACCAGTATGGCTTACCCTGAATAAGACTAGGGCAGATGTTTCACTGCCGAAATCCCGTTAGCTGAAGACTCCGTCTCCAACCCCAACTGCTGTGCTGCACGCTGTGCTGCTATCCAAGAGCTCCCAAAATAATAATAACCAAAAGTGAAGTCTCCTCTCGCTTTATCCTCTATTTATAAAGTTCAACTGCGCAAAACCTAATCTTTGACCTAATTAGGTCACTTTATCTTCTAACTTGCCGTTGACTTGCATGCATGCGAATGGAGACTTAAAAAGTGCATGCATCATTGAATATTGCTTGGATGGCATGCACGAAGGTGGCCTTTGGCCCTGGTGGCCCTTCTTGACCAAATGATGATGCCCTAGATCTTCTATGGATGGCATCAGTCCTTAGCTGATTCCCTAGCTGTCAGTAACCGCTCGAACCCACAGGAATCACATAGGTTAGCGGTTTTGGGCCTCAAGGCCTAATTGGAAGAGGAAATTACAGTATTTGTACTATTTAAAACTTTAATCAAAAGCAGGTTGTTGAACACCAATCACAGCACATCATCAATATGTATAAAGACAGCAACATGCAAAGTACACAACAGTTTTTAACGTGGAAACCCAAGTTCTGGGAGTAAAACCACGGAAGCCTTTTTAATAATAGTTGTCCAGAAATAGCTGGATGAAAGGAACAACTCGCTAATTATATAGACTTCAATTTTCCAGCTTCAACTGGAAGGAGGCTACGACCCCCTGATTTACAGGCTACGACCTGAAGGAAGCTACCACTCCCTAGTTTTCCGGCTTCTACCGGAAGGAGGCTACGACCTCCTTTCCTTGCCCCATCCTGCCACCCTAATAAGAGGAAGATTGTCGAAACTGTGGACCTATCACACACCAAACTCTACTGCTGATATTCTCTGCACTCTAGTCACTGTCAAATCATCTTTCTGCCCATGTCATCGCTGTCATATCAAACATAAAAGTTGCTGATCAAACTACTCATCAACACTGCTGGGTACTTGCTTGTCCCTTCAATAGATTTATGCTATGTGTAGAACTTCCTGCTGCTGATAACCTCTGTTCACTGTTTACTGCCAAGTCAGCCTTATCACTGACACACACACACACTGCTCTATACATCCTCGTCATGTACAATCTTCAAACATCATCATAGTGAATAGCATCATCATAGGGTATAGGATTGTTTTATCAATATAGCTTGTATCATCATATATATATATCATGCATCAATATACCACGTTACACTTGTATATCACTGTATATTCAGACACTTGTACACACTGCTGGTCTTTTCTTTGTACATAACACCTCTACACTTCACTATACATATACTGCACATTCAACATACTGTTCTGTACATATATCATGTACATTTACTTGCACTTGTTTACACATTCATAGCTACACACTGTAAACTCTTACATACCTTCTCTGTTCACGAAGTGTGCAGTCATCAGGCTGGTCATACTCATAGCAGCAGTAAAGCTTAACTTCAACTTTCCAAAGCAATCATCAGAGAAGGACTGAACTGTACATAGTCTTCACCACTGGAAGGATCTCAGACTTCCTCAATTTCAGACTGTTCTTTCCTTGAAAACTCGAGCTGTCACTTTCTTCAAAATATGTCTATACTGCTGCAAAGATTAGTTTGCTGAAAATGAACATTTCAGATCTGAAGATGACAGTCAGTTACATTATCTTTCTGCTGGCCTGTAGCGAACAGTGATGCTCCGTGACTTATGGATAAAACAGTGTTGTTGTAGGCTCTCTCTTGGTAACCTTTAGCAATCAAATGGAAGCAGCGATCAACCTCTAAACCCAAACCTTAGACTTCGGAATCTCTGTGTAAAACTCGGGTGTCTCTCTCTGCTGTTAAGAGTTCATTCCCATGAATTAACTTCCTTAGACCAACGAAAACTCAGTCCAAAACTCCCAAGAAAATGTTGCACTGATTGAAATGATAGTTACTGATTTAACCCCGAAAAAGGAAAACAATACATTGTGGAAATCTCAGGTCTCTGAAAAGAGGGCAGCAACAGATTTGTTCATCAAAAATCGGACAGGATTGATGACTGTAAATTCTCTCTTGCTGTGAAAATCAAATCGGGTCTGCTATTCTCTTCCAAATTTGCATCGCCTTCATAAATTACCCGCGGGACCTATTTTCTCACGCAAAGGGGAGACATGAATTTTGAAATGAAGGATCTGGCTGAGTTACAGCGCGCTTCTGCTAAATCCCTCCCATTGAACATCTTGGTTGCTCCATAATCACTGACAACGCAAAAATTCTATCTTCAATTGTGAAATTCAGTAGAGACCTTCGCACCCGTCCGTCGATCTCTACTCCCAATAGAAAATATTCCGATCCAACACAAGAGGCACTGACAGCGAGCCAGAATTTAAGAGGGAAAACCCTTGCTTATTTGAGGAAACGAGGATGGACGCGGAACGCGGAGATTACAATCGGAAAATAACTACTCCTTTAGACTTGAACACCGCATTGCCCTAACTTCCTGACCTTAGGAAGATCCCTCATGAACCTGATGGATCATATCTCTGTGGAAACAAACGTCACAAATACCTCTGAGAAATGAGGTTAAAGGAGCATAAATAATAATTCCTCCTCGCAAACCATCGAACATCTATCTCTGATCAATGAGAGTCCTTAGACTTTGCCTCAGTTCAAAAAATTATAACACGGCTCAAATCCTTAGTTCAGCCACTTCCACATTTTAGACAAATGAAGGTAATTTTATATGGTTCTCAGTCCAAACCGCGTCATTTGGAGGTTAAGTCATGTTGATAGCGTGAAGGTTTGAAACACGTAAGTATGGGGTGATATAATTTAATTACGGGGCTGTTTTTTTTTTAAAGTGAAGTCACTCCCTTTTTTCTTTTTTCTTTTTTTTTTTTTAAATTGTTTTAACTTTTTAGATGGGTAGACATTAGGGGTTAAATAAAAATATTAGATTTAATATTTTAATTTTATTTTGGTTAATTTAATGATTGCCAATGTGTGTGCTTAAAAAAAATGGTCATACTTCATCACTTACTAAAATTTTATTAGAGTTTTATATCTTAGAAAAAAGAATGTTCTTAAGGGAAAGGATAGATAGTAGGCTTAGGGATCAAATACAGGGATTTCAGGGTAATTTGTTAGGTTGTTAGAATTACCACAACTGAAGGCTCATAACCAGCAAGGTGTGGAGGTAACCAATAACACAACTGGGTACTTAACCACTCTACAAGGTGTTCAGGGCTTTTGCCATTGTCCCAAGGGCTCCAAGGGCTTCAGACTTGGGCTTGGACAAGGTCAAAAGGTCTCCTTTGACGCTGTCACTTACTCAACCCTCAGAAGCTCATACCAAGGCACAGTGACACACACCTGTTGGCATCAATGACAATTTAGTCAACAATCTCCCCCTTTGTTATTGATGACAACTCCAAAGCTCCCCCACAGATCTCCCCCTTAGATCATGCTTCTCTTACCTACCTTGTTTCAACTTTTTCTCCCCCTTTGGCATCAATGGCAAAGGGAACTTTTGTCATGCTCCCCCTATCATATTGTAGTGTTGTTGAAGATAGATGAATTCAACTAGGAGATAGTATGACTCCCAATTTTTCTGAAGAATTTTGAAATGAAGGATCTGGCTGAGTTATAGCACTCTTCTGCTAAGTCCCTCCCATTGAACATCTTGGTTGCTCCATAGTCACTGACAACGCAAAAATTCTATCTTC
Source organism: Pseudotsuga menziesii (assembly GCA_001517045.1). Classification (NCBI taxonomy): domain Eukaryota; kingdom Viridiplantae; phylum Streptophyta; class Pinopsida; order Pinales; family Pinaceae; genus Pseudotsuga; species Pseudotsuga menziesii. The sequence continues at coordinate 281,355 of LPNX011127494.1, read as the reverse complement.
GATTGTGAAATTCAGTAGAGACCTTCGCACTCGTCCGTCGATCTCTACTCCCAATAGAAAATATTCCGATCCAACACAAGAGGCGCTAACAGCGAACCGGAATTTAAGAGGGAAAACCCTTGTTTATTTGAGGAAACGAGGATGGACGCGGAACGCGGAGATTACAATCGGAAAATAACTACTCCTTTAGACTTGAACACCGCATTGCCCTAACTTCCTGACCTTAGGAAGATCCCTCATGAACCTGATGGATCGTATCTCTATGGAAACAAACGTCACAAATACCTCTGAGAAATGAGGTTAAAGGAGCATAAATAATAATTCCTCCTCGCAAACCATCAAACATCTATCTCTATTCAGTGAGAGTCCTTAGACTTTGCCTCAGTTCAAAAAATTATAACACGGCTCAAATCCTTAGTTCAGCCACTTCCACATTTTAGACAAATGAAGGTAATTTTATATGGTTCTCAGTCCAAACCGCATCATTTGGAGGTTAAGTTATGTTGATAGCGTGAAGGTTTGAAACACGTAAGTATGGGGTGATATAATTTAATTACGGGGCTGTTTTTTTTTTAAAGTGAAGTCACTCCTTTTTTTGTTTTTTTGTTTTTTTTTTTAAATTGTTTTAACTTTTTAGATGGGTAGACATTAGGGGTTAAATAAAAATATTAGATTTAATATTTTAATTTTATTTTGGTTAATTTAATGATTGCCAATGTGTGTGCTTAAAAAAAATGGTCATACTTCATCACTTACTAAAATTTTATCAGAGTTTCATATGTTAGAAAAAGAATGTTCTTAAGGGAAAGGATAGATAGTAGGCTTAGGGATCAAATACAGGGATTTTAGGGTAATTTGTTAGGTTGTTAGAATTACCACAAGTGAAGGCTCATAACCAGCAAGGTGTGGGGGTAACCAATAACACAACTAGGTACTTAACCACTCTACAGGGTGTTCAGGGCTTTTGCCATTGTCCCAAGGGCTCCAAGGGCTTCAGACTTGGGCTTGGACAAGGTCAAAAGGTCTCCTTTGACACTGTTCCTGCCAAGTCAGCCTTATCACTGACACACACACTGCTTTATACATCCTCGTCATGTACAATCTTCAGACATCATCATAGTGAATAGCATCATCGTAGGGTATAGGATTGTTTCATCAATATAGCTTGTATCATCATATATATATATATATATATATATATATATATATCATGCATCAATATACCACTTTACACTTGTATATCACTGTATATTCAGACACTTGTACACACTGCTGGACTTTTCCTTGTACATAACACCTCTACACTTCACTATACATCTACTGCACATTAAACATACTGTTCTGTACATATATCACGTACATCTACTTGCACTTGTTTACACATTCATAGGTACACACTGTAAACTCTTACATACCTTCTCTGTTCACGAAGTGTGCAGTCATCAGGCTGGTCATACTCATAGCAGCAGTAAAGCTTAACTTCAACTTTCCAAAGCAATCATCAAAGAAGGACTGAACTGTACACAGTCTTCACCACTGGAAGGATCTCAGACTTTCTCAATTTCAGACTGTTCTTTCCTTGAAAACTCGGGCTGTCACTTTCTTCAAAATATGTCTATACTGCTGCAAAGATTAGTTTGCTGAAAATGAACATTTCAGATCTGAAGATGACAGTCATTTACATTATCTTTCTGCTGGCCTGTAGCGAACAGTGATGCTCCGTGACTTATGGATTAAACAGTGTTGATGTAGGCTCTCTCTTGGTAACCTTCAGCAGTCAAATGGAAGCAGCGATCAACCTCTAAACCCAAACCTTAGACTTCGGAATCTCTGTGTAAAACTCGGGTGTCTCTCTCTGCTGTTGAGAGTTCATTCCCATGAATTAACTTCCTTAGACCAACGAAAACTCAGTCCAAAACTCCCAAGAAAATGTTGCATTGATTGAAATGATAGTTACTGATTTAACCCCGAAAAAGGAAAACAATACTCTGTGGAAATCTCGGGTCTCTGTAAAGAGGGCAGCAACAGATTTGTTCATCAAAAATCGGACAGGATTGATGACTATAAATTCTCTCTTGCTGTGAAAATCAAATCTGGTCTGCTATTCTCTTCCAAATTTGGATCGCCTTCATAGATTACCCGCGGGACCTGTTTTCTCATGCAAAGGGGAGACAAGAATTTTGAAATGAAGGATCTGGCTGAGTTACAGCGCTCTTCTGCTAAATCCCTCCCATTGAACATCTTGGTTGCTCCATAGTCACTGACAATGCAAAAATTCTATCTTCGATTGTGAAATTCAGTAGAGACCTTCACACCCGTCCGTCGATCTCTACTCCCAATAGAAAATATTCCAATCCAACACAAGAGGCACTGACAACGAGCCGGAATTTAAGAGGGAAAACCCTTGTTTATTTGAGGAAACGAGGATGGACGCGGAACGCGGAGATTACAATCGGAAAATAACTACTCCTTTAGACTTGAACACCGCATTTCCCTAACTTCCTGACCTTAGGAAGATCCCTCATGAACCTGATGGATCCTATCTCTGTGGAAACAAACGTCACAAATACCTCTGAGAAATGAGGTTAAAGGAGCATAAATAATAATTCCTCCTCGCAAACCATCGAACATCTATCTCTGATCAATGAGAGTCCTTAGACTTTGCCTCAGCTCAAAAAATTATAACACGGCTCAAATCCTTAATTCAGCCACTTCCACATTTTAAACAAATGAAGGTAATTTTATATGGTTCTCAATCCAAACCGCATCATTTGGAGGTTAAGTTATGTTGATAGCGTGAAGATCTGAAACACGTAAGTATGGGGTGATATAATTTAATTAGGGAGCTGTTTTTTTTAAAAGTGAAGTCACTCCCTTTTTTGTTTTTTTTGTTTTTTTTAAATTGTTTTAGCTTTTTAGATGGGTAGACATTAGGGGTTAAATAAAAATATTAGATTTAATATTTTAATTTTATTTTGGTTAATTTAATGATTGCCAATGTGTGTGCTTAAAAAAAATGGTCATACTTCATCACGTACTAAAATTTTATCAGAGTTTTATATGTTAGAAAAAGAATGTTCTTAAGGGAAAGGATAGATAGTAGGCTTAGGGATCAAATACAGGGATTTTAGGGTAATTTGTTAGGTTGTTAGAATTACCACAAGTGAAGGCTCATAACCAGCAAGGTGTGGGTGTAACCAATAACACAACTGGGTACTTAACCACTCTACAAGGTGTTCAGGGCTTTTGCCATTGTCCCAAGGGCTCCAAGGGCTCCAGACTTGGGCTTGGACAAGGTCAAAAGGTCTCCTTTGACGCTGTCACTTACTCAACCCTCAGAAGCTCATACCAAGGCACAGTGACACACACCTGTTGGCATCAATGACAATTTAGTCAACAATAAAGTTAAATTTATCTAATCATCTTTTAACTCCTAAAATACAACCTTTGAAACATAGTAAATAGGGACTTCCTCGCTTGACCTTTTTAGGAGTTGGGTCTAAACGAAGACGTTAGGAATCGAGGTGACATTGGATTCTAGACTCATAGTTGCCCCCAGGAACACACCTAGTGGTTGGAAGACTTTTGCACAGTCAATTGTGTTTTAGACGGCAACATAAGGCTTTGTGGGATTCTGATGGTCCCTCAGGATGTCTGCATTCTTCCCAAAGAAGCGGGTCTGATTGGCATTATTTCTCAGGGTAGTATTCTTAAAGCTAAATGGATTGTGATGTGTATGGAGGGATTTGAGACACATAATTATGGGAGTCGCCACGTCCATAAAATCCCTGGCCAATTTGGTCTATGTGAAAATATTTTTGTGTTTCACTTGTTTCAGATTTGGAGTTCCTTTATTATCTAAAGCAAGTGGGAGGCTTGGAAATCAGTTGCCAAATTTCTAGACAAGAACTTTTCAGGGAGCAAGTGTGACTAGGGCTTAGCTTAGCACCCCATTTGGGGTTGGTGAGTACATGAGCATAGGATTTGGAAAGTTCCATAGTATCAAGCTCGAAGGCTAAGGAATGTTGGGACTAGATCTTGGGTGGAGTGGAAAGGATCTTCTCTCCTTGGAAAAGTGACTATATGAGACATTCAGAACCTCATTCCCTCTGAGGACTTGTTCAAGATGAATATTTGAATACATTGCTCAATATGGAGAGATTGGTGTTGGGATTGTGGCAATCAAATTCAGAGATATAATTCAAAGAAGCTTTACCCCTTGTTGCACCAAAAATAGCCATAAGATCCATCTCTTAATGTTAGATGAACTTAATCTAATCCAGATGATAGATGGATACCCAGGGTACATGGTATCTACCATAGATATTATGGGTCTCTGCTTGGCTCTAGTTCTTAATGTTAGATGAACTTATTCTAATACAGATGATAGATGGATATCCAGGCTACATGGTATCTTAATAGGAGCAAGTACAGTTTATCTTCTTTCCATACAAACTATGGGTCTTTGCTTAGCAAAAGTTGGGTCAACAGATGACTTGTACATTAAGTATGGAAAATTAGAGACTTTGAAGCACATTTTTCAAGAGCATCAATATGCTGGAGATTGTTGGCAGCAAATCCAGATGCAGAGCTCTTCTTTGTTCGAAGGAGAGATTCACTGGAATGCTGCATTATTGGATGATTCCAAACATCTTGTTCTCGGTTTTTATGGGAATCTAGAACTACCTTAATCTTATCTCTTTGTTCTCTATCTCGAAACTCATGGGTATGCTTGTTTTTGCCAATGCAGTTTTATCAATTTTGTGGTATCTAGTGTGAAAAGTGTGAAGAGATATGTACCCAGCTGATGACCAAAGCTTATCCTTTTATTAAGGATGCTAAAAGTTTAGATGCTTTATTAGCCTATTCAAGCCTTGTTTCTTCTCTAATAGCATTGAGGAAGAGGATATAATACCTCCATTGTATATACCTGTTATTCTAAGTTGCCAAAAAACGTGAGTGTGGGGACAGGTGCTGGGTTGGGAACGCCACTTTTTGAAACAGGGTACTTGGGTTCGTTGGGGTACCATATATATATATATATATATATATATATATATATATATATATAGTTGTAACAAAAAATTTAAAAAGATAAGAACATCATAATATGTCACATGCATATTTCTTCAAAATTCAATTCAATGATTCAACATTCACATTGGAACATTAAATTGTTGGTTCAAAGTTTCAAACAGTGATTTACTGATTTCGAATTAGAAATGAATCAATGATTCATATTTATTATTAAATTTTAATTTTATTTATGATTTTCAAAAAAAAAAATTGGGCCTAATTCTACTTCTAATAACCTATACTATATAAACTATATTTTGAGAAAATTAGAAGTAAATCAACAGAAATTTGAAAAAAAACCGTGGGCAGAGTAGTGAGCACTAAAGTATTCAGAATTTTAGGGAGTTGGAGAAGTGTTTGAAATCCCGTGGAGAGAGGAATGCGAGCCGCCAGAGAGCCGTCACCCACACTGGAATTGTGAGCTTCCTGAGAGTCGTCACCCATAGTTGAACGTTGTCGCGGGCCACCTAAAAGTCGTCGCCAATGGACTGGAGCACTGTCGTCGCCGCTATAAGCCTATAGTAGCGTATAGACTTGGGCTCCAGCATTGTAGATTTGATGTTGCCGCTAGAAACCCCTCGGGCCTCATCGTTGCGGTGGATTCGACGAATCGTGGAAGTGGGACTGTGAAATGCTTATGTCGACAAGGAAATAAAGAAACACACGTGGATTCGTGGTTTGTTGTCTTAGGTTTTAGGCATAGGCGTTTGTTTAATCCAACAAGCAACCCAAGGATGAACCCAACAGGCAGTAAGAACCCTGTTTTGACCTCCAATGAATCGGGTTCTTCATCAATGAACCAGGTTCATCTAGGTTCGTCCACTGTGAACCCACACCCTGTTACTAGCTAAGTCATACTTACTTGGACTTCAAATGAGCCGACAAAGTTTGAACAAGGTTACTTGTTCATAATTAGAGTTCAGAAGTTCATCAAGCCTTCTCGGCCCTTTTTCTATCTTTTGTACCGCATGTTCAAGCCCCCTTAAGGGAGTTGTAATAAGGTGTACTAGCATAATGTATTTGTAAAGAGTTGGGTTTTCTAAGACTTAATTATCAATCCAATCATTCTAAGGTGTTTTTACCCTTGTCAATTATGCAATGTTGAATAAGCGATGTATAATTTTTGAGTTTTTCACTGCTCCTCCTCTTGCCACTTAAAACACACTTGGACACAGGTAAGCCTCCCAACCGCTATGTGTGTTCCTGAGGGAAACTTATGAGTTGAGAACCCACTATCACCTCGGTTCTAAACTCCTCCCTTTAGACCACAACTCCTAAAGGCCAAGGGGGGTTGTCCCTCCTTACTATGTTCTTTTTTAAATAATGTTTTCTGGGAGTTGTAAGTTACAAAAACGATAATCAGCATGCATTGATACAAATATTTCAATTCCAAGCAAACCCTTTAGCAATCAACCAGTAATGTATGCAAGAGAAAAACAATGAAATAATCAAAATGACCAGTGTCGTCTCTACTCGAGCAATGCAGTCACAATAATCAACTTCAAATCATTTTCCTAAAGCATCAACTCACTTACTTTGACAAATATACAAGAACATGATGACTTCCAGTAAATGATCAAGTTAAAATAAAGTGCTTGCAAAGTAGAGAAATGTAAATGATTGTAACAATCTTGTACAAGTGGTCCTATAAATTTTAGTAAACTTTATGTCTCTCTTTGACTTAGGGAATTAAGGTGTTTGTTGCAAAGAAATGAACTATTCTGAATGTCTACCTCAAGAGACTGTCTCCTCCGATTAGAGAGAGAATGTCATGTGCTCAACATGGGAACACAAGGTTCCCGACTAGCTCCATGGGTCAAACTCGAAACTTGTTGGGTGCTCAACTTGAGGACACAAAGTGCCATGAAGCCCCCTACGGCCTCTACCCCACTAGATCCACAGGCTAAGCCTCTTTTTCTCCTTTCTAATGAAGATACTTATTTGGGCGCCTATTAAACTAGCCAACACAAATCTTTTCCCTTTCTCGTCACCCTAGATTGGTCGAACCAGCGAGGGGAGAGGATACGGGGCAAAAAACGAGGCTTATGGTAAATTTTATCCTTGAAACAAAAATTAAACAAAACAAGCCAAGCGTGATATCACAACAGAGATGGAGCCTACTCAATTGTGAGGTGCGGGCATAAGGAAATAAGCAAATACTTGAAATAAAAATGCTAGCCAACGCGATTTCACATGGATGGGCAGAGCCACTTCACTTGTGAGGTGCGGGCAAAAAGAAAACAAACAACAAAGTAAACTAATATGAATCCAAGCAACTTACAAGGTCATGCAAGGATGGGAAAAGCCACTTCAATTACATGCAACCGAAACCAAAATCACTAAGTACTGAAAACTCGAAATGAAGCACAACAAACTCAAGCCCAAGAGACTCTCTTGGGCTTGTTACAACGATGTAGATTTCAACACTAATATTTAGTAAGAAATGAGAGAGAAAGAGTGATTTTTAAACCGTTATTTGTGAGGGACTTGAAGTAGACCCTCTTGGGTGTTGTCGGTGCTTGCTAGTGACTGAACGTGAGCATTCTCTCCTGTTAAAACAACAAGCTATTATAGCACAAAAGTAATAGAAATGAGTTTTAAACAAACTCAAAAAATTTCATGTAAAAATCAGAAATTTTTCTAAGGCAAAACTAGCATGTAAAAACTTCAAAAATGATAATGTTTGAGTGCAAAATGAAGTATTTAAGAGCTGCAATAAAAATAAGAATGTTAATAAAGATGTCAGGTCCTTTCCGAAATTTGTTGGACAATCGGGTATCCCACCCGAGAATCCCACTCTCCAAACTTGGGAAACTTGTAACAAAATTAGCTCAACAATACAAATGGAGTGAGAAATCCGCAAAGACTTGAGAAACAAAATATTTAAGCTAGAAATACTTTAATATCCCAAATTCTAAGCAAACAACCCACATAGCATGCAACAAAACTATTACAATACTATTCCCAAGCAAAATACTTTGCTTGAAACCCCAAATACAAAACGAACCAAGAATGGAACAAGATCACCTCGATCACAATGCAGAGACAGTACTTCCTCCAAAGATTTCTTCTATTATCATCCAAATTTGAAAGTGCAATGCCTCCTCTTGGACAAGAATGGAGCAAGAGAGCAAGAATGGGAGCAATGGAAAAATGAGAGCAAGAGAGCATGAGAAAAATGAAGTAAGAACGTAAGTCAATCCAGCCCAAATGAAGAGAAATACCCTCCTTAAATACAAAAAATGAAAGAGAGAGGCTCTTTGCATGCTAGACAAGTGTCACAAGGGAGAGACGGGGGCAAATTTTCTCAAGGAAGGGAAAACCATGGTTTGGGATCTCAAATATGGAGAGAGAAACCCCCCTTTTAATGCTTTTAACCTTATTGTTGTGTCAAATGGGGAGGAAACCACCATAGTGGGGCCGCTCCCATTGACTTTCACTCACACAACCAATCAAAGAGAGGAGGGCGCACCCCATAGAGTGGGCAAATCAAAACTTGTTACATGCTTGCTTGGGAGGGCCCCCTTTGGGTTTTAAATTTGTCTTAGGAACCTAATATAAACACTATAACCTTTACTTGGCCACCCCAAGTGATTATAGTCACTTTTCCAAAATTTGTCTCTCTAATTAAAATTCCAATTTCCTAATTTCCATGACTAACCTGGGAAAAAATGACCAAAACCATAGTAATACCTGTCCGAATGACTTCAAATTTGGCCCAAGGGTGTAGGGGGTCTCATGCCATTTGTATTGAGTACCGACGCCCATATACAACAGTTAAAAGTACCAAGTAACCATCCTTTACATTACAACAAATGGTCTCAAGTGACAATTTATAATGACCAAAATTTTTAAAAAGCCTATGCAAAACTCTGGATAATGTCTAGCATGGTAATATAGAACATTCCTAGGGCCCAATCACCACATGGACTCGATCACTAGAACACCTTTCACCACTTTGGAGGTAATTTTGAGTGAAAAACTCAAATAATTAAAATCTCTAAAAAGAAATTTTAACTATCCAAGTGAAAAAAACACTCAATGAAAGGACTTCCCTAATGACTAAGTCTTAGGTGATTAAGTTACAAAAAATAGACCTTCATGCTGACATATCCTTACAAAATCCCCCGTAGGTGTGCGAAAATTTCATAGAGAGAAGAAGAGAAGAAGCATTGCCTCGCTTGATATAATCATTAAGTACTTCATTCTTATCTTCAAGGCATATCCAACATGTGCATAGCACATTGTTGTCCCCCTAGTTGGTTTTGGTGGTAAACATTCTGGCTCCAACTCGGGGACATGTGATTGATCATCGGAAAGCATGCGAGAACCTCAGAATTTGTGATAAGAAAGCTCAACATGCCAAACATAAGCACCATGTGTGATATTATAACAAATGCATATGTTACAAAACCAAGAATGATATAATACATAAATACATCTAAGTCAATATATGCAATAAAAATACAACAAAATTAAAGAAAAAGAGTAAAGTCAAAGATATGTCATAGAGGGTACCCCTTTGGGCACCAATGAGTCCTCATATGAAAAGTAACTTGAGTTGTTGCCCATTCACTAGCAAGTTCATGGGTTCACCATCCAAATGGCTGAGGTGGAAAGAGTTTGTCCCTACTTCATCCCTAATGATAAATGGACCCAACCACAAGCTGTCAAATTTACCGTGCTTTGTTGGCTTTTCCCTTCTTTTATCCCGCAAAAAAACTGTATCCCCAATATTGAAAACTCTTTGCCTTGTTGTCTTGTCAAATACCCTTTTAACCTTTTCTTGGTTCTTGCAATTTTGTTCACAAGCCATCCTTCTATTTTCATCAAGTTCCATTATCTGATTAACCCTATTATCCATTGCACTTTCACCTGATATAATTCTGAAGTAGACCATGTACCAGAAGCCTAAGATGCACTGGTAACTGAACATCCAAACCATAAACCAACTCAAATGGACTTTTCCCATCCTTTGAAAAAACTGTTAAATCATCTTGATAAATTTCAATGAATTTTCCAATCAAGCCTTTGAAAGCAAAATCCATGGCTCTTTGAAATGTAGCCCCAGCGTTAGTTAAACCAAAAGGCATTCTTAAATACTCAAAATTGCCCCAAGGAGTAATGAACGTATTTTTATGCCTATCTTCCTTTTTTACCATGACTTAGTTATAACCAGAAAAACCATCAAGCATTGACATCATTCCTGAACCTGTTACTCTTTGGAGAAGTGTTTCCATTTTTGGAAGGTGATAATTGTTTTTATCTCCAACATCATTTAGATTTTTGAAATCCACAAATAATCTGCTTGAACCATTTTTTTAACCACAACCAGATTTGAACACCAAGAGGAATATCTTGTAGGAGCTATTATTTTGGCAGCCAATAATTTTTCTAACTCTGATTTGACCAAAGGAACTAACTTGGGATTAATCTGTCTTAACTTTTGCCTAATTGGCTTACCTCCTTCTCTTAAGGGAATGGTGTGTTGAAGGACATCCTCCTTATAGACTTCAAGCTCATCATAAGTGAAAGCTAGAACATCCCTATACTCCTTTAAAAGATTTATTATTTGTTTCTTTGTCTCATTAGGGCTATTCTTTCCAATTTTCTCCATTCTAGGATCCTCACTAGTTCCTAGATTGACTTCAATATGGTCACCTGGGTTTAGATTTTCAATTCTTTCTTTTTCCTGGCGATCATGCCTGTCAAACAATTGTTCAAGTGCAACTATATTTCTAGAGGTTGGGTTAACTAGTGGATCACACTCAGGGTAGTGGTGACCCTCTTATTTACAATCAACTTTAAAATCAGCAAACTCATGCAAGTTGTTTAAGAAATTAATGACCTGCTTATCATCATCAAAGACTTGCCAATGATCCACATTATCAGGAGCTCAAGGCCTAAATATGATTTCCATTTTAATTTCTTCCTTAGCCAAATTTTCTGAAAGTTGTAAAGTAGAAGCAGCAACAGCAAGTTTATCAACTTCAAAATTTAAATCTCTCGAAATAGCAGTAAGGTTTAATGCTTCAAAGAATTCCATAATGTCCCATAACACATTCCTATATCTTTTTAACCTTTCAGATTTGCATGCAAACTGACCTTTGACTTGTGACACAATCAAATCCGAATCCCCTTTAATATTTAGCAACTTTATACCCATGCCCTTGCAAGCTTCTAAACCAAGCAACAAAGCTTCATACTCAGCGACATTATTAGTGGCATCAAATTCTAATCTGTATGCAAACTTGTAGACTTGAACAGTAGGTGACCTAATGACAATACCAAAACCTTTACCAAATCTAGAATGTGCACCATCAAAATGCATATGCCACACTTTATCAAAAATTTTGCTTTCATCCGTTTCTCTTATGGGATCTAGAAAATTAGCAAGGATAGCATAATTCCCAATCCCATCTTCTATATACTTAAATTCATTCTTTAGGTACTTGGGATCTTCTATGTGATACCTTCTTTCTAGTTCCCTGTTTAGTTTAACCATAGTTCCATCTATAGTAGGAATAGTAGCATATGTGAGGTCCATTTGTATATTTCCACCCAAATTAGCAGCAGTTTTTCTAGAGATTAGCATGCCCAGGCATCAGGCACATCAACCACTACTAGATCCATTGTTAATTGTATATCAGAAAACATAACCAAATGTACTTGCACATCCTTTATCAAACCACACACTTCCATCTTTTTACTATCCATGGCACAAATGTTATGGTAAGGCCTTGAAATTCTTAAGTTAAGTTGTTCCATCACTTTCTTAGGCATAACATTTGAAGTTGCACTAGAATCAAGCATACAGTTGTAAAGGTTGGACCCATTCACAAGCAAAGTGATGAAAAATGGTTGATTCTTTTGATTTCCTCTATCAGCCACTTGCAAAATCACAGCTGCATCTTGGTAGGCTATCACTTGTGGCTTTTCAAAATTCCTTTGACTATTCTTTGGCATACTAGCTTCGTTTGGAGGGGGGTCTTCCATGACTTGGAGGAGACTATTCCTTTGACCTTCCGTCTTCATGACCTCTAAAAAAGGAACAAGAACCTTGGGAGTGCTTGCTTGTATATTTTCTTGATTTTTTTTTCCTCTCCTTTGGTAAGTGAACCCTTTATGTCTTGCCATTTCCAAACTTGCCCTCGAGTGGGATTTTTTCCATAGACTTTAGTTACCTTATCAACAGGATCACTCACATAATCCACCCTACTTTGTTCCATCGACTCAAACCATTCTTCTCTTGACATAGGCTCTGTTGCCAACTTTTTTGTACCATAGTTGGGTTACCTGAGGAGCCGTCGGTTGACAAACATGACCAATGTTTGATTCCAGTGTATCAGTTGATCCACCTTTGTGTCTAGCCAGTTTTGGCTAGTCAATTTTTCATTTGAATAATTTTGACCATGGGGGTTTGTAATAAAATGTGCTAGTAGAGTGTTTTGAGTGGTTCGGTCTCCTAAGACGTAGAATTTCAACTAAGGTATTCCAGGGAGTTTTTTTCCCTTGACAATTATACTTTGCCTATAGCCGAGTATAATTGACGAGGTTTTCTCCCACTTCCTCCAAAGCTGGAATGCTCGATTTTGAATTCTGGGCCTTGGGGGGTTATTAGAGCCCAACTAAGTGTATATAAACCTACTAGGCATTATTAGAATAGAGCATGGTCATGTCCTAAGTCACTAGGACCCTTAGAAAAAAATTCCGGAAAAATTTTTACCGGATGCGTAAAAAATAATTTTTTAATTTTTTTAATTTTTTAACTTTTTCCTAAGTTTTTAATTAAATTTTTCCATAATTTAAATGGAAAAATTCAGTTTGTAATAAGTTAGTCATCCGAAACCCAAATTCAGTGATTGAAGGCTCTAACCTTAAGCCAAAAATCATTCTTGATCGGCCAGCCAATCAGATCCAACTTTTAGATCATCATTCGGCCACATAACGCATATTTTCTCAAAAAAGTCATTTTTGGGGAAAGAATTGATTATTTAATAAAAAATGATTATTTTGGAGAAAATCCGAAACTTTCAAATTAATCCAAATTCAGTGAAATGAAATGCAAAATGACATGGCATTGGGCATTTATGATGATTGGAGTTAACATAACTCAGCTTCAGTCAACATTCAATGAGCATTAAAGATATTATCAGTTAACGGTCTTGTCATCTCCAGCTAAACTCATGAATTGGATGAGATGGAGAGCATTCATTGGTTTGATGATTTGATCGAGGCAGGAACTGGTGATTACACTTATGATCTATTAGTAGTGGCTCCTCCATACCTAGATTTGGCTCCTCCATACCTAGATAACAACTTCACCTACTAGCTCACGCCCTCTCCTCATGCTCACGCCCCTCTCTCCTCACAGGGGCGCCTTCACACGTGTGGAGTCATTTGTGGCTTGGTTTCAGTGCTTAGGGTTGGAGTGGGGGCGCCTTGCCTAGGTGGAGGCCTCTCCTCACTCTTAACTCTCTAGATTCAGTTTTGTGCTCTCAGTGGTGTGCCAAGCCGGTTAGGTCTAGATTTCTGGTTTTAGGGTTTTGGGTCTTCTCTCATTGTATAAATAGAGGCTTATTTAGCTCTATTGGGATGGAACTTTTGTGGCAGAGTTACTTTGTAGAAATTGTATCAGGCATTGCTTTAAATTTTTAATAAGAATTTCGACTTTGGAGGTCTATGAGCTCTTTGCATGTGATATACATTTCATGGTTGAGGTGACATTGCTTCTAACCCTTTGCTTTTAAATACTTTGAATGAGATCAATTTTATTTTGTTAAAGCTCAAGAGGGCCACTGTTGGCACGGTAGAGTAATCATTTGATGTTTCAAGTTGATTATTTATGCAAAGTAAATTAGAATCTTGATGAACATGAGTAGTCAGTAATACGTAGTGTTGATCCTGATTTAATTATCTTAGCATACTTTCATATGATTTGATCTCACTTTGTGTTTGAGTTTTGGTGTTATTAAGTTTCACAGGTTGAAGAAGGGTGTGAGTTCAGCTACATCTAGCCCAAGCTTCAAGCAACCCCTTTGTTTTAACACTTTGTGATTGCAGGACCTACACAGATCATATTCTTCTCTTACAAAAGAAAGCTGGAAACTTCTCTTTCGCTCTTGTGTTCCATCCACAAGAACCCCTTCTTCTTTACCCTTTCTTTTTTCTTGTTTTGCATTGCTTAAAAAGTAGATCCACTCTTTCATTGTTTATATTTAGATCTATCTTCTTTAGGCTTTGTTAGATATAATATTATTCATTAGATCTAGGAAGAAGTTTGTACTTTCCATGCAAAATTTCCAAAATTTTTCTAAGCATAAAAAAATTTTCCAAACAAATTTTTTTTTGCATTGTCTTTCCTATCACTTTTTAGTATTCTTAGCTTGCTGATTTTTTATTTTTGTGACAGGTATAGCGGAAGTACTGGTGAAAAAATGAAGATTCAAGGCTTAAAAAAGACTCATAATCCCCCTTTCTTCATTCTCCTTTCTCAGCTCGATCCAGAAGCCTTCCAAAGATAGGAAAAGAGGCAAAAAAGCATCAAAAGAAAGGCATTGTAAAAATTTTATAAAAGAGCAAGTGGGATTAAGGCTCCCACACCCCACTTCCCCCATTTGGGGGAAGCCTGTATCGCCATTGTCCATATTTCATTGTTTCAATTTGCTTTATACCTGCAAAATAAATAAATGGTGAAAGTAGAATAGGGTAATCAGTTTCAATTTGTTAAAAAGCTTAGTTAGATTTGATTTCATTAGTATATTCTTGCTAGTTTCCTCTTATGCAATTTGTTCTCATGCTAGGTTAGGTTTGATTTCATTTTTGCTTGCATAAAAATTATCAGAAAAGAAAAATTGGTTTGATTAATTGCTGATTAGTTTATCATCCGTGAAAAGTGAAATGTCTCTCTGATTATCTACTTGGTTAACGCATTATTCCTTTACTTTTCTTGATAGAGTTTTGCTTTCCCGATTAGGGCCCTAAAAAGCCTGAAAGAGACTCTTGGGTGGTTTAGATCTTTGTGTTTCTTTTAATCTTAACAAATTAATTAAGTCTCTTGAACTTGCAGTAACACAAGTCAAGAGCACTCTCTATCGGAGAGCATACTTAGGATTGCACATCCTTGCATTAGGCATTCTAGATTAGCTAAGTCTCTTGAACCACTATCATAAGACGAGGTCAAGAGCACTCTCTGTCGAAGAGTCTTAATCAATTAACCTAATAAAATTTGCAACGCACACTTCCCAATTAATTAACTTCGTTTTCTCCCTGCCGAAGTATGCTCTGACCGATCTCAAATCGGAGTACCCAGAAACGGCATTGGATTTCTAATCTTGCAAGAAAAACTTAATAAAATTTAAACCCTGTAACCAACGCACTGACGTTGTAGGGAATTTTCTAAAGTACTTCTTAGTAGAGGCGTCGAAACCCCCGCTGTCTAAGCTTCTCAGCTAGCTGGTCAATCTTTGCAATACCAGCCTGGGATACTGGACGAGCCCGTCATGTCTTCAATGGATTGAACTTGGAATATTCTACCGGCTTTTTGACAAACCTTCGTTGACACCCTAATCAAGAGCACTTAAAATTCTTAAAATCTCCCAAGAGCACTCGCACAACCTAATATTCACTAGTTTGATTTCAAGACTTGTTATTTAATTCTTTGCGCATTTCAGTATTTTGACTCCATAAGGCACTGGTTTTGTAATCTGCATAATTATTATATTTGGATCAATTGTCTATGACCTGTTTTAATTTCTATCTATGAGGGCATAATTAATTAAGTCTAGAATCATTACTTATCTTTTAATCTCTTTCTAGCAGCGTGGATTGCTTTGATTTATGTGTCAAACTCATAATAAACAAACACCTTTTAAATCGCAATAACTCCCAAACAACACCCATCCACATCCATAACCAATTAAAACACTTTAACCACATTGAGCCATAGAGAACTCTTTGTTAGGGACTACCCCCCTTGGCTTCATTAGGAGTTAGCCTAAACGGAGAAGCTAGGAGTAGGTGACAGTACCTAGCTCTGTGCTAGCCCCCAAGGTCACACCTCTCCCACTTTCCTAAGTGAGGAGACAGCTTTCGGAAAGTTTCTGCTACCGGTGTGCAATCGGCGAACAACAGGCTCCTCATCACTACAAACATTTATCTACTCATTTTCTAATGTGTAAGGCTCACCCCAACAAAGTTGAAGGAAAAAATGACAAGTTGACTCTTCATGAAAAGTCCCACAAGGTCTGCAATAAGGAATGGCTTGATTATTAACATAGTTGGCAAACTCTAAAGTGTCTGGAGGTCTTTGTTCTTGAAAATGAGGCTTCTTTTGCCATTTATCATTATACTTAGGATGGACATTATGTGTTTGAGACCTTTCCATGGCTATCAATCTATTTTGCATGGTTCAATTGTATTTGCTTAATCCTCTCATTAATTTCTTTAACAGATTCACTTGGTGATTCATGAACTCATGAACTTCAAACTTCTTCTTCTTATCCTCAAAAGGTTTTGAAGAAGTTCCCCTTGTAAAACCAGGAAGATTAGACTTTCCAGAAGTTTGCATGTTTTGATCAATTTTGATGGCCTTCTTTTGAGCATTTTTTAGATATGTTCGCTCTTAATCTCTTAACTAATCTCTAATTTCGCCATCAAAAGATTCCATATAATGTATTAATATGGCATCATCAAGGGGTCTAATCTTCTTGTATAAGCTTTTGACCAAATCATCAAATTTCTTATTAAATTCTTCCATGGTTTCATTTTCATTCTTTTGACTCACATGCAAGGCATCAAGCAAGAAATGAGCTTCCTTCCTATATCCCCATCTTTCATTAAAGGCATCTAGGATTTCTTGAAGAGTCTTAAACTTAAGATCATCTTGCTCTGTGAACCAATCAAGGAAATCTTCCTCCAAGGATAAAACAAAGAGCTTCATTTTCACATTTTCATAATTATGGCGTTGCACCATTTGCTAATGCATAAGCTGAAATTTCGAACATGAGTCTTTGAACTAACTGTTGGAATTTGCGCAACTTCAGAAGTTATTCTTATTGTACTTGTATTGTACCTCCATGTACCTCCTAAGGGAGTTGAACTTGTTGTAATCTATCATACAAACCCTAAAAAGAGCAATGTAAACCTTCAGGAGAAAAGCAAGCAAAAGAAAAGATAAAATAAAATTATAAAATATATTTTTTATTTTCTCCCCCAAGGGAAGTTGGTCCCATTGATTTTCCCAGTAGAAAATCAGTATAATTAGGAGTCGCCCCTCCTCATTATTACACATAGCTACACAAGTGAAGTTCGTAGTTTTCTGGGAGAGAGAAGTTCACACCTACTGAAGGAGAAGATGTTCTTGGGGTTTCTATCTCTAGAAGATACTTCCATCTTTTCTATTTCTATATTGTACACTGATCTCAGAATTATTATCTCTAGACAAAGGTTGTTGGGTTTTCTCCCATTTGGGTTTCCCAGGATAAAATTACTCATGTTATTGTTTTGTGCTTTGTCTATCTTCTACTGATCCTATTGATAATTGTAATTAAGATATATTGCTATAATCTTATGAAAATCCAACATGGTATCAATGCAGTGGTAGAAGAAGCCATTGCCGGAACTTTGTCAGAAACCTGTCGGAACTAGGGTTTCATCTTCAAAAGCCTTCACTCAACCTTTTGGTGGAAAAAGAGCCTTGGGAATTTCACTCTAAGGAGGGCGCACCTTTTGGTGAAGGCTGAATTCAATTCTGAGAATTTTCAATTTTTGACCTAATTCTATAGCTGCAACAGAAATTAGGGTTTCTGTTTTTTACCTACTTTCTTCACATTTTTGGCTCAACTCTACCTCTTCTCAACTCGCCTCTCTAGGGCGTATTTATCTGTGGAGTCAGTTTTCCAAAACTCCAACTTTCCTTTTTTACCTAGCCTCTGCTAGGGTTTCAGATCCAAATCTGCAGTCAAGATGATCAAAATGAAGGTTGAAGATCATTTGGAAGGGGTTTCCAACTTCATCCCCTGGAAGTCTAGGGTTCTTCTTCTACTAGAAGAAAATGACCTATTACAATTTATAAATGCAAAAGTCCCAGAACCAGAACCAGAAAAAGACAAACCTCGCTGGAGGAAGAATGATGCCAAAGCAGGAAGGATTTTAGTGGACTCAGTTAAAGATCACTTGGTTCCTCATATCTCAAAAAAGACGACGGCGAGGAAGATGTTCAAAACCTTAAAAAAGATATTTGAACATAGTAGCATCAATGTGACTCTCACATTGAGGAATAAACTGTCGAATATGAAGATGATGAAGTCCGAGAAGATTGCTTCATTATGAAGCTAAAGTCTAGTGGAGACAACCCTGAAGAAAAGGATCTCATTATGACGGCCTTAAATGGTCTCCCACCATCTTTGGGAGTCTTTCATCCAAACTATAAGTGGTCGAACCAAGCTGCCCAAATTTGATAAGCTATGGGCAGAATGCACTCAGGAAGAAACAAGAATAGCAACACGCCAAAGACTTCATGGTACTCAACCTGAGGAAAATCAAGCGTCCATATCTCATGCCAAGAAAGGCAAGGGAAGGGGAAGGAAGTCCTTCAATCACAAGCACCAAGATAAGAGATCAAGTCCTTCCCTAGATCAGAAAAAACAAGAGAAGAAGGATTTATCTTAGATACAATGCTACATGTGCAAGAAATGTTAAAGAAAACAAGAGAAGTAGAAAAAGGACAGAAACACAATGGGCATATTGATTGCCTGGGCAATTGAATTACCTTCTCAATATTAATGCAAGTATTTCTAGGGTTACATAACAGCAAAACCATTGGTAAATACAAAGGGTCAGAGAATACCATGGGTCACTAATTCTACCTAATGTGACCAACTCAACTACTCAACTAATTAACTAATTAATGCAGTATTGATAGTGGTCCGTTGAGATTACAATTCTTAACACACCCCCTTAATCTCAACTAGGGAAATACTTTCAGCACTATCAATGCAAAAAGATGTCCGTTGGTCTATGTCTCAGCTAGGGTTACATTTCAATCAAAATACTTTAGCTTTACTTTCTTCCTTGAAGTGTACTTGGACTTCTTCTTCTTTGTATTCTGGATCTTGATGCTAAGTAGTTGTTCTTCAGAGTCTTTAGATTTTGGAACATAGTGCAAGTATTCTTCTTTTGTTTCAACATGATTTTTTTGGTTGCCATCTTTACATGCACACTGAAATTTTTTGTCAGAAAAAATATGAATATATTTCAGTTTTTCTTGGAGAGCATTCACATCTTGGTGTTGCTCATCAATGACAGCTACTCCATCATTCTCATTGACTTCTTCATTTGCATGTACCCATTGTGCATCCTTCATTGCTTCTTCAAAAATTGTGAGATGAGAAGAAAACGAAGCATATTGTAGATGCTCATCACTAACAGGAATCTGTTCATATAACTCTCTCAAGCTTCTGGTTTTCTGGTGTTGGATTGGACTGTTTGTTGCTATTTCTTTTGTGTTGCTATCAACTGGTTGTTGCTCATTCCAACAACTGTTGCAACTTCTATGCTGCTATCAACTGTCTCTTGCACAGAGAGACTATCACTCACATCACTGGGTACTACTACATTAACAGGTTTATTGTCATCAGCTAAAACAACTGGATCAACAACCTTTGTTGGGATTACATGATCACTAACTACCTCATAATCAAATTCTTCTTGACTATCTTCCACTTCATTGTGGCATTCCTTGTTCTTTGCATGACTTGCAAAGTCACTTTATTCTACAACTTGTTCTTCACTAAATACTTACTTCAGTATAGAAATACGGTCATTATGCCAGTAGTTGTCGAAGTTCAAACAAAAGGAAGCATGAAGCTTCAACTGCTAATGTAGAAGAAGACCCTCCTCAAAAGGAGCCAAGGAATGATGATCGTTTAGAGTTCTTCTAAAAAATGATATAAAGATCCAGACTGTGATGATCGTCAAGCAAGCATATGAAGATCAGTGGACTCTGACAGTGAGATCCCACCCACAAAACTACAAAAGGTAAGTATTTGATTTTACAAGCTCTAAGTAGATTAGATTTGGTTGTTTTTTAATATGTTTTACACAAATCTACATTTTTAAATTTAGGTAGTTAACAAGTAGGATTATGTAGTATTTGCTATACACATGATTGTTTAAATAGCCTGTCATGCTACACAACCCATCTAGGATGACAACTCCTTTATATAATACTTGGAGTAGTACACAGTCTTAATGGTATGCTATAATGGAGACCATAAGCATCCAAATAATGGACTTGTGTGTGTTGTGTCGAAGCATTGACTAAAAGTTGCCTACATTATTTTGTTAATACATTGATTATGAAATATTGCTAACCATCTGACGAGACATGCCATGACCTACAAGGACAAGTGATCCCATTGATATTCGGATGGAATGGACGCAAAAAGCTTCTACAAGCATGAATTATGACTCTCAGACCCAGAATGATCTCATGCATAGATTTGGTGATCATAAGCAGAAGGCTTTTACGAATGTTGGTCTATCTACTACTTCAACGAGATTTACTCAACCGACTTTTGAGAGACAGAGGGAGTTATCCCTCAAAGACCAGGATTCTAGTCTAATACTTATGATCGAAACCTGATGACATTGCTTTCGTGATTCGAACAAGACAATTGAAGGATACTTGATGAACTTGGTCGTCACTAGGATATACACTTACTTTGCATCCTTCCAGTCTACATTCATGTGCCCAAGTTAAAACCTTCAGGAAAGAAGGGACCATTCATGGGATACCGCAAGTCTTCAAAGGCTTACAGAATATACATCCTGGGATCGGGGCAAATCGAAGTCAGTCGGGATGTAACCTTTGAAGAAGAAATGGCTATCTGAAAAGGAAGATGATCTGATATGGAGATCGATGACGATGAAGAGATGAGATCAGCTCCCCCTCCAGAATTTAAGAGGGAGTTTGAAGAAAGAAATAAACCACTCGGTCCCATTGACCCAGTTGAGACAGATGATGCTCCCTCATATATGGCAGTAATCCGGAAAAGAGCTAGATGGGCACAACAGATTTTCCAGAATGCAAAGGAGCATGAAACTCTGTATGGAGCAGATGGGAGCATTGAAAAATACAAGGCTAGATTTGTTGCTAGAGGATTCTCTCAAAAAGAGGGAGTCAATTATGATGAGACATTTGCTCTTGTGGCTCGATACACTTCCATCAGATCGATCATTGCTATTGCTTCAGCCATGGGATGGAAGTTGCATCAGATGGATGTCAAGACAACCTTTCTCAATGGTATTATTGAGGAAGAAGTATATATTGAACAACCAGAAGGGTTTGTTGTCCATGGAAAGGAGTCTCATGTATGCAAGCTGAAAAAGGCTTTATATGGACTCAAGCAAGCACCTCATGCTTGGTATGGACGAATAGATGGATTCCTGGTGAGTATGGGATACACCAAGAGTGATGTAGACCCCAACCTTTAGTACAAGGTTGTGAATGATGAGCCACTGTTTCTCACTGGACATGAGAAACTTATCGTATGGTGTACGAAGAAACTCGCCTCTGAGTTCGAAATGAAGGATCTTGGATTGATGTATTACTTCTTGGGATTAGAAGTATGGCAGAGGCAAAAGGAGGTTTTCCTAGGTCAAGGAAAATACACCATAGATATCCTGAAGAAATTCGGAATGTTGGACTGCAAGTCCATAGCTACTCTAATGGATGTAAATTTGAAGAAGATGAGGGATTCTACTTCAGATTCAAATTTGATCGATCCCACTATTTATCACCAATTGATTGGGCCCTTGATGTATCTGAGGAACACCAGACCAGATATTTGTTTTGCTATGAATGCTCTCAGCCAATTCATGTGCGAACCGAGGCAGATTCATTGTACCACAACAAAACATGTGCTCAGATACTTACGTGGCACTATGGGATATGGTCTATGATATGATTCAGAATGTGACTTGAAATTACAAGGTTTTACAGACTCAGATTGGGTCGGATGCACTACAGATAGGAAGAGTACTTCAAGATGATGTATAAATCTGGGTTCTGCAATAATTTCCTGGTACAATAGGAAGCAGAACTTAGTAGCTCTCAGTATTGCAAAGGCCGAGTATGTGGCTGCTAGTTCAATAGCCCGAGAAGCAGTTTGGCTTCGTAAACTTCTTGCAGGATTGTTTGTCCAGATTTCAAAGCCAATCGTGATTCACTATGATAACCAGAGTTGTGTGCAGATGTCGGTGAACCCTGTTTTCCATGACAAGTCGAAGCACATAGAAATTCGGTATCACTTCATACATGATATGGTGCAAAAAGATGCAGTCGAGCTACAATATATTCCGACAAGAATACCAGACTGCAGATGTTCTCACTAAGCCTCTTCCTAAGGTGAAGTTCGAATACTTTCGCGGAAGACTTGGAGTAGAAGAGAACACATCTCTCCTTGAAAGGGAGAGATGACTAAGAGACATTTACATACTTTTTCCCAAGTACCTCTGCTCTTCCAGGTTTTCAGTTAGGTATGAAAGAAATCCCATCGGCAAATGAGACGGACAAGTAGTAGATGGTCGGGTTCACATAGATTCCTTTGCTCGTCCAGGTGCTCAGCCAGGTATGGGATAAATCCCATCGGCAGATGAGTAGGACAGGTAGCAGATGGTCGTGTGATTGCACAAGTACCTCCACTCGTTTAGGTTCTCAACCAGGTAGGGGAGTACCCCTTCGGCAGATGAGACAAACAAGAAGTAGATGGTCGTGCACATTTACTCGTTCAGGTTCTCATCCAGGTATGGGAGTACCCCATTGGCAGATGAGACGAAGAGGTAGTAGATGGTCATACACATTTGCTCATCCAGGATTCTCAATCCAAGTATGGAATTTTCCCATCGACAGAGAGACAGACAGGTAGCAGAATATTTTCTCAGACATCTGGATAGAACAAACTCATAATGACACTTCTCAAAGGCAACCTTCAGTACATATAGAGATGATGGAAACAATATAGATGTACAGATGAAACCCAGATAATCATGATGCTGATGAAGACCGAAGAATACCTTCCTTGTTGAGAGGGAATGTTGGATTTTGTGCAACTTCAGAAGCTATTCTTATTGCACTTGTATTATACCTCCTTGTACCTCCTACGGGAGTTGAACTTGTTGTAATCTATCATACAAACCCTAGAAAGAGCATTGTAAACCTTGGGAAGAAAAGCAAGCAAAAGAAAAGATATAAAAAAATAAAAAAATATATTTTTTATTTGCTCCCCCAAGAGAAGTCGACCCAAGTGATTTTCCTACTTGAAAATTAGTATAAATAGGAGGCGCCCCTCCTCATTATTACAAAAAGTTACACAAGTGAAGTTTGCAATTTTCTAGGAGAGAGAAGTTCACACCTACTGAAGGAGAAGATTGTTTTTGGGGTTTCTATCTCTGGAAGATACTTCCATCCTTTCTCTTTCTTTATTGTACATTGATCTCAGAATTATTATCTCTAGACGAAGGTTGCTGGGTTTTCTCCCATTTGGGTTTCCCAGGATAAAATTACTTGTGTTATTGTTCTGTGCTTTGTCTATCTTCTAGTGATCCTATTGATAATTGCAATTAAGATATACTACTATAATCTTATGAAAATCTAACACTAATAACATTGTTTCCCTGAAAAGAAGGAAACTTCTCAAGAGCTTTGTCAGGAATAAGATGAGGATAACCTTGGATATTTGAAAAATCACATGGTTGGTAAGTTGCATCCATTGGTGATGTTATTAAAGGATTATTAAATAATAAATGAATTTCAGAGATTGCTTCTTCTCGAAGACTTGCAAGGAGTCTACGAGGAGCTAGTCTATTGAATCTTCTCCTATAAACCCTTTCAGGTGCAGGGAAAGGGCCAAACACAACCCTAGAGTTGCTCCGAGTAGAATACCTCACCGAATTTGAAAGTGGAGTCGACACTCGAAGATTAGGCAATATCTAATAACTTTATTGTTGTGTAGTTAATTAAAATTTTGAATCATTTTTATAAAATAAAATTTAAACCAAAAAATCAACTAACCAAGGACAAGAGACTTGTCCCCAACAACAGTGCCAAAGATGTTGCCGCCTAAAACATAGTTGGACAAGGGTAAGTCTCCCAACTGTTGTGGGTGTCCCTAAGGGCGACTTATGAGTTAAGAACCCATTGTCACCTAGGTTCTAAACTCCTCCATTTAGACCACACCTCCTAAAGGCCAAGGGGGCTAGTCCCTCCTTACTAAGTTCTTTATTGAATAATGTTTTCTGGGAGTTGTAAATTATAAAAATGACAATCAACATGCACTGATGCAAATATTTCAATGCCAAGCAAACCCTTTAACAATCAACCAGTAATATATGCAAGAGAGAAACAATCAAATAATCAAAATGACCAGTGTCATCTCTACTCGGGTCATGGAGTCACAATAATCAACTTCAAATCATTTTCCTAAAGCATCAACTCACTTACTTTGACAAATATACAAGAACATGATGACTTCCAATAAATGATCAAGTTAAATAAAGTGCTTGCAAAGTAGAGAAATGTAAATGATTGTAACAATGTTGTGCAAGTGGTAGTGTAATTTTACTAAATTTTATGTCTCTCTTTGACTTAGGGAATTAAGGTGTTTGTTGCAAAGAAATGAACTATTATGGATGTCTACTCCAAGAAATGAACTATTATGGATGTCTACTCCAAGAGACTATCTCCATTAGAGAGAGAATGTTGGGTGCTCAACATGGGAACACAAGGTTCCCAACTAGCTCCATGGGTCAAACTCAAAACTTGTTGGGTGCTTGACTGGAGGACGCAAAGTGCCACGAAGCCTCCTACGGCCTCTACCCCACTAGCTCCACAGGTCAAGCCTCTTTTTCTCTTTTCTAATGAAGATACTTATCTGGGTGCCTATTAAACTAGCCAACACAAATCTTTGCCCTTTCTCATCACCCTAGATCGATCGAACCAGTGAGAGGAGAGGATACGGGGAAAAAAACGGGGCTTATGGTAAATTTTATCCTTACATAAAAAACTACACAAAACAAGCCAAGCACGATATCACAACGAAAGCAGAGCCTACTCAATTGTGAGGAGCAGGCAAAAGGAAGTAAGCAAATACTTGAAATAAAAATGCTAGCCAACGCGATTTCACATGGATGGGCAGAGCCACTTCACTTGTGAGGTGAAGGCAAAAAGAAAAAAAACAACGAAGTAAACTAATCTAAATCCAAGCGACTTACAAGGTCGTGCAAGGATGGGCAAAGCCACTTTACTTACATGCAACCGAAACCAAAATCACTAAGTACTGTAAACTCGAAATGAAGCACAACAAACTCAATACCAGGAGACTCTCTTGGGCTTGTTACAAGGATGTAGATTTCAGCACTAATATTTATTAAGAAATGAGAGAAAAAGAGTGATTTTTAAACCGTTTTTTGTGAGACTTGAAGTAGACCCTCTTGGGTGTTGTTGGTGTTTGCTAGTGGCTGAACTTGAGCATTCCCTCCCCCTGTGAGATCAAAAACCTGCACAAACAACAAGCTATTATAGCACAAAATTGATACAAATAATTTTTAAACAAACTCAAAAAATTTCATGCAAAAATCAGAAATTTTTCTACGGCAAAATTTCTGATTTTTGCCGTAGAAATTTTTCATGTAAAAACTTGAAAATGATAATGTTTGAGTGCAAAATGAAGTATTTAAGAGCTGCAATAAGAATAAGAATGTTAGTAAAGATTCCAAGTCATTTTCGAAATTTGTTGGACAATGGGGTATCCCACCCGGGAATCCCACTCTCCAAACTTGGGAAACCTATAACAAAATTAGCTCAACAATGCAAATGGAGTGAGAAATCCACAAAGACTTGAGAAACAAAATATTTATCTAGAAATACTTTCACACCCCAAATTCTAAGCAAACAACCCACATAGCATGCAACAAAACTATTACAATACTATTCTCAAGCAAAAAACTTTGCTTGAGATCCCAAATACAAAACGAACCAAGAATGGAACAAGATCACCTCAATCACAATGCATGGACAGTACTTCCTTCAAAAGATCACCTCAATCACAATGCATGGACAGTACTTCCTTCAAAGATTTCTTCTATTATCATCCAAACTTGAAAGTACAATGGCTCCTCTTGGACAAAAATGGAGCAAGAGAGCAAGAATGGGAGCAATGGGAGAATGAGCGAGCAAGAGAGCATGAACAAAATGAAGCCAGAGCGTAAGTCAATCTAGCCCAAATGAGGAGGAATGCCCTCCTTAAATAGGAAAAATGAAAGAGAAAGGCTCTTTGTATGCTAGACAGGGGGGCGAATTTGCTCAAGGAGGAAAAAACCATGGTTTGGGATCTCAAATATAGAGAGAGAAACCCCCATTTTAATGTTTTTAACCTTATTTTGCTATGTCAAATGGGGAGGAAACCACCATAGTGGGGCCCCTCCCATTAAATTTCACTCACCCAACCAATCAAACAGAGGAGGGCACGCCCCCTAGAGTGGGCGACTCAAAACTTGTTACATGCTTGCTTGGGAGGGCCCCTTTGAGTCTTAAATTTGTCTTAGGAACTTAATATAAAGACTAGAACCTTTACTTGGCTACCCCCAATGACTATAGTCACTTTTCCAAAATTTGTCTCTTTAATTAAATGTCCAATTTCCGGATTTCCATGATTGGCCTGGGAAAAAGTGACCAAAACCATAGTAATACTTGTCCAAATGACTTCATATTTGGCCCAAGGGTGTAGGGGGTCTCATGTCATTTGTCTTGAGTACCCATACCCCTATACAACATTAAAAAGGACCAAGTAACCCTCTTTTACATTACAACAAATTGTCTTGAGTGACAATTTTTAATGACCAAAAATTTAAAAAAAAACTATGCAAAAATAAATGAAATTTTGCAAGACTCTAGATAATGTCTAGCATGGTAATACAGAACATTCCTAGGAGCCAATCACCCCATGGACTCGATTACTAGAACAACTTTCACCACTTTGGAGGTAATTTTGAGTGAAAAACTCAAATAATTAAAATCTCTAAAAAGAAATTTTAATTACCCAAGTGAAAAAACACTCGATTAAAGGACTTCCCTAATGACTAAGTCTTAGGTGATTAAGTTACAAAAAACTAGACCTTCATGCTGACATATCCTTACAAACCCCCCCACAGAGGTGCGGAAATTTCATAGAAAGAAGAAGAGAAGAAGAGAAGAGCTTCTTCGCTTGATATAATCATTAAGTACTTCATTCTTATCTTCAAGGCACATCCAACATGTGCATGGCACATTGTTGTCCACCTAGTTGGTTTTGGTGGTCAAAACTGCCAAAGCTAGAATGGTCGTCTCAGTGGTTAGGCCTTAGGAGGTTATTACAACTCACGTGTCAATGTATATGAGCATGATAGGCAATAATTTTGAGTCATATGGACATGGGCTAGGTCCCCCTACGTTTTTGTTCAATTCTGGGAAATTTATTGTTTCCGGCAAAATTAAGCCGTTATTTAATGGTTTAATTAAAAAACTTCAAAATGTAATAAAAGATGGGTCTAGAGTCCGTTTTTGGCATGGGGATCCTCATTTTCACACTTAGAGCGTCCTTTTTACTCCAAAGGCCACTTTTCGTATGTTTCAGGCGGCTAAAACATCTCGTACGGCATTATTTAGCTAATGGAGCATCAAAACGACATTTTATTGCTAAAGTTGCAGCAATTTGGCACTAAATTCAAAAATTAAAAAGTCAAAAATCAAGTCAAATGAAGAGTGCATGACATGGCAAGTGGACTTTCCATGGTTAGCGACTTCATAAAAAACGGAAAGGCATTAAAACTTTGGTTAAATTAAAGAGTGGCGAATGGTATAATTCGAGAGATGACGTCAAACATATGAGAAAGCCGCTAACCCCAATCAAGGTTTTGATTGCATGGCAAGTGGACCCATCATCCATGTGAAGGGTATTAGAACGTTGGGTAAATTATAATGTAACAAATAACATATGTTTTGAGGGTGACGCCATCCTTAGATTGAAGCGCACATTTGTGGTTGGATTGGCGTGTACGGAGTAGCGAGTAGGTTGGTTATGAGTTGGTGAGGAGCGCATCTCTCTTGGAGAGGTGGTGCTCTCCCATTGAAAACCAAATCAATCACAATCATAAACTACCTCTCGAACTCAAAGCTCTCTGACTCTTCAACTCAAGTGAAGGTAACGGACCCCTGGGCCTCCTTCGGCAATTTAAGCAAGGCAATTCTCCTTCTTTCAAGACGAAATATGAAACCTCTACTCTCTTTGTAATCATCTTCTGAATATTTTGCTAATGAAGTAAGGCTTTGGAGGTCAATGTAGTGTTTGCTTTCCAGCTGGATTAGTATTGTTTCATGTGTGCATTGAAGTAACTGTAAGAGTTGTTCTTTGCATTTGCTGCTTTTCTTGTCAATCTATGGCCTAAAAAAAAGATTAGTACCAATCCACAGGAGTGGATAGTGTTGCTTCTTTGTTCATTTAGAACATCTATGTTTAAGATTTAGGATTTGTATGCTTATTTGTTTATGAGTATGCTCTCTTTGTCTTCAACATTAGACTTTTACTATATGATTTGACAAGTGGTGTGCAAGTGTGAAGCCTTTTACAGATTCCTTGGTGATTTTGCAAGAGATCTTGATTGTTTCTCTTGCTCTCCAACCCTTTGTGGAAACATAGCATCTTGAAGCCATCAATAGAACTTCAATTTCCCTTTTCCAAAGGGGGTTTTTCTTCATATCTTCTTCACTTAAATTTAAACTTCTCATTCAGTTACTTGCTTTTATATTTTAGATCTACATGCTTAAGATCAATATCTTCCTTAAACCTAGTTTATAGAAGTGTTTTTTGTTGCTTAGATCTAAATATTCATAAAGTTGATCTTTCTTTCATCTAGATCTAGCTTCAAGTCTACTTTTCTTTGCAAGCATTTCAATGATAGTTTTAGCTTGCTAGCTTAAAGTAGTTTGCACTAAGTTTAAAAGTTAAAATCTCGCATCAAAGTGCTTTATTGGCAGCCCTTTGAAGGTTTCCCAAGATCCTAAGAGATTGGGTCTTACAATCCCAATCTTCTTAGTTAATTGTTTTGCCTTAGATCTAGATTCTAGCAGTATTTTTCCCATAATTTTTTGTTGTGTCCAAAAGCACTTTCACAATGTTTTTTGGGCCTTTCTGGCATTTATAGCTCACTGGTTTTTTACAGTAGTTAGCAGGTCGGAGGCCTCTTTGGGTGAAGAAGTCAAAGATCTAAGCAATCGGAGGCCTCTTGAACCATCCCTTTACATTATAGCTCTTTCCACAATAGTTTGTAAGCTTACTTTCTCCAAAATTACAAGGAGAAAGAAGCATTTTCCCTCTTCTTTGATCGAGTTATAATCTCGTAATAAAAGTATTTGAGTAGGCTCTTCAAAGCCCACTCCCCATCCCCCCAAGGGGGATCTGTGTCAGTCTCAATTTTCATGATTTTTTCATTTTTGTTAGTTTAGTTTCCTTTTTGCAGAGTAGTATACTTTGATCAATACTTTTGCAATTTATTTTATCTGATTCAAAGTAATACAAATACTAACCCCGCGACTTCTCGAGTTAGCCGAAAGGGGAAAGAGATGCGTGGTAGTACTAATTAGAGAACCTTTGATTATTTACTTCTTTCTGTTGTTTTTTTACTTATCTTTTAAAATTAACCCCTCCTTGCTTTCCCGATTGAGGTTCACTTGAACCGAAAGAGACTGCTGAAGGTATTTTTTCCTTTCTTAACAAGCAAGCAAACACAGTCCTTTATAATCCTTAAAAATTACCAAGACTCTGTTGTGTATGCTCTGCACCATTGCGGTTCGACCGACAAGTTGGATGCATCAAAAGCAACGAGGGTGGCTAGTTTAAAGATAGATTCACATTCAAATTAACCTCCCAAGGCGAAAATCCAACGCCTAGAATTAATCCGTTGCGTGGAAAGTTCATAGAGGAAGCGAGAACAACTGAATAGTGACCTCAGGATACTGTCAGGCTACACCCTTGTTGGTGTAGTGTTGGACACATCATAGAGACTCCAATCCATCCCACATATTCTTCACGTGGAACCACATCGGATAAGGGTTTTGGACATACTGCGTGTACCGTCAGGTAGACTTGGAGTTCCCTTCCCCCTAATCTAATTCACTCATTTATCTACAATAAATCTAAAACTGACCAAGAGCATTTGCAACACATTTCTCAGCACTACAACAGCGTCTCCTCATTTTGACTCTATTATTGGCAAAGGTTTTTTCTTTTTATTTATATCATACAATCATTTGCTTTAAAGTCATTTATTTTATGTTGAGATAATTTAAATGTTGTTGTGCTTACATATATTGTTGCAATATCTTGTTCTAGTACTTTCATCAAAACTCCTAAATAACTCACTCAATCATAAATCATCACACTAAGCCTTAACAGCCTTAGAAACTAATAGGGTCTACCCCCCTTGGCTTCGATTAGGAGTTGGCCTAAGTAGAGGAGTCAAGAAAAAGGTGACATCCTTAACTCGAGACTTGGCCCCAAGGACAAACCGAGTGGCTTGAAGATTTCTGCCACGTTCCCCCCAGATGTGTGAAAGGTGGAAACACACCCGAACCCAGGACATAGGTTTGTGAACCCTACCCCTGGGTTCATGAACCCATGCAACATAGTTGTTATCATAGATTTTGAAGGGGGGATTTACTCCTCATTTTTGCTTGAGCAAGCCAAATTTTTAGCAATCTATGACAATGAACACCGGAGACGGAGCATCAGTTGCAGAAGGATGAGATCCAATTTTGAGATCATAGCTAGAATAGTTGAATGCAGAGTCTCAAAGTAGGGCACCAGGTCATCTACCTACTAATTTTGGGATCCCTTGCCATGCATTTTGGAAACTTGCATCTAGTGGATTTCTCCATTATTAGACAGACAATTGGATCTTAACTTACAGTGCCTTACATTATGTGCCTATGATTTATCCTACATTCTGAAGTGGTGTACCAAACAGTGTGTCCAAGGATATTTTATGGATTGTTATATGTGATATTGATGGACTAACTTGCACTAGGATTTATTTTAAAACTAATGATTGTTTGATAAGTATGATAAGTACAACATTAGCATAGCACCACATTATGTGTTAGTTTGTGTGTTATATACATTTTGTTTTTTGGCCGGTCTCCACGGTGTTGCTTGGATCGTTACCTAACCCTTTGGTTTCCCATGTTGACCTTATCCCTATTCCACTCATTCCACCTTGCATGATACAAATCCCTGATGATCCGGATATGGCTAAGTGACTCAAGGACTCTCTCTCTTTGTCACCTCTTTGTTATGATGGCCTCCATGCCTTCCCTGGTGTCTCGGTCTGATTTGTGTAACAAAACTAGACGAAGCATTAACCTTTCTAGTCAAATAGCTACCGATGTTGAGTTTTGGTCCTGGGAAGTCTAGTCACTACAAGATCACCCCCTAGACTTGAAACAAGTGCTCCCCATCCTTGAAATTGGTTAGTGGTTGGGAGGGTAGGTACTCCTTGAATTAAGAGGTTAAGGCTTTAAGCCTACTTGCTCTAAAAAGGCATTACTATGACAACTTCGTCGCACCTATGGACAGTGGCTAGCAACGGAGCTAAGGTTGTGTCATAACCAATGCCCAGAAGGCAATCCATAGCCAATACCTTTAGCCAACTTAAGGGTTGCAAATAAATAAAGTGCTTCAAAAAAGAAATTCAAATGAGAAAATCAAATGTGAAACCAAATGCAAAAGTTGTAAAGACAAATAAAGGGGGGGTTTTCTAGAGTCAAAGACGTAGCCTCTTGCAACTGTCACAAAGGTTTCATGTCTCCCTTATCTCCAAGAATAACTCAAGCCTTCCACTGATCACACAATTCACTTGACCAATCCTATTGACTACTTGACCATCCATTCCACCCATTGAAAAGGGTTGATATTTGCAACACTATGTGATGGTTTTGATTACAGGATAATATGTAGATAATTCATTCACTTGTACTTTATGTGTTGTTATATTGACATGTCATATGAGGAGTCACTTGGTAATCACTTGTTATAAGATATGATATTATGATTAGTTGTTTGTCAATATTGCTTATAATTGAATATTGATTCTCCTATACAGGCTCGACATAGGATTATCCAATCATTTTTCATATTGGTCAAAGTTTGACCAAGTTTGACTTTTTTTACATGGTCAAACCCAAGTTTGACCTAGTCAAAGGGGCCAACCAGCAGTATGGGACACTTACATATACATTAGCCGTCATATATCAGCAATGGGCCAATTGGACCCCTCCAAATAGCATTTATGGTAGATTTGAATTAATGGGCTAAATATGGAAATATTTTCCTAACCCTAGAACATTAGCTTAAGTCTAATTTAATCATTTAGAGCTACTTATAAACTCAGCATTTCAAATTGGATTTGGGCATGAGTATTGTGCATCCTACGGTTTTTGAGGTCAAGGAACTCATTCATGGCATCAAAATATTATTTCGGGAAAGGGATGTGAGAGATCCAATTAATAGCACTTTAATTTTTTTTCCCTAAGGTCCAATTTAAAAAAATTCCTAAGGTTTGGAATGTATGGCAACTACATTCTAGAAAATGGAAGTAATGACTTGGGTTGTCTTATTTTGAGGTCTAAACACATTGTGATCATCACATCATCATAGGTGTAGTAGTACAAAGTGGGAGTGTCCCCAGCTAAACTAGATAACTTGATACTACTCAAGAAGGAGTGAGGGAACAAGATCTAAATATGGAGATGAGGCTAGTGATGTCAAGGTCTCTTGGGTCTAATGATCGAGGACAATGGGGGCAGCCAAGAACTAGCTTGCTATCGAAGTCCTCAAGTACCATAGTAGGATCTGTATGTACTGCCCTAAGGGGGATAAAGAAGCAAGTAAGCATTTGCCTACCATCCGAGGTCAAAGGGAAGAAGCTCTAAATAGATCTTTGGCTGCTCAGTTGAGGCTATGAGGAATTTCTTCTTAGGTTTCTTCAATGGATTGATCACCAATATTTTTTATATCCAACGCCTTATTAGGATAGGGATGTGCTTAATGGACCATGTTGTCCACCGATTGCACACCAACAACAGAAATCTAATGAAAGTTGTCTCCTCACTTGAGAAAGTGGGAGAGGTGTGACCTTGGGGGCAAGCACAGAGCTAGGTACTGTCACCTACTTCTAGCTCCTCCGTTTAGGCGAACTCCTAACAAAGCCAAGGGGGGTAGTCCCTACAAAAGAGTTCTCTAAGGCTCTTTAAAGTTGTTAAAGTGTTTTTAATGGTTATGGATGCAGATGGGTGTTGCTTAGGAGTTATTGTAATTAAAAGTGCTTATTGATTATGAGTTCGACACATAAAACAAAGCAATTCACGTTGCTAGCAAGATATTAAAAGATAAGAAATAATTCAAGACTTCGTAAATATGCATTCACAGATAGAAATTACAGAGGCCAAAGACAATTGATCCCAATATAACAATTATGCGAATTAAAAGACCAGTGCCTTATGGAGTCAAAATACTGAAAATGCGTAAAGGAATTAACAGCAAGTCTTGAAATAAAACTGTTATCACCCGCCTTGTAGTTGCCTGCTTGAGGTGGATCCAAAATGGATGGTAGAGGGGCAAGCAACTACGAGGTGGAACCACGACTGCCTAGACTCCCAAATGGATGGTTGTCACGCCAATCAAGGCAGCCTTCACTTTAGGTTATCCTAGTCCAGGACAACAATGGGGGAGACCCGGATCTGCTCCTGACAGGAGAGATCAAACCTAGACACCAAAAGAAGACCAGATGGGGCTTCAGGGTACTTAAGGTGTAAGGTGAATGGGAACCCTAGCTCTAGGGTTTAGGTACTAGCAACTGTATTGGGACACCTAACTATAACAGGGAAAGCACGAACAGAGTTGGGACTATCCAGTACCTAGAAATCAGACTCAGTAAAAGGTGTTTGAGCTATCAATGAATGTTGGTAGATGGCAAAGGCTAAGAGCTTAAGGGCAACGCTAGCTTGGAGATCACTGCTTTGTATGCATTGGGCAATGGAGTCAGCAGTAAGACAACGTTTCAGGAAACCTACTTGGGAAACACCTTGATCTACGAACCCAGAAAGCAATTCGTCCGAGAAAGCCAAGGTACAGGAAAACCCGCTCAGGAGATGGCTAGCGCTAGGGCCTAGAAAGACAAATCTGAAGTTTTAGGGGGTACCAGAAGGCTGATGGCTCAACGTTGAGGATGAGAAGAGATCAGGGAGACCTGATCTACAAGCCCAAATCAGGAAAACAACAAAAAAATCAGATCTAGAAAAGTCAAAATCTGATGATGGGGCTAGGAGACTGAAAACTAATTTTTTCAGATAATCAGCTCAGCATTGAGGGTGTTCTAGGATGCTTGGGACCCGATCTATTAGCCTATCATGTCAAATTTCAGAAAAACCTACTTTCGAAAAAGGCCAATTTTCAGTGAGGACGCTAGGGCAATTTCAGTCAATTTTTCAGATCTCGGTCAAACTATTGAGCCTCTTGACAGCGTTGGGGTTGATTTGGACTGCCCAAGACCCGATCTATCCGTCTGTGAAGTCGGAAATCAAAAAAACTCAAAACCCTAGCAGGTCAATTTTTTCAGTGGAGGCCCGTGTAGTTTTCTGCTGAAAAATCAGATCTAGGTCAATCTATGAGGAATTTGACCAGCGTTCCAGTTGATTTAGTTAGAGGGAAGCCCGATCTATGAAACCCAGAAATGGTTTGGCAAAAGATCGGACGGTTCCCTGATTATTTGATTTTTTTACGTTTTTATGGTTTAGGAGTTTTCAGAAAAATAGTTAAATTTCAGCAAGGTACAATGGAATAAGATCAAAAAAGAAGAACTTACCTGTGGATCTTACCTAGATAAGCTTGTAAAAGTCTGTAACAATGACGATCCTAGCTATCCCAATCAATCCTAGAAGATCCCCGTGATTTCTATGGCATATGCAAGCTCCAAACCATCAAAGCGCCCCCTACCCTGCATGAGCAAACGTCAACCATATCAGATTTGCACATACAAATTAAAGAAACTGAATGCTACAAGACAGTAAAATGGAGTAATCATAGATCGCAATGAAACTAATGAAAACCCCCTAATTCAAGACGAAGACAACCAAGCGAGTTGAGGTCCCCCTACAAAAACGCTCCAGCCAAAAAGCCGTCCTGTAGACAAAATAATGATAGCCACGAAAAAAATAGATCTCACGAAAATTTCCATGATGTTAGTAAGCTGAAGACAAGCTAATCACCATTTGGGCACATCAGATGCAAAGCAAATCCAGAAAAATTTCCACAGAAAAAGTCTTTCTATTATTCAGATCCAAGAGCCAAAGACCCCTTACAAATGAGAAGTTCTCTCATTTAAATAGAAATAAGAGAACCTCAATCATA
Organism: Pseudotsuga menziesii; assembly: GCA_001517045.1. Classification (NCBI taxonomy): domain Eukaryota; kingdom Viridiplantae; phylum Streptophyta; class Pinopsida; order Pinales; family Pinaceae; genus Pseudotsuga; species Pseudotsuga menziesii. The sequence continues at coordinate 245,779 of LPNX011127494.1, read as the reverse complement.
ACCAAATCCTAACCACTTTCAAAACGAGTAGCTAAGATTAAAAGATGAAATGTTCTAATCAATGGTTGAGATGAGCTCAACATACAATACATGGATCAATATAACCATAATTTATCAAAGTTGACTAACCCACCCAATAAGGTAACCCACTCAACAAGAAATAAATGAAAGCACATGGCGAGTCCAAGGAGTGTTTGACTAACTCCCTTTGGGTGTCCCCATGGCACAGTAAATAATATAACAATTTAATTCTTTGACTTTTGTGCCTCCTTGAGGAAATCGTGACCCTCCAAAAAGAGCTCTAGAAAATAATAAAAAATGCCCAAAAAATAGGTGTGGGCCCAATCAGGAGCTGCAACTGCTGGAGAATGTGTGGAGGACATCACTCTCATCATCATGACTCATCATCCCATGTCATTTCCTTGCCTCAGTAGCCCAAATCGATTTCTTCAATAGCCATTTAATCATTTTTTAATCTGTCTCGAAAAACATGAACCTGCCAAAACAGCCTCCTAAGGTGTCTGCGTTGCCAAACTAATCCCACCAGGCTCTCTGGGATGGGGGTACTATGGTACAAACAAGTGGTTACACCCTTATGTTCCATACAACGCCCTAGGAGATCCAACTAAAACATCTCCCTACTCAGACATATCAACCTGTGAAGAAAAACTGCATCAGAAAGGCAGAATGAGCCTGATCATATCTGCAAGTGCCCGAAACTAGAAATAAACTGTCTCATTAGACTCAGAGAGTCCAAATCCATCTAAGGTGTATACTCATACCCCTCATAGGTCTCTATCTGATCATCAATCATATCCAATAAACAATATAACCATCTGTGAATAATCAGACACCAATAATAACCCAGACTATATCAATCCGCTGCAAGTGTTAAAAAGGTTAAGACATGCTCTACAACTCATTCAAGCAACAATCACAACAAGTAGCATTCATTTTACTAGCGGTACATCAACCAATATATATATAAGGCTTTATTCATTATTACTCAGACTTAGACTTTCAAGACTATACTCACTTCATAACAGTAGCCAATTTGTTGGTGAAGGGTGAAGGGTGGAAATGACAAGGCTAAGGCAAAGGATGACTTCCTACTCAACATCATGACACTTTGGACAAGGAAAGGCAATACTCATTATAACCAATGTCAGACAAAGAAAAACACAAGGAATGGCAGCGCCTCACAAATGGGTGAGTTGTTTAGAGAGTGCTTATTCAACTTAGGCATCATGTCTACATCAAGCTTTATCCAAGTTCATTAGGATCATCATTTTTATTCCATGGCCTTTTTAGCCTATATGACCCTTTTGGGACTTCACCAGTGCTTAAAAGCACAGCTAATCGCAGCTTTCATCCCGAACATATTTATTTTAATAAGGTCAGCAATTTTTTGGATATAGCATATTTTAACCATTGCTTTTTGAACCTTTTCTTATACTCTTCAAGGAGTATTTTAGCATTTCATTGCTCTTGCCCTTTTTACATATGTTAACAAACACAGTTTTATAATTTTCAATTTCATGGGCACATATTCAATATTTCTAATGTAAGCAGTACATGAGCTTTCAGTTTTAGCCAACAACATCTCAAGTGACTAGGGGGAATTCTGCACAGTGCCAAACATCGGGACAACCGACCAGAATGATTTAGGCATACTATCCAACTTACCAAAGGCAAGTTTTATCACCAACTCAGAGCCAAGACACAATATAAACAGGGAAGCTTGTCCAACAAAAGTTCTAGCGGGCAAAAAGATCCTCCATGCCATAAGTCAATAAATCAGTTGGGTTGAAAACTAAACTAAAAGGTAATGGATGGGTGAAGACAATGAATGATGAAGCCAACACTAGCAAGCTAAAACAATGGTGGGAATGACTACCTCTATTCTCCCTAAGGAGGGTAAAACCAATGAGTATAGATCAATAACTTCAAAGCCAGAGTAAGGACATCAATACATAGTATAATATACAACCAAGTCCATATAAATATGACCGCCAAATCATGATACCACAAGTCAATATATGTCACAAGAATCAATATAAGAGCAATAATAACCACAACACCATATAAAATACTGAGTCATATCCATGCAATATAATCCATCTAAAACACCATATATCCAATGAGAAAGTACTGATATAACACTTGGCATCCACTACTGCTCTGAAATAACATAAATGGCTATATTGGTCCTCAAATCTGAGTGTCCTGAGACTCAGTCCTAACATGGAAGAGTACAATAATCCACTAATACAATAATGATCCATCAGAAATGCTCATCTCAGCATCTCATATGTAAGAGATCTGGTTGAAAAATGTACTATGTCTAAAAAATAGAATATGGTAACCTGGCTACTATATATGTGATAACAAAAACTATTGAATATTAGGTTGTGCAAGTGCTCTTGGTATATTTTTAAGGATTTTAAGTGATCTTGCTTATGGTGTCTGGAAATCCTAACCGAAAATACCTTCAGTGGCTCCGTTCGAAGACATGACAGACCTGTCTAGAATCACAGCTAGGTGTTCAATAACTTAACCAACTGTGTCCAGATTGGGTTGCCTAGTGGCCACTACCTGAGTATTTTATCGAGACAACGTCGATGCGTTGGTTATGGGGTAAAATTTTAATTAAATTGTTATTGCGGTCTTAGCAAGTCCGTTCACCGTTCTAAGTACGAGCCCAACTCGAAAGTCAGCAAAGCATACTAGGTGAAGGTTATCAACGAAGTAAATTAATTAGAGGGGTGTGTGTTGAAAGTTTTATTAAGTTAATTAATTAAACTCTCCGACAGATAGCGCTCTTGACCTTGTCTTATGACAAAGGTTCAAGAGTCTTATCTAATCTAGATGCCTAATGCAAGGATTATGCAAGACTAATGATGCTCTCCGATAGAGAGTGCTCTTGACTTGTGTTTCTGCAAGTTCAAGAGTCTTACTTATTTATTAATTGATTAAACACTTAATGATGCACGAAAATAAAATGAAGATGGTTTATTAAACTCTCCGACAGAGAGCACTCTTGATCCACCTTATGGTGAGATTCAAGAGATTTTTACTTTAAAAAAGTTGATTTACTTATTGAGAGATACAAACTTAAGATATGAAGCAATTAACTTGATTAATGAAACAAAACTGGCTAATCTAACAATTAGTATTCTAAGAGAAATGATGCCACATTCGATTGGAATGATCAAATAAAACTTTTTAACTCACTTTTTATGAACAACAAACTAATCAAATATGCACTACTTTGACTAAGATTAGATTATTATACTACACTATTCTACCATTAGCAATAAAAATGGAAAGCATGAAAGAGAGACGATACAGGCTTCCCCCAAACGGGGGAAGAAGGGTGTGGGAGCCGTAATTCCACTCGCTTTTTATTAATTTACAATTTTTTGATGACTTGTTCTTTGCCTTTTCTTGGAAGAACAGGGAAAGAAAGGGATGGAAGAAGAGGGGTAAAGTCTTTTTGTTCTTTTTGCACTTCTTGCTTGCTTTTAGCCTTTGGGTTTTTCTCGGTTTCTCCTACAAATAAGAGCTTAAAACAATTTACACGTTATGCATTAGTTAAGACTTTAAAGACAAACTACAAACTAAAATCTTGAAAAAGAGGACAAAAACCAGCAATGAGAAAAGAGGAAAAAGAAAGAAGAAAAACCAAAGAAGAGGAAAGAGAAAAGGTGGAAAAGAGGGCTGTCCTAAATGAAGGAAAGGGGTTGTCCAAAAAGCAAAAAGAAGGCTGCAAAACAGTAAAAAAGAGGGCAGCAAACAATCAAAAGAGGGGCTGTCCAAAAAAGAGAAAGCTAGGGTCAAAAAACTAGGGCAAAAAAGGGGCCAAAACTAGCGCAAAAGATGGCTGTCCAAAAGGAAGAAAAGGGGCTGCAAACTAAAGTAAAAAGAGGGCAGCGAAGAAGAAGAAGTAAAGGCAAGCCAAACAAGGCAATGGAGAGGAAGCCTAAAGGTTGAAAAAAGTGAACTAGGGCTTCCTAAATGACCGGTAACCAAAAAACATTAACTTATGAAGATGGAACCAAAGAGAGAGAGTTATTCCAAGCTTCTTTTTCGAAGCAAAAGATGACGAACACCGTAGGTCCTGCAATTAAAAATGTTGGATTCAAATGGTTGTTTTGAAGCATGGGATAGGAGCAGCTGAGCTCACACCCTTCTACAATCTGTGAAGCCTGAATCACATCAAAACTTAAAACAAGCAATGAGATAAAATGTATGCTAGTACGTTAGGCAAATCAATTCAAGATCAACATTTTGTATAACTTACTACTTATGTCCATCAAAATATCGATTTACTTTGCATAAATAACCAAATTGAAGCTACAAATGGCTATTCTACAGTGCCAACAATGGCCTTCTTGAGCTAGCAAAATATTAAACCACATACAAGTATTTAAATGAGATGAGTTAGAGACAATATCACCTCAACCATGAGGAATCCAGCATAATCAAAAGCCCATAGACCTCCAAAGTCGAATATCTTTATTAACAAAGCGAAAGCAAAATGCTTGATACAATTTTCTCAGAGTAACTTTAACCCAAAAGTTCCATCCGAATAGAGCTAAAGGAGCCTCTATTTATACAATGAATGAAGAACCCAAAGCCCTAAAACCAAAAAACGAGACCTAACCGCCCTGGCCACCACTGAGAGAGAAAACCTAAAGAAGATGGGCTGGGAATGAGGCAAGGCGCCCCCATTCCAACCCTTAGCACTGCAAACCGAGCCCAAATGGAGCCCACACGTGTGATGACACCCATGTTGGAGAGAGGAGGCATGAGCATAAGGAGAGGCGTGAGCATGTGGGTAGAACCATATTCTAGGTATGGAGGCAACCACTGCTAGGTTTGGAGAGGCCACTGCTGGTGTAAACTTCAGTCTTTACCTCGATCAAATCATGAGACCAATGAGTGCTCTCCATCTCATCAAATTCGGGAGTTTAGCTGGAGATGAGTCAGATGACAAACCCGTTAACTGAATATAAATTTATTACTCACTGAATGCTGACTGAAGCTGAGTTATGATAACTCCAATCATCATAAATGCCCAATGAGATGTCATTTAGCCTTTTATTTCGCTGAATTTGGATTAATTTAGAGAGTTTTAATTTTCTCCAAAATAATCAATTTTTAATTAAAACTCCATTTTTTCCTCAAAAATGACTTTTTTGAGAAAATGTGCGTTATGTGTCCGGTTGATGACCTGAAAGTTGGATCTGACTGGCTGGCTAATCAAGAATGATTTTTGACTTAAGGTTAGAGCCTTCAATCACTGAATTCAGGGTCCGGATGACCGACTTATTACAAATGGGATTTTCCATTTAATTTATGGAAAAATTAATTAAAAAACTTGGGGAAATAATTTTAAAATTTTAAAAATAATTTTTAACCCGTTCGAAAAAAAAAATTCGAAAAATTTTTAAAGGTCCTATTGACTTAGGACATGACCATGCTCTACTTAAACAATGCCTAGTAGGTTTATAACACTCAGTTGGGTTCTAATAACCCCCCAAGGCCCAGAATCCAACATCGAGCATTCCAGCTTTGGAGGAAGCGGGAGAAAACCTCATCAATTATACTCGGCTGAAGGCAAAGCATAATTGTCAAGGGAAAAAAACTCCCTGGAATACCTTAGTTGTGATTCTACTAGCACATTTTATTACAAACCCCGCGAGGCCATGGTCAAAATTATTCAAATGAAAAACTGACTAGCCAATATTTGCTAGACATGAAGACGGATCAACTGATACACTAGAATCAAACATTGAACATGTCTGTCAACCGGCGGCTCCTTAGGTAACCCAACTATGGTACAAAAAAGTTGGTAACAGACCACATGGAGGACAAATAAGAATACGAGAAGTAAAAAGATCCTTCATAAAATATCAGTTCTCTTTAGTATGTTATTATTGGAGAAGATAATTTTTTAGGTACCTTCATAAATTGTATGAGGATTGATAACATTTCTTAGAAAGGTTCCTAGACAGAAAGACCTGTTGTCACATATATAGTAGCTAGGCCACTTTTGTTCTTGAGCAGTACTGAGCATTTCTTTGAGCTAGCCTTTTATTGTGAGATTAGCACATGATGAGCCACCAATTGATGATCTCCCACTTTCAGCAGATCCAGAGAATCCAGATTGACCAGTTCTATGCCATGACTAAGCCTCATGACCCCAGATTCGATGACTAAGTTGGCCATTCTTTCATGACCCGGAGCAGAGATTGTTTTAGTGCCCATGATATGTGACAGCGACAATTTTTCCAGTGATCTTCAGATTGGTTTCAGATCCAGAGCAAGTATATGACCCAGATGACATTATGGTCTGTGCATATGGATTTTGATGTTGCTTTGTTACCTATTTTAGCAATGAGACTCGGTTGATTTTGATTATATGTTGGAAATACTTTATCTTGGCTTACTTGGAATCTAAAATAAATGATCTGGTTGTTTTGACCGAGAGATTCTTTTGTATACTCATTGGCCTTGCCCTACTCCTAGTATGGATTTGGTCTTTTCCCTTTAGGGATATACCTGGCTAGTCTTGGCATCGTTTCCACTGTTTTCATCCATCTGTTGCTTTCCCATATTGATTGATTATCCTTGACTTGTAATTTGACTAGTAACATTTGGGATTTCCCCCACCTTCACCTCTATGTTGGAATAGGTCTCCATGTATAAAACTATATCTTGGTGTCGGATTATGTGATGTTTATCACAGAGAATGTCTACCTCTAGGTCTTGAACACAAGTAGTCCTACCAAAGAAGTGTTTTTAGACACTACGGCATCGGAGCTTAAAGTTATTCTAAATGGATGGCATGCCAGCAAAATAAAAATGTCTCTAGACACTACTCGAAATAAAAAATAAAACTAACCAGTTGCCAAGAGATGAGCACTCATCCATTGTATGGTGTAAGGCTCATTTATCTACACAGGAAATATCAGGGTGAGGCAAGCCCCTCAAGGTTGAGCCCTAGTCATTTTTTGGAAGCCCGGAAGGCTTTTTGAGGCACCTGCTCTTGGAGGTTGGCAAGTTAGTAATGAAAAGAAAGTTGATGGCTAGAGGATGAGCACTCATTCTTTGTATAATGTGCGGCTCATTTTCCCTCACAGGGAAACAGGGAGAGACTGGCCCAAGAAGGTCATGTCTTTGTCATTATCTGGAAGCCCAGAAGGCTTACCAGGGCACTTGCCTTTAGAGGTCAACTAATATAATAAATGTTGAGCAAATAAAGTATAAAAAGGTTGCTTGTATAGAGTCTAGTGAATCTTTCTCATCATTCCCCCATTTGTGAGACACCGCCATGCCCTATTGTTCACCTAGTCCAACTTATGTGTTGTGTGGATCCCCTTGTCCTTTAGCCCAAGTGCTTACAGTGTTGAGTTATCAAGTCATCCCTTGTCCTTACCTGTTGTTTATGATCCCTTCACCCTTGACTAGCAAAAGGGCTAAATCTATAAATGAGTATACACTGGAGGTTCTTGTTTTGAAGCAACTAATCGTTTTGATTTGGATTATTATATATGTATTGTGCTTATACTTTCCAACAAAATCTAATCATATATGTATTGTGCTTATACTTTCCAACAAAATCTAATCATACTTGAGTGTCACTGCTAGCATAGATAATTGAGCATGCAGGTCCATTTGTACTTTGCAGTATCAGAGTTTAGCACTTGGGTCATCATTTGATCAATTTTGACTTGGTCAACCAAGTGTTGACCAGGCCATGAGCAAGGTCCAGGATGAGTTATAGACAGATTTTCATAGATGATGATTATTTATGGTCTACAGGTGTTCATTAGACATATTCATACTTCATATGGTGATTTGTTATGATGGCTTGTAGTATTTCTATGATTATAAGCATTCACAAGCTTCATTATTATTATGGTTCTGACATGTATGGGGCCTCTGATGTACCTTTGTGATGGACATATGGTGTATGAGTACTCATTCCTAGTTGATTTGGACATTCAAAGTCTATTGGTGCAGTTGGTTTTCAATTTCGGGCAGTTACAAGATAGATATGGGTCTCTTGTCCTTTTTGCAGCAGGTTTGCCTAGGGAAAATGAAAATAAAACACAATGTGAAAAAAATTAAGATCTCCTAGGGAGCTAGAGAGAATCTTGGGGTGCAGCTAGTCGATGGTACCATACTACCATGGTCCCAGATCCATCTGTGCAGCCATTTGGCTTCAAGTTTTGGTCCCCTGTGAGATATTGGTTGTTTTATGTTCCCAAAGCAGCATGTTAATAATAAAAAATGGCTAATGAGGAAATCGATTTGGGCAATTGAGGTAGAGGAATGGCATGGAATTGGTCCAAGGCATAGTGTTTGTGTCACATTCATTATTCAGCATCAGCTTCACTTCACGTGGGATCCACACATCCTTGATTTATGTAGTATGAGGGTGTTTTGATGTATTTTGAGGGAAATACCCTAGTGATTTTTATCACTCCTTTATATTATTTGTCACCACACGTTGTTGTGCCATGGGGCCATGCTAGTGAAGGATAACATAACCTCCTAGCCCCACCATGTGCTAATTTGTGGTTATTAGTCATATTTGATGTGGTGCGCCCCTCATTGGGCATTTCTAGTGATGCGCCCCTTTCTATTTATGAGTTTATCCATGTGAGATGTATCCAGCTAATCTTAGTCGTAAATTAGGATGATTTTATCTTATGATCTTGACCCTTGATCTTTTTGGATCTAGGTCTTATGTACTTGAGAGATCTATATATTGAGATGCTCTCTCATTTGTAAAAAGGACTTTTGGCTCTGGAATTATTGAATAAAAGAAAATTTTGTAGAAATCTCTTGGGAGCTTTGTGAATGTTGTGGATGTGATTGTTATGCCTCTTACTTAGACATTTAAGTGGATCTTGCATGCAAACACTATTTTTTGTGAGGGTCATACCCATCTTTTTGCAACTAGCGATTTGGATGAGGAGATTGCTAGGGAAACTTGTATCGTCTTCCAATCAAATCGCCTCATGCTAGGGGAGTGATCAATTGTTACTTTATGCATTGAATCTTTTTCTGTGGATGATGTACGTAGCTTATCTTTTTCATCAATGAACAATTCTAACTTTAGTAGATTGATTTTGTAGGTGGAGAAGAGGGGGCGCACTTCCTCATTTGGACATTTTCTTCCGTTCCATGCCGGATCTCGCTCGAAATTGCAACTAAGTGAAAGGATCATCAACATCTAAGGTGGTCACAAGTATTCTCAGTACGATCTGCAAGGTGAGTATTATTTTCATCCAATTGTCAAGTAAACCCTCTTTTTAAAATCCTCTTTTGTAGATCTGATAAGAACGATGAGTGTTTTATGACAGCCATCAAAACCCACTTGGAGATTAATGAATAAACCCTACATATCAAGTTTCATAGAAATTAGACTCCATTTTCCCTGGGATCTAGCACTCGTCACTTTAGGTGGGGTGCCCTCCTTGGGTGGGTGGTCATTTCTTTAGATCTGACAGATGTATGCTTGAACCCACCTCAAAACCATAAATCCAATCCTCAAGTACCCCGATCTAGTCATCTCATGCCCTAATCTACCCTTTTGAGTCCACTTCGTCTACTTTTGCATAAAATCCTAAGTGGGTCCTTTAGTGTTCTCTTTTGTTTGGCTAGATCTCACTAGATCTACTACTTTAAACTATTTGTGGTAAAGTCTCGATCAAGTTGGACTATTTCCTACCTTTATTAAGCCTCCTTAACTTGGCCCTAACCTCTATACCAAACTTATTTCATAGAACTAGTTTTATCCACTCATTATCTCTCCTCCTTTACCCATTGTCAAACCTTAGGAGTGTCTTGAGTAGGTGCACTAGCCCTCTTAGGCTAGTAGGGTCTCCCCCTTGATCATTCTTTGGATTGATCTAAAGTGACAAGAGCCCGTCTGGTGTGACAACTACCATTACCCATAGCGGACGAGGCCCTTGTGGTGTCACCGGTTAGCTACCTTACCTCTAACGTCCCGGATAGGATATCTATAGTAGGTAGCTACACTGTGTGATAACAAGACCACAACTAATATTATAATGCATATTATTTAGCCCTTGTACAAGTAGCCAGCTAAAAGATCTATGATCCATCTTTGTCAATAGCTATCATAATGTTTTGAACTTTTGATTATAGCCTAAGGAAATAGTCATCTCTACCATTTTCCTTTGAAGCTTACTAGCACTAGCTTTACAAGTTTACCCCTAGCAAATAAGTATTTTCTAGTCATTAGCTATCACTAATAAAGTATAAAATCAATATGGAAAAAACATGAAGAACAGAATGATTCTGTGTGACTTATACAAGAATGTTGAATGATAGAAACCATAGAGGTATAACTACTCACACATCAATTTGTACAACTTTAACTCGAACATAGTCACCTTTCTTTAATACATCTCGTACATCACGAACTAAATCCCATGAAACTTCAGACATATGAACCAATCCATCAACATAGTAACCACCTACCAACATTGATACAAGAGAAAAATTAGTATCTTCTTCATTGAGTCCTATTTCATTTTATAAGAAGAACGTGTAAATATATGATGCTATATAATCAAAGGCTTGGCCTCTACTAACAGATTTATCATTCACCATTTGATTGAGCATATGCATAAAGAAACATTACATGATTACACACATAACATTAACTAAATTTAAGGAAATTATGACACTATTGGTTTTTCATGAAACCAAGGAAGGAAATATTTGAAAAAATCCAACAAATTACGGTAGATTCATCTTCATATTCCACATCGAGACAACTAACCATCAGGAAAGCGCAATTCTACAAAGGCACCAAACTTAGTAACTGAGCTGACCCTCCCTTCAAATACATCTCCCTCCTTGATAGAAAACTTTGCCCACAGTGCCTGCTTCTCAGAGAAAATTAATGTCTTTTCTTCACTAGCTTCAATTACCTACAAACCAAGATGTAATCAAATTAGGGAATATTAGAATATACATGATAGAAAAGCCTCTTTCAAGTTTCACCTTTTTGTAAGAAAAGCATACTGAATAGAATGTTATTAGGAATCATGCCATGGATTACAAGATATATAATTCACACGATAGCTCCAAAACCACCATTTATACCCTCTAATGTTTTGAAGAGATGGAATATTAACTTGATATATTAAAATTTGAATGAAATGATGTTTCTGTAGTCGAACACAATTATCACTTTTTCTTTAGTTTCTGGAAAATTCAAGTTGAGTAGAAAGTACATAAAAATATGATTTGGAGGAGAAGCACATAAGTAACAAAAGGTCATTGCTTCACCAGAAATATCAAAGTGTACAAAAGAGCCCTTAAGGCCACCTATATGGATAGCAATCTGAGTACGATGGCGGAACAGACTTTACTACAGGGCATCCATTCTAATCACCTACAAAATCCATTTAGCCTCTAGTGCTATACACTAAGCTTGAACATTTATTAGGGAAGGCCCACCAATGCATGAAGGAGATAAGATCAGATAATTTTATTAATGTCCCAAAAATGACCAAAAAAGGTTAATGGGACTACTAACTACAATAGTGTGGAATACAAAGAGGGAGGACAAAGGAAGCTCCTATAAAAGCTTGACAAAAGCATATCTAATCTATGCTAAATGAGACCTAAATCTAAAATTAACAATCAAAAACAAAGTTGTATTGCAAACACACAAGAACTGTTGAGAACCAAAAACCAAAAACTCCTATAGAGGATATCCCTCATGGGGATAAGCGGAAGACTCAACAACCCCTGATGCTATCTCCTAAACATGAAGAGTGGGGGTCAACTTCCCTCCTGTGAGCCAAAGGTCTCAATACCTATATATCACGCAACATTTCAGGCCGTAGGGGAGCAGCTCTCGATAGATGATTAATTGGAGGACATGGAAGCGTTGGTCTGAGGTATGTTTCATTGTCTAGACAATGTAATCTATTGCCGATCAAAAGGAAATCACATGTTTACAAGTGTCGTGTGGATTGTCATGAGATCTGAGATGACATTTCCATACAAGTCAAAATCATTGAACACGAATGGCCTCCTAGGGTCTCATAAATCTAATCGATGAAAGTACAAATGCCTTAAACCTCTAGAGGTAGTCCCCTTTGCACATTCGAGCAAATTGCAAGCAGTTGCAAATTTCATGACGAAGGCATATGGACCTACAAGCAAAAATAAGTCTTAATTTAATTATTACAGTTAAAGAATTTATAAATTAAATTTTCCTAAGTCATTACCTTAGGAGTAATAATTTTTTAACCAAAGAGAAAAAGTTGCCAGGCATGAATTTCAACTCAATTGGAGAAAGCTTCAACAGCGACGCAAATCCATTTGTGCACACACAAACTAACAGGGCTCAATTTTCTAGGCACATTGAGCAAAAAAAGAACATAACAGAAGCACATGAATGTCCAGAATAAAAACACGAAATTCAAGGCAAAGAATAACAATGTGGAATTAGAGGCAAAAACAACACAACGAATTTCAAGACACGCATAGACACATGCATGGCACAAATTTCCAAACTGAGAACATGTGGGATTCTCCAAGCATAAATTGTTTTTCAAGGCAAAGATGATGCACATTGCACAATGAAGTGAGGGTTTCAAGGAAAAAGTATAAAGTGAAAGCCGTGAGTTTCAAGCAACCAACCTTAATTACAAATCTAGACCATGCCTGAGACTTACCTTTCTGAATAGACGACAAAGCAGCATAGGCATCATCCCTGAAGAAATCTTAAGCATACATGTAACTAAACCCCAAAAAATGATAAGCTAGGTATTGCTGACAAAGCAAAGAAAATTGTAACCCTTGATTGATAATCTGGCAAAACAGCTAACTACAAAGAGTGCCTAGAGTCTGGAAAGCAATACCCTGACATCAATATAAATAAGTATAAAAGTATATTATGGTAAAGTTTCTTGGAACTGCAAACCAAGAGCCATTGTGAAAACAGAAAGTCAACCTGGAAGACCTCGAGTATTGAACTATTGCTTGCTATTAGAGGTAATAAAAAAAGATGCTATGAAACAGTTGAACCTAATAACAATGAAAACAAAGCAGAAAATTTCAACTGCCATCTATAGTTTATTCTTTGCACTTGTTTTGAATTTTCTATCAACCCAAGGTGCCTAAAGGTACAATCACCCTATATTGTTCTCTTGCTTAAAGGATCGCTTCATAGTTTAAAAGAAAACCATCAAAATTCAAGCTCATTGCAAACGAATCTTTTTGAATCTATGAATGATGAACCAGCTATTAAAAAAACAGAAATATGTAATGTCCCCCTCTAATTAAGCACCAAAACACCCGCTAACCTACTTAATTCCCATAGGTTCGAGCGGGTACTGCATAAGAGGGAATTGACTGAGGACATTTGGTACTTAGAACAGATTGGGACATTCATTTAGTATTAAAGTCATCAGTCGGATAAAAGAAGCCATATTTCTTTAGGATTATNAGTGAAGCATAAACCCTAAAAGTGACATGCAAACCCTAAAAGCGCATGAGGCTCTATTTAAGAAGGGTTATTGGACTAAAGGAGGTATCTATTATTATTGTTGTTGATTTGGAGCTTTTGAGCAGCAGCACAACGTGCAACCGTGGCAGTTGGGGTTGAAGACGATGTCTTCAACTAACGAGGGTTATACAGTGCAACTATCTGCCCTACTCTCTTTCAGGATAGACCATCCAGGTTTATCAATAGCATTCATCGTATTCATCCATATCCAGCGATTCAGTATCCACCGAAAGTTTATTTGCAAGTTCATGTGTGCAGCTAGGGGATTTAGCTGGAAAACCCCAAGGTATTCACTAGGTCTCTGAATCCCAGTCTATCTTCCACATGTCAACTTCATCTTCATCAACAGGGTCCCTCTACTACCTTGAGTGAATATCAGCCATCAGTTTGCTCATCTAGAGCAGTTACCAGCAGATCCAGGAGGCAGAGAGCGTGAGCACCAGACTAGTAAACCAATTCGCTAGGTCACTTGGACAGGTCAGAATATCTGCATGCTCCGGTCACTCTCTCTGGCAAGGAAAGATCTACATCCTGACAAATTATTAGCCCCATCAGGCACCTCCTTCACCAAAAACGCCACCTTTAGCTAAGGAGGGGGTTTCGTACTGTCGGGCGGTAACACCGGAAAGAAAGCATCATTACTTCACCAGTCCAGCTCTATATGCATGCAGCTTATCTCTGGAGTGTCATCAGCTTGACTATCAGTGGTAAGTGTTTACCTTCTTCCTGTAAATCTTTGCCCTAGTTCAGAGATAATTTAGGGCCATTAGCCCGGCACCTTGCATGCAAATTTTTATTCGATATTCTTGCACATTTTGAGAGTACAAGTAAGCCCTAGAATAGTGAAACAATAGAATATCAGTATTTGGGATATTACAAAATACAAGGAAGGGTCAATCAAATTTCGAATTCAACCTTGTGTGGGTGATCATGCTAATTTGTTTGGCTTGGTTGGAGGCTACACTAGCCATCGAGTGGACCCCATCTTTGGTTTCTTTCATTTGTAAACTTTGGTGATGATCAAATATGGGTCCATCATACATCAATGCTTTGGTTCAAGCAAATATCATATTGAAGCTGACATCATTTTGGAGCCATACATTCGCATGAGGTGGGTGAAGCATGTGAATTTGAATTCGTGAGTTAGCTTTGTAGGTGAAGGAGGTCGCCTATCTCATGGGAGGTGGCTCCTCCTCCACAGTTTCACTATAGTTAACTCTCCATCAATCTTACAGATCACTCAAGCTCAACTAAGCTTGATCTTCAATGTTGGTGGTGCCCCCCTGGGCTTGTATTTGCTATAAATAAAGCTTTGCTCTCCTTGTTCAAACTAGTTAGAGTTTACTGAGAAAAGGCTTGAGAATTGTAATTGTTGTACTATCTTTTGATATTGAGAAATAAAGAGGCTTTGGAGGTCCATGTTGTGTGATGCTATCAACTGAGTGGATGTATTATCTAGTAACCTGTATTATGAGGTAACCTGTATTTGGTCTTTGTGCACTTGCTTTATGAAAATCTAGCCTACTAGTAGGATTGGTATCAATTTTGTAGGAAGGATTCCTAGAACTTGTTTGATCTAGTTAATATTTGATTTGCAGTAAGTTAGAGATTCGGGATTTATATGTATCATTTGTTTATGCTCATATTGTCTTGATTTCTATCTTGTTCAATTTCTAGATTTAATGGGATATGTCCAAGTATGTTGCCAGTTGCAGGTTATCTGATTTGAAGAAGCAAAGAGCTTGCTTGCTCCTGTTCTTTCAGATCTCTTACGAAAGATCAAACCCTTGCTGGCCCGCACATCTAAACCTTCGAAGTCTTCTTTGCTCAAAGATCCAAGCTGCTCTTCTCTTTCTCCTTGTACCTTCTCTACTTTGGTTACTACTTTTAATTTTGCAAATCGAATTACATTTATCATTTTAAAGGTTTAAAATCACACTTAGATCTAGTTCCTTTGGCAAATACAAATAGATGCTAGTTGTTCCATAAAAGAAGTTTCATATGCAAGCTAGATCGAGTATATAGAATCTTTTGTTTCTTAGCATTATTTCTTAGTTCAGATCTAGGGTTTCAGCTATCTTATTTCAAGCCATTATTAACAGAAAAAACTAAAAGCTTGTTTTAAAGGATAGTAGTCGGTTTAATTCATTATCCGGCAAGTCGGTGCCTTGATTTATTTGCTCTCCTTAAGAAGCAAATAAAGACCTTGAGAAAGTAGCTTTCTAGCTCACTTTCTTAGTCATTTTTGCCTAATTTTTTTCATTTTGTTTTACTCAGAAAAAATTTTGGCAACTTTGGAAGTTTTCCCAAAGCACTCTTAAAGTGCTTTTGGGCACATTCCACTAATATTTGTTGGTTGTTTTTTTGCAGGCTTGCGATGAAAGAGAGAGAAACTCTAGCAAATTTTCACAAAATCGACAAAAAAGAAGACAAACGAAGCTTCCCCTCACATAAAAATAATTTTTTTTACAAGTTATAAGCCTTTGGATCCCAATTTGAGGGCCAAAGTGCACTCTCTTCTGCATCATTGTAAACGCAAAATAAAGTTTGAGTAGGCTCATCAGATCCCAGTCCCCATCCCCCCTAGGGGGATTTGTGTCGATGTCCTTTTTTGGTTTTCTTTATAGGTTGTTAGTGTAGTTGTTTTCCTTTATCATTTCATGCTTTATTTAAGTTTTGCAAGAGTAATATGAATACTTACCCACTGCACTATACTGAAGTACCGAAAGGGAAAAGATTTGAGCAGTGTAGTAATTAGAGAACTTCAGTTTTCATGCATTTTTTGAGTTTAAAATAAACCCCCTTGGCTTTCTCGAGAAGAGGTTCATGGACAAGGGCTTGCCCAAGTACTGAATCTGGAAAGGGACTCTTGGGATTTATCTTTGTAATCAGAAAAAAAACTTGTTCTAAAACACTTAAAATTTACAAGGCCTTCATCCCCGTATGCTCTACTTCCACTGCAGTTTCGTCTGATCAGTTGATAGTATTAGAAAGGGATTTAGGTGACTAGCTTAATTAGTTTTCCACTTCAAAATAGATCTCCCTAGTGAAAATCCAATGCCTCGAATTAAGCTGCTTTGGTGGCAAAATCCACAAAGGAAGCGGGAACAACTGGGAAGTGACCTCGAGACACCGTTAGGCTACACCCTTGCTGGTGTAGTGTTGAACAAGTCTCAAAGACTCCAACCAGCCCACATATTCCTTGCGGGAAGCTGCATCGGTTAATGGTTTTGGACATACTCCTCATACCTATGGGTACATTAGGAGTTTCCATCCCCTAAGCTAATCAACATCATTACCACATAAATAAAATCAACTAACAATTTACCCAATCCTTAATCCACTCATGTAATAAATCTTAAAACTTACCAACGAGACACTGCAATACTTATCTAAGACTACAACAGCAACCCTCATACACAAGCATTCCATTTTCACTGGCACTGGTCTTACTCATTTTATATTGGTTAAATCAATTTTCATATATGGTCATGAATGGTGTTTGAATGATAAATGTTGTTGTTATAATTCATTTTTTGCAATAACTCATTGTTAAGGTCTTAACTCTTTTCACACTTAACTCCTAGATTCAATCATTTCTTTCATATCATAAAAGCCTTAGATTTTACTTTTTATAGGGACCACCCCCTTGGCTTCGCTAGGAGTTGGCCTAGACGAAGGAGCTGAGTATCAGGTGACAGCACTTGGCTCGAGCTTGCCCCCAAGGTCGCACCCAGTGGCTTGAAGATTTCTGCCAAGTTACCCTAGGTGCGAATTAGGCAGCAACATTTTGGCACCATTGTCAAAGATAAATCTTTCTATTCCCGGAATACGACTTTGTTTTTCACTTTTTTGTTTTTGCTTTATTTGATGAATGTTTAGAGTAGATCTTTATTTTTCATCTAGCGACTCCACTAACCCTTTTTTCTCTTATAAATTTACAAAGAAAAGCAAAAGATTAATTTTTTTGTAAGTGTTTAAATGCATATTTTTCTTCTCACTTTGGCGACTCCATTGAAGGGATAAAACCCTGTTATCCCAAAAACTTGTGAAGATTTGTTGTGTGTAGATGAGCACATGCGACACATTGATATTTTTTCCGAAGCTCATCAATTGACGGCTCCACCTGTTCAGTGCAAAGTTTCATGATTATATCAAGTACACATTGATGACTTCTGATATGCATGAACTGAGGGAGCAATGTGGTCCTCAGATAGTCGAGTTGTTTCATCCCATCAACTTCTCAAACATCCCTGGTTTTCCTAACTTTGGTCATGGTGTGGGGAATATACATAAATGGCTTCCAGTCTTTCATGGAAACTATGGTGATTCAGCCATCTTGCATGTCAAGTCTTTCCTTCAGTTAATGGCGGACTCCAATGTGCTTTATGAGGACAATATGATGGAAATGTTTGCTAGTACTTTTCAAGATGAGGCCTGTTGTTGGTTCTATCAGGACCTTCCTAATAAATGTATAAACTCCTTTCCAAACTTCCTTTGGATCTTTTTAGAGCAGTGGCATGATGGTAGGGGTAGTATGAATGGTTTGGAAATATTCCTTGTAAAGATCTTTACCTTCTACCTATCTGGGACAGAGTATCATACTGAAACATATGACAGACCCTTTGCCATGATACAAAATGCTGGAGATTTGGAAGTTCTTATAGAACATTTAAGTGAAGAAGAGATCCATGATACTTCCATTGAAGAACTTCCTCATGTTGTCATAGACAACGTCGAATGTGTGGAAATCCCTCTAAGTTACTTTAGAAAGGAAGAGATTAAACGACTTATTAAAGAATATGATGCCTCTCTGAATACATAGCAGGATTCTGAAGATAGGCGCATACGTGGAAATCTAATTGAAGAAGTTTGTGAAGAAACCTGATGTGAAGACATTGTTGAAAACCATCCTCATGTCACATCAACAAAAAATATGGAGGATGTGGATAAGCTAGAGGAACTCATTGAGAAGCATATCCCAAGCAACCCCATTGAAGATATNGATTGAAGATGTTATTGAAGGTCCTCTTCACCGTGCCATGATAGAAACTACCGAAGACTTGAAGTATCCCCAGGATTGTTTCAGCAAGGATGATTACATGTGTATTCCAGATTTACCTCAAGAAAAATCAATCACAGAAACTTATAATTATGATGAGGTCTATATGTTGTATGAATACACTCCTCCATGTTCTCCTCATGGTGATGAGAGTTTGGAAAGTTCATTCCCTTGTAACTTTTTGAAAACCAAATATTCTGAAGAAGAATATGGTGAACATAAGGATGAGTGTATCCAGCAATGTGATGCCATGGATGAGGATTCCCCCATATTTGACAAAGGTATGGATAATGATTATTGGACATACATTAAGAAGCCCATTTTTTATGTATCGAGAGAAGGGAGTGTCGATTTGAAGACCTTTGGAGATCTTGGTATGGAAGAGGATTATGTAAAGTTCTCATATGATCATTCAAAATCACACACAAGTGTTAGCAATGAAGACCTGGGAAAACATTGGATTGAAGATTTAGATTCAATTCAATCAATGGAATGTCAGTCTCAGCCTACATTTTCACATTCAGAGGTTCCTCATGATTTGGAGCAGCCCGAGGCTTACACAGAGAGTTATCAACCGATAAGCCTTTTTTATATGTATGATGGAGTTGTTGATCTTCCTCATCATATAGATATCTACATAGCCCTATCCAAGTTTGGATAGAAGAAGCCTGCAGAAGCACATGCCAGTTTGGGAGGCAGTTTGATGAAGTTTTGCATGCCTATGATTTCTCGTCTAGCCCAACCCTCCTGAATATCCACGCAGGTTTGCATTTTCTATTAAAGATATCCTTGTTTTGGCTAGTAACCAAACACAAGGGAAAATTTTCAAATTTTGATAAAATGTTAAGGTGTTACATTGGATTTTTCATTTTACTTAACATTTGGATTGTGATATGCTTAGAGTAGGAAAATAAGCTCCTTAAAGTGAGCATTTACCATTTTTGCATTTCTTTTGTGTACTTAGAAATAAATAACCTTTTATTTGGTTAAGTTTTTGTTTTCCACATTCTTGAATAAATGCAACTTATGATTCATTTGGTTTTTATATAAAACTTGTGCCACTAAGGTTTTTTTGTCAAGTTGAGATGTTTTTATAGGTTATATAAACCAGAGATTCTGGTGTTCTCATATCCTCTCCTTGCCCTATGACCAGATCGAGCACACGTCCCGCAATTGGAGCCAGATGTTACCACCTAAGTTGTACTTGGTGGATTTTTCAAGTGAGCCGACAAAGTGGAACAAGTATACTTGTCCATTCTTCAAAGTTCAGAAGTCCGTCAAGTTTTTCCTGGGAATCTGTTCAAAAAAAAATTCTAACACATGTTTATACCCCCTTGGGGAAATTGTAAAAATGTTCTAGCATGATAAATTTTTATAAAAGGCTAGACTTCCCAAACTTAAGCATCAAGCCGATTATTGGTTTTTGAACAAATGACTAATAATTTCTGAGTTTTTCACTCACACCTCCAAATCTGGGGTAGTCATCATGGTGGTTAGGCCTTAGGAGGTTATTAGAGCCTTCGTGTCAATGTTTTTCAACATGCTAGCATTCATATTGAGTCATATGCAGATGTACTAGCTCCCTCTAGAGTTTCGTCAAAAACCGAGAAAAATATTTTTTTCCGTTTTTAGGCCATTTTTTAATGGTTTAATTAAAAAACTTCAAAATGTAATAATTGGTGGGTTTGGAGTCTGTTTTTGGCGTGGGGATGCTCGTTTTCACACTCAGAGCAGCATCTTTACCTTGGTGGCCACTTTTAGTATGTTTCAGGCAGCTTAAACCTACTGGAAGGCATTATTTGGCTAACTGAGCATCAGAATGGCATTAAATTGCTAAAAATGTATCATTTTGGCATTTGTCAAAATATTCAAAAAGTTAAAAAAGTAATTTTTTAATGGCTAAATGGTGATGGGGCTGTTCCCCATGATGGTGACCTCACTACATGAGGAAAGCTTTCAAACTTTGGTTTGATTAAAGGGTAGCAAATTTTTAAAAGGAAATGAGGTCAAGCTAAAGGAAATCGTGAACATGGTTTGAGGGGTTGCGCTAACGAAAGAGTGCGCCCCACCTTTTTATATCCATATTTTTTTAAAACCTTGGTTCATATAGTGATTTACCATAAATTGGTCCTTTATGCAGGGAAGCAAATAATCATATGGAGGACGAAGTCAACCTTGTGTGGGTGATCACGATGGCTTGGTTGGCTTGATTGGAGGCTACGCTAGCCATGGACTGGACCCCATCTTTGGTTTCTTTTGTTTGTAAACTTTGGTGATGGTCAAATATGGGTCCATCATACATCAATGCTTTGGATCAAGCGAATATCATATTGGAGCTCACGTCATTTTGGAGTCGTACATTCGCATGAGGTGGGTCAAGCATCCGAATTGGAATTCGTGAGTTGGCTTGGTAGGTGAAGGAGGCCGCCTACCTCATGGGAGGTGGTGCCTCCTCCACAGTTTCACTATAGTTAACTCTCCATCCATCTTACAGATCACTCAAGCTCAACTGAGTTTGATCTTCAGTGTTGGTGGTGCCTCCCTGGGCTTGTATTTGCTATAAATAAAGCTTTTCTCTCCTCGTTCAAACTAGTTAGAGTTTGTTGAGCAAAGGCTTGAGAATTGTAATTGTTGTACTATCTTTTGATATTGAGAAATAAAGAGGTTTTGGAGGTCCATGTCATGTGATGCTATCAATTGAGTGGATGTGTTATCTCAGTTTTATGAGGTAACCTGTATTTGGTCTTTGTGCACTTGCTTTATGAAAATCTAGCCTACTAGTAGGCTTGGTATTAATTTTGTAGGAAAGATTGCTAGAACTTGTTTGATCTAGTTAATCTTATATTTGCAGTAAGTTAGAGATTCAAGATTTATATGTATCATTTGTTTATGCTCATATTGTCTTGATTTCTATCTTGTTCAATTTCTAGATTTAATGGGTTGTGTGCAAGTATGTTTCCAGCTGCAGGTTATCTAATTTGTAAAAACAAAGAGCTTGCTTGCTCCTGTTCTCTCAGATCTCTTACGGAAGATCAAACCCTTGGTGGCCCACATGTCTAAACCTTCAAAGTCTTCTTTTCTCAAAGATCCAAGCTGCTCTTCTCTTTCTCCCTATACCTTCTCTACTTTGGTTACTACTTTTAAATTTGCAAATCGAATTAGATCTATCATTTTAAAGGTTTAAAATCACACTTAGATCTAGTTCCTTTGGCAAATACAAATAGATGTTAGTTCTTCCATAAAAGAAGTTTCATATGCAAGCTAGATCTAGTATATAGAATCTTTTGTTTCTTAGCAACATTTCTTAGTTCAAATCTAGAGTTTAAGCTATCTTATTTCAAGCCATTATTAGCAGAAAAAACTAAAAGCTTGTTTTAAAGGATAGTAGTTGGTTTAATTCATTATCTGGCAAGTTAGTGCCTTGACTTATTTTCTCTCCTTAAGAAGCAAATAAAGACCCTGAGAAAGTAGCTTTCTAGCTCACTTTCTCAGTCAATTTTGCCTAATTTTTTTCATTCTGTTGTTACTTGGAAATTTTTTTGACAAACTTTGGAAGTTTCCCAAAGCACTCTTAAAGTGCTTTTGGGCACATTCCACTAATATTTGTTGGCTATTTTTTGCAGGTTTGCGATAAAAGAGAGGGGAACTCTGGCAAATTTTCACAAAATCGACAAAAAAGAAGACAAACAAAGCTTCCCCTCGCATTATAAAAAAAAATTTACAAGTTGTAAGCCTTTAAATCCCAATTTGAGGACCAAAGTGCACTTTCTTCTGCATCATTGTAAAAGCAATAAAGTTTGAGTAGGCTCATCAAAACTCGATGCCCATCCCTCTTGGGGGATTTATGTCGGTGTCCTTTATTGGTTTTCTTTATAGGTTGTTAGTGTAGTTGTTTTCCTTTATCATTTCATGCTTTATTTAAGTTTTGCAAGAGTAATTTGAATACATACCCACTGCACTATACCGAAGTACCGAAAGGGAAAAGATTTGAGCAGTGTAGTAATTAGAGAACTTTAGTTTTCATGCATTTTTTTAGTTTAAAATAAACCCCCTTGCTTTCTCGAGTACAGGTTCATGGACAAGGGCTTGCCCAAGTATTGAATCTGGAAAGAGACTCTTGGGATTTATCTTTGTAATCATAAAAAACTTGTTCTAAAACACTTAAAATTTACAAGGCCTTCATCCCTATATGGTCTACTGCCATTGTAGTTTCGTCTGATCAGTTGGTGGTATCAGAAAGGGATTTAGGTGACTAGCTTAATTAGTTTTTCACTTCAAAATAAATCTCCCCAGGCAAAAATCCAACGCCTCGAATTAAGCCGTTGCGGTGGCAAAATCCACAAAAGAAGAGGGAACAACTAGGCAGTGACCTTGAAACACCGTTAGGTTACACCCTTGCTAGTGTGGTTTTGAACAACTCTCAAAGACACCAACCAGCCCACATATTCCTTGCAGAGAGCCGCATCGGTTAATGGTTTTGGACATACTCCTCTTACCTCCGGGTATATTGGGAGTTCCCATCCCCTAAGCTAATCAAGATCATTACCATATTAATAAAATCAACCAACGATTTACCCACTCCTTAATCTACTTATCTAATAAATCTTAAAACTTACCAACGAGACACTACAATACTTATTTGAGACTACAACAGCAACCCTCATACACAAGCACTCCATATTCACCAGCACTGGTCTTCCTATTTTTTTATTGGTTAAATCAATTTCCGCATATGGTCATGAGTGGCGTTTGAATGATAAATGTTGTTGTTGTTATAATTCATTTTTTGCAGTAACTCTTTGTTAAGGTCTTGACTCTTTTCACACTTAACTCCTAGATTCAATCATTTCTTTCATAGCATAAAAGCCTTAGATTTTAGTTTTTATAGGGACCACCCCCGTTGGCTTTGCTAGGAGTTGGCCTAGACGGAGGAGCTGAGTATCAAGTGACACCACTTGGCCCGAGCTTGCCCCCAAGGTCGCACCCAGTGGCTTGAAGATTTCTGCCACGTTACTCGAGGTGAAAATTAAGTGACAACATCATGATTTTTTAGCGGTGATATATCGCCAAGGGGAATGACTCGCAATATATCGTGATATCGACGATATATCAACGATATATGTAACTATGCTAATAATTATTATTGCTTCCAAATTGTTTCTTCCACCTTTTGCTTTGTAACAATTGACATGACAACTTCGTAAAGGTTGATTCAGTAGTTTCAGTAATGATAGTAAGTGTTTCTACAAAAATTTGAAAATATAGGAGTAGATTTTTTAGGGTTATTATTGTGCATATCCACCTCCGTCGCATCATCAGATGCAAGAAGATAGTCCCTTAGCCCATCATGCTTGGAGAGTTTGGGGCTCAACCCTTTTGGCTTGACATTGTATTCATCCTTATCTCACTCCTACGCCGCATTCAAAGCTTCGCTTACTGGGCAAAGAGCCAACACCAATATCCATACTTGTCCTATTGTTTATTGAAGTCCATCCCTTCAAGCCACACTCAATGTTGGTATGTGGGATCTAGGATCTTTCGAAATCTACCAGTATTGAGATGGATTGGCTTCCCCCATTAAGATAATCCCTAGATGCACCTAGCCTCCTCTTAGCTCCCATACAAGAGATGAATAGGGTAATCCGAGATGATATCTACAAGCAATTTTTGCAAGTCACGTAGATCAACCCTCAAGGCAAATTACATTTGAAGATGGCCTTCTAGGCCAAGCACTTCATGAATCAGAGTGACGACATTATTGGTTAACCCCATTACACACTCCACCATTGGGTGTGCGCTCTTCATATTTCCCTAGTCTAGTTCAGGGTGATCTCTCATAGACTTAGGTTGGAGAAGGATTCACAAGATTGATCGATCTGATAGGATCTACCAAGTGTACCATCTTTGGGAGATTGAGACTAATGAGAAATTCATTTTCTGCTACCTTGTTTACTACAAGATCCAAGGGAGGCTCGACTATCTTTTCAGGGAGCTTCAAACTCTAGTGAATTTATTCAAGTGCATATTATTACATTTCTAGTAGCTGGGAGCTACTACTCGTTTTTGTAGACCAGATATCATTTATGGTCGATTCCTTACACTTGAGATGAGCAAATCAGAGATTGTGATTGGTGGATCATATATATTTTTCACCTATACCATTTAGAGGTAGCAACATCGGTGCCACCCTTATCATATGGATCCCTCCTCATGACCTCTTTTGGTAGATATGTTCATGCTTTGGTTTACTAGAGCAGAGAAGCCGGTTGATGATTCCTTTTCCTTTTCCATGCAGTTCCAATGCAGATCAATTACAGGGTCAGCAACAAATTTTGAGCAAGTATATGGCTTGAGGTATATTATGGATGTTTCATACTTGAATTGGTAGACTGACTATGTGAGGTTATCATTTGCATTGGTGATTATTTGTTTCATCTTGGTTGTTATAGTAGGACTTGCACTTTAATAGTAAAATGACTCTGGTGTTAAGTTTTATTTATATGCTCTTCTTTAGATTAATCCTCATGTAAGATATAGATCATTTCCCCTTATCCTAGTTCGACATCATAGCTTTTACGCCGCCCATCCATTGATTCCATTTTGAATTTGAAAAGATCCATTGGCTTGGACATGACTGATGAACCTGAGGACCCTCCCCCACTATGACCTCTTTGTTTGGACCAATGTTGAAAAACTCGGCCTCGGTAAAAAATCGACGAGGGTCTTGATTACAACTTCTCGGTAACATCGGTGAAAAAATCAGGAGAAATTGGCAAAAGTCGGCAAACATTAAAAAATAGAAAATACATGCATTTTTTTTAGAATTTTAAACATATAAAGCAATAATAACATCAGAAAAACATATTGGAACGTAAATATGAAGAAAGCACTGATATATATCATCATCATGTAGTCATGCCAAATATAAAACGATACATCAAAGTTGATGCTGAAAGTCTGAAACATCATAGTTGTCCAATCAAGGACTCAAAAGTGTATAAAGTTTAAACAATACAAAATGACATAACATATATAAATGTATCTGAGGGAAACTAGCATCTAGCTATCTAATATCAATACCCTCTTCCCCTTTTACGGGAAAATATCATGGGTCTCTTGTCAGGGTTGCTAAGAAGTAAAAAAACAAGCATGCTATTTTCCATTCTAATTTTTTAAAACCCCCATTTACATTGGGACTGTTTTTCATTTTTTGGGGCATGGAAATCAATGGCAAAATAGTAAAAACAAATAGCAAAGAAATAAGCAATGAAATAGTAAAAAAATATGCAAAAAATCTTTCAAACAGTCCATGGCAAAAGATAGAAAAACAATGGATAAAATGCACATACCTTCAACACTGGGCGCTTTTTTAGAAAAAATCGCGCTTTTTTAGAAAAAAGCGCGCTTCCAAGTTTTTTTTAAAAATCGCGATTTTTCCTCGATGAAAAATAGGAAAAATCGGCCTGAGGAAAAAATCGCGATTTTTCCGATTTTTGCCGATTTTGCGGCGATTTTTTCAAGCTTGGTTTGGACATCCTCCATGTTTGCTCGTGTCTCGGCTCTAATGTGTGTGGCAAAGTTTGTTGATCCTATTGATCTCTTTCTACTTGTAGATCCAAGTGGATTGAGTGAGGGTAAGGTAATCCTAGTCACCAAAAGTGTATCCCCTAGACTCGAAGCAAGTGCTCCCAAAATTTGTGAAATGCTTAAAAGTCCTTGAAGTTAGTTAGTAACTAAAAGGGTAGGTACTCATCATTTGTATGATGTTCATCCTACTTGCTTGTAAAGAAAGCATTACTGTGGCAACTACATCAGGGCTATAAATGCTTGATGGCAACGGAGACTAAGGTCATGCCTGTATTGAGGCCCACAAGGTTTTCTAGGTCCTGTACCTTTTGGTCACGAAGCTAAAAAAGGAGAATCAAATGAAAAATGTAATTCAATGCTATATCCAAAGAATATGCAAAGTGAAAGGAAAAGAAAATGAAATATGAAATGCAAGTATTGCTAAATTGAGACTTGTTAGAGTCGAAAGGGTGCCTTTCAAACACTTTCTCCATTTGTGAGACACCTCCTTCCCCTAGTGTCTGCTTGTCCAACAAATGTCGCTTTGGTCCCCTGAAATCCCAATTCTCCAAAGGTAAATCAAGTTTCTCCAAAAGTCAAACTTCACCTTGACCAAACCCAATCTCCTTGATTTCCAGCTCACCCAAGATAGTGACAAAGGACTGATCTATAACTTACATTTGTGATTAATGTGAATTGAAGTATATACTGAAAAATCATCACCTTTGTTGCTTAACTATACTTAAGTAATGGTCTTATTTTTTGCTTTATTTCAAGTTGATCACCATTGTATGATGTCACTTAACATTTACTTGCCTTTCAATACTCGTATGATAAGTGTTGTAATGCCTCTTGCATGCAATAGTCTTCAATTTTATGCTCAGTTGCATTTGTTATCAGTTTTGACCTAGTCAACCCAATTTGACTTGGTCAACCATCATGACCTGCAACAGGGTCCCACTACAAGTTGTTAGATGTTCATCTCTACGCTGTTGGGAGCGGGAGCCGGGAGCGGGAGCGGGAGCGAAAAGCCAAATTTTCAAAAGATTCCGATTTGGGAGCGTTTCAAGAGCATTTTTTATATAATATATATTTTAATATATTTTGATGCATATATATTAAAAAAAACATCTATTATACCAAATTAGCTATAGAAAACATAAATATAACTATTAATACACATGTCACATATAACATCAATCATCTAGGAGCTATGACTATCAAATGATTAATCATCAACAACATCAATCTTCAAATTTCAACATATAATATTTGCCATCAACAAACTCTAATGGTCTAACAGATAACATCAAACATGAAATGAAACAAAGCATCATAATATCAAATTCAATACCAAAGAGTTGTAATATCATAAGATGATAAGAATCAAGATGCAATCAACAATTTAAAGTTCAAACTTCAAACTTCAAAGTAGGCCATAATGTTTACAAAATAGGCCATAATAAACATGAAATACAAAGTATTATGATACTATCTACTAATCTACTAAGTTTTCCTCTTGCCACAAGAAACTTCCATTTTTTTTTCTCGTGTTCTAGGTGGAATAGGAGTTGCTGGAAGTGATTGTGGAACACGAGAAGAAGATGAATGGACCCCACGGATTGTCAGACGTTGTGAAGCTAAAGGAAAAACTCCTACATCTGGAAACATGCTGGTGGTTGGGGTGGCATCTCTGATGTATGAATCGGATCACCCTCATGATCACCCAATAGTTCATCCTCCAAGCGCTCTAATGCAATGGCTCCATCCTCCACATTAGCCTCCTCTGGATTGTTGTCCCAAGTAAAAAATGTTCTATCATTCTCGGTCGCTTCACAATAATGGGACAATAGCCTCAAGTTGTAGTGCACATAAACCAAACTTTCGGCCCGTTCTATATTCAAACTATTTCTCTTGACGTTGTGGATGAAGTTGTAGGTGCTCCAACACCTTTCTGCAGAAGAACTATTGACAACCTATGAAAGCACCCTCACCGCCAATTTATGCAAATATGTGGCATCATGACATGCATGTTCCACCAACGGAGAGGATCCAACCTCTCTCGATCTTTGGTTGCATGCAATGTACCAAAGACTCCATGTTCACTGATGTATCGGCTCAATTCACTCTGTAATTGAGCACACTCCTCATCAAGGCCAACTTGTCTAATGCAAGCATATACTCATTTTCCACCTCTAGATCTGTGTGCGGTCTTTTCCTAACTCCACCGCCAGGTGCAGGTTGGGGCAACCAAGATGGAGAATAATATTTTGGGGTAAGGACATATGCAAGGGCATGGAGTGGAACATTCATATTATCCCACCTTTTGACCACATGTTTATGAATATGGTCATACAAGATTGCATCTCTTTGCTCAACAATGTCTTTGATATGACAAGCATGCTATCCATTTGCTCATACGCCTCCCCAATCACCAGCTGATCTGTATCTGCAAAACGAATCATATTATAAACGGGCTTGGTGAACTGTAGACATATTTAACTTGTGTTCAGAAATGACCATCAAGAACAGTGTCCTCCACCTCCTGAAAGTCATGTCTATCAGATGCGCTTGCAGCTCTGTCTTTCAATCCCTGCCATGAATCACTTGAGACTATACTAGCCAATGCCTCTCTTACCTTCAAAAACCTCCTGAAGGTGAGGTAGTAGCTACCAAATCTAGTCTTCGCAATCTTCAATAGCTCCAACCTAGAGTTATTGCGAAAAATGTGGTGGGCCATGCTATGATTGGTGATAAATTTTATCATTTTCTTACCTGCATCAATGAAAAGTGTACCTACTCATTTCTTCTGGATTGTC
>LPNX011127494.1:164517-214272 GCA_001517045.1 Pseudotsuga menziesii | reverse complement strand
GTACAATTTAAAACTTTAATCAAAAGCAGGTTGCTGATCACCAATCACAGCACAACATCAATATGTATAAAGACAGCAAGATGCACAGTACACAACAGTTTTTCACGTGGAAACCCAAGTTCTGGGGATAAAACCACAGAAGCCTTTTTAATAATAGTTGTCCAGAAATAACTGGATGAAAGGAACAACTCCCCTATTATATAGACTTCAATTTTTCCAGCTTCAACTGGAAGGAGGCTACGACCCCCTGATTTACAGGCTACGACCTGAAGGAAGCTACCACTCCCTAGTTTTTCGGCTTCCACCGGAAGGAGGCTACGACTTCCTTTCCTTGCCCCGTCCTGCCACCCTGATAAGAGGAAGATTGTCGAACCTGTGGACCTGTCACACACCAAACTCTGCTGCTGATATTCTCTGCACTCTAGTCACTGTCAAATCATCTTTCTGCCCATGTTATCGCTGTCACATCAACCATAAATGCTGCTCATCAACACTGCTGGTTACTTGCGTGTCCCTTCAATAGATCTGTGCTATGTGTTGAATTTCCTGCTGCTGATAACCTCAGCTCACTGTTCACTGCCAAGTCAGCCTTATCACTGACACACACTGCTCTATTACGTCCTCGTCATGTACAATCTTGAACTGTGTAGGCAACTTTTCTCCTGGGCTTTATCTATGCATGTTATCACAAAATTCAAGCTTTAGACCTCGACCTTGGAGATAACCTTGCATGTTATCTTGTAGCAGATTTGGACTGTCAACAAACGAAGGCAGCAGTAATAAGGCTTGGACTTTTCACTTCTCAAAACTTTTGGGTCTGTAGTGGATCATGGCAGCAGCACAAACTCAGACTGTCCATTCTCCAACTGTGCAAAAACAAGTTCGGGAGGCTTTGCTCACAATAAATGCATAGCAGCACTGGAAAGGGTGCCTGTAGATGCCAAATTAATTTGCAGACCAAGTTTTGGCTGTAGCAGTCCCTCTTTCTTGCTCAGGATGAAGTGGGAGATCACTGCTAGTGGAAGAACATCACCATATGTGCCCAGCAAAAGGGAAAGACCCCCAAACTTTACCAAAACAAAAAAAAAATCTTCTGCTGTTCAAATTCGTGCCTGAGGAAGCCTCAGTCATGTAGCGTGTTGCCGCCTAATTCACACTTTAAGACACAGGAAAGTCACAACCTGCTATGTGTGTCCTTGGGGGCAAGTGAGAGCTGGGGACCACTGTCACCACAGTCCACAACTCCTCCGTTTAGGCAAGATCCCAACAGAGCCAAGGGGGGTAGTCCCTATAGGAAAACTAAGTTCCAGATTTATTAATTAATTACAGATTAATTAAAGGGATCTTTTATTAAGATTTGAAAGGCTAAGCCTTTATATTATCTAAGGAGTGACAAGCAGCATGCAGATGCAAAGACTTCCTTTTAATGACGAGCAGACCCTGAGATAAATAAAGACCAGTGCCTATTACAAATGGAGTCTAAAATTATAACTTTACAGATTTACAACTGAAATTGAAATGTAAGTTAATTAAACCACAGTTTAGGTGTTATCCCAATTAAACAAGGTTACAATATGGCAAATGAATACTTATGAACAATATAAACAATAATAAATGAGCAGTTAACCAATATTAGCAGTATCCACAGTTGTAACAGATTGAATAATGGAACAATTGTCAAGCTATTACCCAAAAAATTTGTGTTACACAAGATCTCAGATTACTAAACCATGAATTAAAGATGTCACCACAAGAATTTGCGAAACTGAAATGAAATGCTTGTAACTAAAAAGTGAAGAGCTTGCAAAAATAAAAGTGCTTGCAGTGAAGACCTTGATCAGCAAGGTGATAGCAATGACCTGTGTTTGTAGGACGTTTTGCAGTGTCTCTTGGTTTATTTTAGTAAATTTTATTAAAAGTTTTTCTTCTTAAAGTTTAGTTTTCGAACCGGTGGTGTGTCTACCCCAATCCAGTACTTCTCAAGTCAAAGAGGGAGTGCTGTTGCGCTCAACAAAGTGGGAGCAAAGCCCACCCATAGCTCACAGGTCAAACCCCAATGGCCTGGTGCTCAACAAGGAGGACGTCAAATCGCCTAGAGACCCCCCACGGTCTACTACCCCAAGTCGCCTCCGTGGTCACTGTTTTTTATTAACTTAAAAAATAACAAGATGGATGCCTATTAAACTAGGACTTCTCTATCCCCTGTCGTATCTCGTGAGTACCCCGAAGGGTGATAACCGAGTAGAGGAGCAGGAAATATTGAAGTTTTTGTTGGTTAATTTTAGAGGGTAAATTTTAATATTTGGTGATTAGCATACAAGGTTTATTTTAAAACTATCAACAAGACCAACCAAGCGGTATCCCTTATGGGAGGTGCTGGTTCTTGATCTTGGACTTGGAAAGTAAAATGTGTTGAAATTGTAGCAAAAAGGAAAGTGTTGTTCTAATTACCTAAGCCCCCACTTCTCCTGCTTTTCATATCCAACTTGAAGTCCCTAAAGGGAGATGACAAGTGGATAGAGGATACACAGAATAGATGGGTTGTATGATTACTTCTTTAACAATTACTGAAACTTAAAAGAAACTGTAACTAGCTAAAGCAATGCCCAACCGCACAGCAATCTTTGTGACAGGGATGGTGGTCTGTCACAAAGATAGGTGGGTAAACAGGAAAAATAAAACAGATTATATTAACCTCACAACAATCTCTGTTACAGAGATGGTGGTCTGTAACAGAGATAGGTGGGTGAACAGAAAATGAAACTAGCAAATCCTAACCTCACAACAATCTTTGTGACAGAGATGGTGGTCTGTCACAAAGATAGGTGGGTAAACAAAAAGCTTGCATAAACAAAAATCTAAACAACTACTTCCTAATCTATTTACAGATTACAAATGCTTTATAAAATTTTAGAATACCCCAAGAGAACTTCTCATTGGGGTTTACAAATATCAGAAGAAAAAAAAAGAAAAAAAAAGCAAGAAAAGTGAGGGTTTAAACCCCTTTTGGAACCGGTTGAAGGTTGAGGTGATTCTGGGCCAATTTGGGCAGCACCTCCCCTTCACCTGTGTAAAACCTGTCACAAACCAGCAAGCTTTGCTTGCTGGAAATCACAGAAAACTCAAAGAATTTGTCAGAAAAAATTAGTCCCAAAAAATCACTAATTTACAGTAAAAAATCTGAGTGGAAAGATAACAGAAATATGAAGTTTAGAGGGCTGAAAACTGAGTTTCCAGCCACCTAAATGATGTTAAAACAGAAAATCTGAAGCATTTAATTAATATACTAAGGGTTGGGGCTTTAAAACCAAGGTTTTTATCACTATACAGTGATAAAAACTGAGTTTTAAAACCCTCTTAAACAAAAGTGCGAAAATGAAAACAGAGTTTTTAAACCAATGGAGAAGGTACTCCTTTGCTTTCGATCCCTGCAAATAAACTTATAGAGCTGCAAAATATAAGCAAAGAGGTGAGCACATAAATAAACCCTACAAAATACTTTGTAGAGTCTTACTAATCTACTCACAAATGCAGGTAAAAATACTTCTACCTACAAGTCTCTCCACAAAATACTTTGTGGAGAGCTATCTAAGCTAATACAAATGCAACTAAATAAACATAAAGCAAGTTACCTCACAAGAAGCACAAAATGTAGACAAGAGCCACCAAAATTCCTCCAAAGCATTTACTTGTATTAAGCCCAACTAGGGCAAGAAGATTACAATAGCCAAAAGAATATGAAAGAAGAGTGAAGAAATATTTCGGCAGCATAACAATAGCATGAGAGATCCCCCTTAAATGAGGGAGTGAGACCCTCCTCATATAGTTGAGGAAAACCCCAACCCCTTGAAGATCAATGGCTGAGATTAGATCTGGATCTAGGTTAAATCTCCACCACTAGATCTAGGTATTTGACTTGATCCAAGTCTTGATCCATGTCTCATTCATTTTCCACCCTTAGATCTAGGGTAAAACCATTTAAAAGTCATCCAAGGGATAAGAATAGAGCACAACCCCCTCTAGATTTGGCTTTGACTAAAACGTGGGCCCAAGTGTGGCCGCCCTCCTCCAAATGTAGTGACGCCCTCTAAATATGACGGCTCCTTCCCTTTTAAAAAACGCCCTTCATTATACTTGACGCCTTCTTCATATTGTAGCGCCCCCCTAAATGTGGTAGCGCCCTCTACATTTGGGGGCATCCTCCTTTAATGCATGCGCCTCCTCTATCTTGGTGGTGCCTCCATATGTGGCGCCCCACTAAACAATGTGACGCCCTCCATTTTATGCTAGCGCCCACATCATATGTAGTGACGCCTTTAAACTTGGCTAGCGCCTCCTTATAATGGAGCTTCTCCAATCTAGCTAGACGCCCCACCTTATTTGGTGGAGACTCTCCTTTACATTGACGCCTCCCCTTTAAATGAGGGTTTAAACTTGGAATGAGCTTTAAAATAGCTAGACGCCCCCATCTTTTTACCT
The DNA here is from genome assembly GCA_001517045.1 of Pseudotsuga menziesii. Taxonomy (NCBI): domain Eukaryota; kingdom Viridiplantae; phylum Streptophyta; class Pinopsida; order Pinales; family Pinaceae; genus Pseudotsuga; species Pseudotsuga menziesii. Next base: position 209,793 of record LPNX011127494.1, on the reverse strand, counting down.
TTTTAACTTGGGCGCCAACTTTAGTGAGGGTTTTAAACCACTCTTAGCTCTTCTAACTTGGCCTTGACTTTGGCTTTGCTCCAAAATGAATACTTAACCTTTAGACTTAGGCTAAATTTTAATTCACCCTAGATTTAATTTTTTCAATTTAATTTTTAAATTTTTCCAGTTTAGACTTGGGAAAAATTAATAATAACTTGAAAAAATCATATCTTGGCCATGGGGGGGTGGAAAAATTTGGAATAAATTTTCCTAGGCTTAACAACCCCCAAACAAAATTACCATGGCATTATTTGATTTTTCCCTTCAAAATCAAATAATATGAATTTTGACTTAGGGAAATTAATTAATTCCCTAGGAAAAATAGACCTTGCTTAGACAAAAATGGTCTATCTCCTCAACCACTTGTCTGAATGACATGGGACTCGAAGCAGTGGCTTAGGGGGTTTCATAGCAATTTACTTTGCATTCATAGCCCCTATTACAAAATGCCAGTGCTTGAGCAATTACATTATTTCATCAAAACTTAGTTAATTAACCACCAAGGGGTGAAATTAATTAACTAGAAAAAATTAATAAAAATACAACAACATAACGAAACTCCGCAAGACTCTATACAAATGTCTAGTATGGTCACGAACAACATTTTGAACCCTTAGCCACCTCATGGACTTGACTGGTAGAACGCCCGTCACCACTTTGGAGGATTTTGAGTGAAAAAACAAACCAATTAAAATCATTTACACAACAAGATTAATTGGAAAGAGAAAAAACACTCGATGAGGGGACTTCCCTAACAACCAGTTCCATGGTGTGGCATCCATACCATATGACCCACACTAGCACATATAATTACATTAATTTTCCCACGCAGGGGAGCGGACATTTCGTTTTACAAAGGGGCAATTTCCCTGCAAAAGTGAAAAAATCCTCAGATTTTTCCAAGGTACAATTTGTACAACTATGTACATCTTCATGTACATGGAGTTGCCACCTAGTCGAAATAGGTGGGCAACATAGCATAAAACCTCAGTCAACCTATCACTTTCAGAAAGGGCTCTGCTGCTATGGTTAACCCGAAACTCTTCAGAGTTAAATAATCACCGAAAAAAAAAACTCTTTGTAGACTTCAAATCGGGTCTGTTTGCAAAAAGAATTTACTGTGGACAATTCGGATCTTCCTTCCTCTACTGTTGCTATTGCTTTATACCCACGAAAAACACTTCCTTAGACCAGCAATATTCACAATTCAGCGACCAATAAAACCAAAAAAAAATTGGAACTCTGTGGAAAAAAAAATCGGGTGCCTGCTGCCTGTGATCTCAAACCTACGCAATAATTCATTCATGTATATTTCATTTAAGTCAAGGTTAGTGCATTTATATGCGGTAAGGAGAAAAAAAACTTAGGAGCCAACTTCATGAGGGAAATTAAGGAATGTTTTATTATTTTATTAATTGATGGGGCCGACTTTTGCCATTTAAAATTTGTAGATAAAGGTTTTTAATTTATTAATTTTAACATGTCATTTTAAGAATTAAAGAATTGTTTCATTTATTAAATATTTTAATGGGGTTAATTTTCAAAGGTGGATTTTAAATTATTTCAATATTTAATTATTATTGTTTTATTTATTAAAACTTTTTAATATTTAAATCATTAAAATATTCAAAGATAAGTTTTTTTTTTAATGTGTTTTAATATTTTAACTTAAGAGTAGTGGTTAATTGATTATGGGTTTAGGGACTCCTCCTAGGGTACCAAGATCTTAATAGCACGCAAATGACCACTGAAGGGGTCATTTGGACCCTTGCAACTTTTTCGACCCACTTAGGGTTACTTGAACACTCTACAAGGCTTTTGGCAATGTCCCAAGGGCTCCAAGGGCTTCAGACTTGGGCTTGGACAAGATCAAAAGGTCTCCTTAGACACTGACACTTACTCAACCCTCGGAGGCTCCTTAAGGGGCACTAAAACACACTAACACACACCTGTTGGCATCAATGACAATTTAGTCAACAGAAACTAAGAGTCAACTTCTTTACCAGTGTACCAACTTTTGCTTAGTGAATGTTTTACTCCTTTTGCTTCTCTTTGTGTGCCAACCAATCCCATGGCCGTGATTCCTTGTTGATATGCCCACATTGTATATGTTCCTCGAATCCTCATTGTTGCCGCCTTAAACACACCTAGGGGGGAATGCAGTAAAAATCTTCAAGCTGCTCGGTGTGTCCTCGGGGGAAAGTCTTGAGTCAGGTATTGTCACCTGCTCCTCACTCCTCCGTTTAGGCCACTCCTAATGGAGCCAAGGGGGGTAATCCCTAAGAAAGAGTTGTTAAGGCTCTTGTTTGTTAATGTTTGAATGATCGAAGTGTTTGTTAGGATTTTTGATAAAATCACCAATTACTGCAATATTAAAACATATAATTCACCAACACGATAATAGCATTCACAACAATAACGACTTGAAGCAAATGATAAGCAATGATAATATAACCAATGCCGAAAATGGAGTTGAAAGTAATGCTGTTGAAAATGAAATAATGTTGTGCAGTGTATCTTGGTTGATTTTATATTTTTAAGCAATGATGAGTTAAGGGGAAAAGGGGATTCTCAATATACCGCGAGGTACTGGGAATATGTCTGGATTCCAAGAAATATGTCTGAATTCTAGGAAGAGTGGCTCTGCACAGGAAAATGTGGGCTAGATGGAGTCGTGGGGGGGTATTCAACACTACACCAACAAGGATGTAGCCTAACGAGACCCCATGGTCTCTTTCTAGTTGTTCCCGCTTTCCCTGAAGAATTTTCCCACTACTTCTTAGTCTCGTTACGTCGGATTTTCGTAATATTTGAGGGTTGTAAATTTTATTAACGTGAATTGATTAATTAGTTGTAAGGGATTAATGAATGCACAATACCGCTTTTGATATCCCCAAGTGGAAGACTAAGCCAAGAGGGGTAGAGCATACACGGTAGAGACAAAATATTTGTTCCAATTTAGTGAATAACGAATAACAAATGTACTAATTTATACAACCCGTTAAGGACGAATTGTATGCTTGTGATTTCTTCTAAGCAAACATCAGTTTTGCATATAAGGAAACTATAGTTAAGGATCTCTTTCAGGACAAAGCCTTGCTTGGGAGGTCAAGACTGGGTTAGATCTACAAATATATAAAATAAAACTAAAGATTCTAAAGTAACATTTAAAATAGAATCTAGCTAGATAACGAATGCAAAACTAATCTAAAATTTTTAATTGAAAGAAGGAAAGAAAAGCCAATCACATCAAAGGACGATACAGACTTCCCCCAAATGGGGGAAGAGGGGTGTGGGAGTCGTTATCCCACTTGCTCTTTTATTATTTGTTACAATCAAACTTCTTTGAAAAGCAAAGCACTTTTTAACCCTTGAAAATGTGTCAAAAGGGCTCAAAATTGTTTGTCGAGAAGAAGAGGAATGAAAAGGGGGGAAGTATGATTGAATATGGGTGCTCTGGATGGCTTACTACTCAAAAATTTGGCAGCATCTCTCCCTCTTTTTCCATAGACCTGCTAAAAACCAGCAAGCTTAAGATGCCAAATTAGTGGGTTAGATGCAAAAATACACTAATAATTTACAACCTTTGACACTTGGAAAAATATTGCAAAGTTTAACCTTGAAGTGCTGAAGTGAATGGATACTAGATCTAAGCTTTAAGATACAAAATTGCAGCCCTTTCTTAGATCTAAATTGAAGCAAGTAAAAAGAAGGATAATAAATCTTTTAATGATCAAATTTAACTTGCAAAAAACGAAAGGAAAGAGATTGAGGTTGAGTGTTTTTCGTTGAGAAGGAAGAGGAAGAGCTCAGGCTTCAAACTTTGAACAAGGTTGAGGAGGAAGGTGCCTGCAGGGTAAACAAGTTAGGTCCAAAATGAAGCGGTGAAGAAGACAAGATACAACCAAGCTCCAGTATTACTCCACCTTTGGTGATTTGCAAAGCTACACAAGAAACCTTCATGCAAAGATCAGATCTAGTATGGTAAATTGCATAAAACCAAAAGCATAAAAGTATTACCGACTACAAAGTATAACTTTTGAATCTTATATGATTACACATAAATAAGCAATTTGAGATTCAAATGCCTATTCTACGGATTGGAATACAAACTTCTAAGCTAGATATTTGAGATTGCATGAACCAAAAAAAAATACTAAACAGATATCACCTGGGTTACGAAACCAACATTCACCATGAAAGAGTATTACACCAACAGATTGTCCCCCAAAGACTTGACTTTATTCATAACAAAGATAAACAATTATAATCATATGAGCAGAGGTCCCTTGCTTCCGTCCAGGATGAGGAAGAAGGCCTTGCTTTTATAGAGTTTACAAACCCCTGAGGGGTGCTACCTACACTAACAGAAGAAGTGCAGTTAAACTAAGTTGATCTGAGTTAAAGTGAGTGGAACTGGAGAGATAGGTGACACCTTTCTCACCTATCTCACCCATGCACTCAAAAGTCGCCACTTCACACACCTACCACCTCACCAACCCACTCGCTTGATGAGGTTGACGTGAACCTCCTCCCTTACCTCACGCGCGAATCTTCCTTCTATCCCACTCTTACGAAAGTATGATATATCAAAATCATTTAAATATAACCAAAGTATTAACATACTTAACACATGGAGGGGGTCCACCCTCATCCCAACGCAAACCTCACCTGGTGTTGGCGTGAGCCTTTCATACTTTGACGTCACCCATAACATGACCATTCGCTGCCTTCTTAATATCCAAAGTTTGAAGTGTATATAATATACCACATAACCAAATGTTTAGAACCCATGAGATGCAGAGGGGTCCACCCTCATCCATTCACTAGTTTGCTTGGTACTAGCATGAGTCCCATGTGGGCAATGTCATCCTCCTCATAAAACAAGTCGTAACCATCTTTTTTAACCAAAGTTTAATTGCCTTCATGTGCAAGAGGGTCGCATATCAATAAGGACCACATGCCATGTCACTTTCTCACCATTTTTTTTTATTTTTTATTTTTATTTTTTACTTCGGTGCACTTCGTCATAATTTAGCATTTTTTTGCCATTTTGTAACATTTTCAGCAAAATAATGCCATACAGGACAATGTAGTCACTCGGAGCATGGGAAAAGTGGGTCTCGAGGTAAAGAAGGTGCTCTGAGCTTGAAAACAAGCCCAAACACGCCAAAAACAGACTCTAGATCACATTTCTTTTACATTTTGAATTTTTCCATTTAAACCATTAAGGAATGGCCTAAAAAATGGAAAAAAAAAAAATTTCTCGGAATCAGACGAAACTCTAGGTGGACCTAGTACATGTCCGTACAACTCAATACCAATGCCTAACACGCTTATATACATCGACACATGAACTTTAATAACCTCCTAAGGCGTAGCCACCAAGACTAAAATTCCATCTTTGGAGGAGCGGTGAAAAACTCGAAAATTATACATCTCTTATTCAACATTGCATAATTGACAAGGGAAAACATCTTGGAATAATCGGATTGATAGCCAAGTCCTTTACAAAAAGTTTGTCGTGTTAGAGCATTTATTACAACGCCCCCAAGGGGTATGGACATGCATTTTATTAAAAAAACAGACCACAACTGGTCTTGATGTAACCACGGAACTTCTGAGCACTGACAATGAACAATTGACTTGTTCAATACTATGGCGGCTCACTGGAAATCCCCTAAGTGCAACCTAGTGGATAACACTCACTCATTGCATATGCTTGTCTCTATTATAGCTTTGATACCATGGTGTAAAGGCATATAAGAGTTGCAGAAAACTAAGTACACTGGAAAATGAGAAAGAGAAAGCATGCAATTGTCATCCATTAACTTTTTGAAAAGTACATTATGTGTGAGTACAACCCAAAGTGACTCTTCATATTTTGCTTAGAAACTATTTAAGAAGTGTCTTAAGCTAATCTAAATGTGAAGACATTTAATTTATACTAACATGCACTTTCTAACTAAAATGTCTAAAGTACATCCCAATAGTTATGGCCATTACACATACTTTATCACATTTATGCCCACACTGAGGGGGAGTGGAAACCATTCAGCACATCTACTAGATTGCAAGTATGCTTTTGGATGTTAGGAAATTGTAAGGGATACTTGGCATCATAAGCTCTAAAGCAAATTTTCTGGAAATCTACTCTACTAGGTGATGTTGACTCCATTGGTCCTTTGCATTTCAAGGAATATGGCATTGTATTAGAGTTGTTACACTGTTTATTCTCTAGAAGCCTAGAGATGTGAGGTTCTCTTGAGCAGATCTTTGTTCTCCTTACAATATATTTCTCATGAATTAGTTTGTTCAGTTCAATGTTAAAGGCACTCTTCTGAGAAGAGATGCAAGAGGTTGTAAGCTCGGGGCTCACTCTGACCTCAAGGCCTTTCTACTATCCTTTCGGTAGACTTGAGATTTTTTGTGTTATATTATTGTCTCATGAATCCTTTTTTGATAATATAAGAAGCATTTTTGTAAAAAACATTTAAAAAAATACACATAACCAATGTTTCAGTGAGGCAGACTTGAATTAATATAAAATGGAATATAATTAATATAACATTAGGTTTTTAAAAGTATTATGTTGAGATCTTCGCACTCAAATGAGACAAAGTTGCTACCACAATGGATGACTTGGTTATCATATACTCATAGTTGATTGAGTAGAAATGGATTGCATGCCACATAGCAATAGTAATGGGAAGTTGAACACAATCCCATACCACACCGAACTTGACTCTTTTGTAAGTGTAGTATGTTCATATTATGGCCTATAATCATAACTCCTAGGGGATCTCCACTCACCACCTTTTTGCCCCAAATATCTAGGTGCAGTAATGTAGAAAGCGGCACCCTACAAAGCACTCTTGGCCAACCATCTTATGGTCCTCTTCCACTCTTAGGTTCAACTTTAAGTAAAGCTTGAAAGAGATTGTCATCTCAAACTTCTACTTGTTACATTTATATGCTAAATGTCCAAAGCCATAGTTATTCTTATGTTAAGTAGATTTAACTCATAATACAATGGTTAAAGACATTATAGCCAATGACAACAAGCACTACAATGACTAGAAAGTATAGGCCTATATCATACAATCTGGAACCCAAATCACATAACTCAGACTTGAAAACAATTCGGCAAACCAAAACAGAGAGTCGACTCAACAATAACTCAGCCAAGTAAAAAATGCATACAATATTCAAAATTTCATAAGAAAAAATCAAGGATTTTCAATTCACGACAAACTCAGAGAAAATTCATAAAATTTTACTATACAACATAGAGTATTAACATTTATATAGAAATACATAGTCCAGATTCCAAATTTCAAAATCTCCCAATCTCTGCAATCCTTTACAAATCTCAAAAGAACTTATCCAATTGATTGTAGACACTTTAGCAAAAACAAAAATGACTGAGAATGAGCAAAATTCATCCAAAAGGCATCTTATAAAATGCCCAGGAATTGCCTTGCCAGTCTGTCATGTGGACTAGCTGAATTTCTTGCAGACTCAGCAAATTTGGGAGAGTCTGTCAAATCAGACCGAACTTGACCAAGCTTGAACAGTAATTTAGACTCAGCTCATCAGCTTAACGAACTAAATTAACTTCTGAGTACTCAGGTAAGTCAAACGAGTCTTGTTTCACTATTTAGAACAGAATTTTACTCACATGTTTCTACTATTTATAAAACTTAATCAATAAGTATACAAATCATCATCATGCTTTCAAGATTTATAATTTAGAGCATCGAAAGGAAACAAATTCTGAAAAAAAAATGTCAGTTTGCAACTTATCTATCTACTTTTTCTTTTTTCCCTTTCTTATACCAACATCGAATATATTCCATAGAAGCTTCACAAACTGAGAAAAGAAATACCTTTAGAGAGAGTGTAGAACCAATCAAGTCTTTTGCAACTTCTGAAAGTGCCTTGCTCCCATCTGCATGGCAGATGAGAATCAAAGATTTAGAATACCAATGCAAATAAACTTCTTCAATTTTCTTTACTGCTATAGAACTTGAAAGAGCTTCTCTATCAGGGAAAGTTTGTTTTCACCGTTTTTTTCAATAGTCTAAATGTTTATGTAATCATAATGTATTTAATAACTTGAGTTATAGAACTTTCATAACATGAGATAGTTGTAATCAAGAAATGTAAATTTCATTCTAGGGTATAGATTGTAAATAAAATGAAGTCAAGCTAATAAGGTTTCATAAAGATTTTAGCAATATTGGAACTTGGAAGTAATGGACAGACTCTAGGTGTATATGAAAGGGCTTAACAAGCCCCAAAGGATTAGCTCAATCAGTTGAACCATCCCTCCAAAGGCATGTTGCCAACAGGGAGGCCAGAGGTCACAGGTTCAAATCCGGTCAAGTCCCTTGCAGTTACCAATCACTTTTATGGCTAGTCATTGAGTCACACTCCAACTGGATATTCCATGGAAGAGGGGGGGTCACAAGAGGGAGGTTTTCCTTTGAAAAGAAAGGGATTGACAATCTTAAAATAAATACAGGTGGCAGTTATCTTGTGAGGAGAGATCAGAAAAGTAGTCATCATTGTCAAAAGATAAAAAGAATGTGATATTTAAGGGAGGAGGTTCTTTTCTTCTCATTATCATGTAAGAAATTGGAAGGTTCAACTTCAAACATTAGAAAATTTTAGCACAAGCATCTAATGAGACAAAAATCTGCTTAAATTATTCCATGCTTGATAATATAGTTAAAGGTTGGATGGATTCAAGTGCAGGGGATGAGTAGCAACTCAAAAATCTCTAAGATCTCGGTACATCAAAATTGGTGAGGAGGGTGAAAAAGTTTGAATATACCTGTGTGTATAAATTCCAAGAGGAAAACATTCTAATACCAAGTACATCGAAGTTTCAAAGATAAAAATGGTTAAGACAAATATACTAGATTAGATATGACACAATTAATGAATCATATATGACGGGCAACAACTTCAATGTATTACATGTATCATTTGGCATGGTTATGGAAGTCCAGTAGTCAAAACGTATTCATCAAGGAGCTGGCAGAAATTCAATTAATTATCCTTAGCTAGACTTTACCATTACCCATGCAAATTCTTTGTACCTCAATATGAAAAGGACAAGGGAAAAAGGTATGTTGGTGCACATGAAAGTATACTCAATTTAGTTATTTTCTTGTTTAAAGTCAAATTCCATTACTTGTTCCTTTCACCCTTGTTTATGTAGTGTCCCGCATTTGATCCTATTGCTGCCTAATTCACACCTCGGGTCGCGTGGCAAAAATATTCAAGCCACTGGGTGCGACCTTGGGGGCAAGTAAAAGTCAAGTGTTGTCACTTGATCTTGACTCCTCCGGCTAGGCTAACTCCTAGCGAAGCCAAGGGAGTGGTCCCTATGAAAATAATCTAGGTTTGTTGATTTATGAAAGCAAAAACAACTATTCTAGGAGTTAAGATGAAATGAGTAAAAACATTACCCACCAATCACTGCAAATGAATTACTTTAGCAATTTAGAAAATGTGCAAACCATTCAAGACACTTGCGAGATTGATTTATGCATACAAATAAAGTAGACCAGTGCCAGTGAAAAGAGTGCTCATGTATGAGGGTTGCTAGTGTGATCTCGGTGAAAGTATTGCAATGTCTCGATTAGTAAATTTTAGATTATTAAATGAGTTGATTAGGGGAATGGGTAAATTTTGGGTTTGGCTCAAAAAGGCAAGCTCTCTTGAAATGAGCGTTAAAGCGGCTTTACCAAGTGTCCAACGGGGCGAGGCATAACCTGCGTGGAGTAGCCCGTTGATTCTATGGTAATCACCCTTTGCGACCTCCCTACTTATCAAGAACAAGTTTATATGGATTTTCCTATTATTCTAGTCACTCCTATCCCTTTCTAGTACAACCAGCTAATCAAACAAGCCGCAGTAGTGCAGAGCATACGGGGAAGGAGCCTTTGTCAAATTTACTAAAACTAATGTGATGTTTATTAACTGACCACCCACGGCTGAGAATCTCTTTCCCCCTTTCGGGATACTTGGGAAAGCACAGCTGGATTAATTTTAAAAGCCTAAAAAAAGGACAAAAAGGAAAGTTGTTTTCTAATTAGTCCTACCACGAATCTCTTTCCCCTTTCAAGTAACTCGAGAAAGCATCGGGTTAGTAATTCTTTTATTCCAAAAATGAAAAGGAATCTAAACTACAAAAGAAAATTGAAACTAAACACACTACACCAATCCCCAAATGGGGATTGCAGAAGGCTTAACAGAGCCTCTGATCTCTTTTATTGTAGTTATTACAATGGCTTAAAATAAAACTCTTCTTTGGGACACCCGTTATCCTTATAATTTAGATCAACGGATTTACAAGTTTCTTTCAGAAAAAGTGAAGGGAGAGAAAGGGGATGAAGAGTAGGGAAGGTAGGGAGTCTTCTAGTTTGCTTGAATCTTCAATTTCCTGGCAACATCTCTCTCTACCTGTGCATCAAATGGTAAAAAACAGCCAAAGAAGTTTGTTAGAAGATGGTCTTAAACAATTTAAGAGTGTTTGGGAAAAAACTACCAAAACTTGCAAAAAAATTCTAAGTTTAAAAAATAAAACAAAAAATGTGAAATTTAACCAAGTAAGGAAAACTAGAAAGATTTCCTTCTTCGGATCTTTGCTTGCCTCTCTAAGAGATGGGCAAGCAAATGAGAAAAGCACTAAATGCTAGATGAGAGACTGAAAGCATGCATTCTTCTTAAACAAGTAATTCAGATTTAAACTCTAAACTTGCAAGAAGAGTGCTAGATCTAGATCTTAGATTTGAAATTTTAAAAACACTAGAAATCTAGACTTTAGGAACTTAGATCTACTCTTTATACGGCTTTAAAATATAAATCTAAGAACAAAAAGAAACTTGGAACCGAAATAAAATTTTAAAAGACTTGTGGATCAAATATTGAGGAACCAAGGTTGAGCAGGAAAGTAAAAGGAGACAAAACACCTTCTCAGTGAGATTAGTGGGATAATGCTTCTCTTATTTCAAAAGTTACTAAAGAAAAGGTAGAGCCCATTTGCTCACCAATACTCCAACTTATATTTCCTGCAAAGAACTTTCAACACTTGCAAAGGGGATTAAAAATACCTGTGTAATTCAATAAGAGACAACCTAACAAACCTAGACTCAAACTAGATATCATATATTATCAAGCAGTCTCTTACAACCTACAATAAGAAAGCAACCTATCAAGAATTACTTCTTATTCTTACCGAAATATAAATTCCCTATGAAGACAAGATGATCCCAAACATGTGCAAGCATAAAAGAAAAAACAATGCAGATTACCTCAATACTTAAGAGCAAACTCCATCCAAACATCCATAGACCCCACACAGAAATTGCCTCCAAGGCCTTTTATTACAATACTCAAAAAATATTACATTGAGTGCAAGCAGAGGTTCCATAATCTGATGCATTACAATGGCAAAATGCCTTCATTATATAGAAAAACCAAGCAAAGGGGGGTGCATGGGCCACTGAAGATGACTGGGGCGAATTTGAGTTTGAGAGGGAGTTAATCCCTTGATTCGAGCGAGTTGCACTCAATAAAAATGTGCCACCTCTCAAGAGGTAGGTGCAACCTCTCTTTGGGATCTCCAAAACACACCGGATGGTTGCCACACAAGCTAATATGCCCCCTTCTAAGGAGAAAAACGTCCCCTTGATCTGGCAAACTCATACTGATTAGACTTGATGCGAAATTCCGATTAGAATCCTCAGTTAACTCTTATTTGATGTTTAGTTAACCTCCCTGAACTCCGGACATGTCTCTGACATGCTTCCACTAATTAAAGAATTTGTCTTTTTCCTTTATTTTCGAATTTTTTGGTATTTTTCTCCATTTTTGAGTAATATTCAATTTTGGAGATAAATACTTACTCGAAAACTTAGGAAAGTGGATCTAAGGGTAAAGTGGGTGCTCTGAGTGTGAAAACGCCTGCCCCCATGGTAAATTCGGACTCTAGACAACACTTTTATTACATTTTTAATTTTCCCAATTAAACTATTAAAAAATAGCCTAATTTTACAGAAAATAATATTTTTCTCAAAACTTAAAATAAAGCCTAGGGGTACCTAGCACATATCCATATGACTCAATAGTAATGTCTAGCATGTTCATATACATTGAAACGTGAACTTTAAATTGAATAACCTCCCAGGGTTTAACCACCAAGACAACCATTCCAACTTTGGAGGAGCAAGTGAAAAACTAGAAAAATTTAAGTCGTTTATTCCGCAACGTATAATTAACAAGGGAAAAACACTTTGAATACCCGAATTGATGTTTAAGTCCTAGGAAGCCAAGTTCTTTACAAAAAACCCATGCTAGCACATTTTTTATAATCTTCCCGCAAGGTAAGAACATGTGGTAAAAAAGTGAAAAAGGGGCCTTGGAAGGCCTGAATGGACTTCAGACCTCTGAATTTGAACAAGTACTTGTTCATTTTTTGAAGCTCACTTGAAAGTTCAACTAAGTGTAACTCAGGTGGTAATAGATCCCATTAAAATTTTAAATAGACCTCTTATAGTAGCCAATGTACTCACATAGTTGTACAAGTTGGGAAGACTAGTTACCTTCTTAATCTATCTACTAAGTGCAACACAGCTGGTGATGACAACTCCTCATTTTTGCATATCAGCCTATGTAGCACATATGGCACTACACTTTGCTTCTCTCAACTCAATGAATAATGGTAAGTTGCATTGGATTGACTGTCTTCCTTCTGAAATTTTTAAGGCAATTTGGTACATGGTTGGTGATGAACTTTGTTGTATGACAAGGATGGTTTTCTCCTCAGGTACTCTAACAGTATCTCATTAACAAAGGTATAATTAAACTAATCTCAAAGAATTGGCCAGAGATTCAATCAACGGGTGGAGGCTCGTTACTCTTCTTAATATTTCCTATAAGATTTTCGCAAAACTGGTTGCTCTTTGTATTCGTCAAGTGCCCTTGTAGGTTGTCAAACAAGAGTAGATTGGCTATGTACAAGGCAAGTTTATCTTGGATACTATGGTCTCAACATGGGAAGCAATGGAATGGGCTAGGGAAATGTACCTGTTATCACATATACATTTGCAGCCAGGCTTCAGATGATGCAACATGCAGACTTGTCTCTTTTTCTATTCCGAGCTACTTTTACATCGGGTATGAGCCTGGATCTTTACAGCTTCATTTCACTTCAGAGCCTTGTTCCTTATATTTTCCTTGCCAGGACTGAGATTCAGGAGTCCATTGAGATGATTTTGGCGATGATCTAGCTCATTAGAGCATAGCAGCAGATCAAGAGTTGGTACACACAGTCACAGAGGGGCTTATTAGTTGGAGAGAGGTATACATGGTGAGATCAAGTATATTTCCTTGGTTTAGTTTTGCTCTGTGATGTATCTTAAAAACCTATGCTTATCATGTTAGGATGATTATGGTGACCCGTGCTTCTATGTTATGTATTGCTCTAACCTGTGTTATGATTGTAATATCCCAAATACTGATATTCTATAATGTTCTATGATAGGGTTGACTCGCACACTCAATCTCATACAAATTTGCAAAATAATTGTGCATGCAAACTCGCCATACAAAAATGCCCTAAAATATCACTGAATTAGGGTTAGGGTTTTGCAGATAGAAATTAACACTTACCCCTGATATTCTGGCTGATAATGACTCCAGAGATAGCTGCATGCATAAGGATTCGAATGGGTGTTCTAATAATGCTTTTTTCCTCCAGTGTTACCGCCTTGCAGTACCGTAAAAACCCTCCAAACTGAAGGTGACGTTTTTGTAGGAGGAGAGGTTTGTTCGGGCTGAAACTTTTTGAGCTTGTCCATCTCCTGATGCCGAAGAGATGGCCTGGCACATGCAAAGGTTTGGCTGCCTCTAAGTGCCCTAGCGAATTGATTGGCAGTTCTGTTGTTCACGCCCCCAACTGGTCTGTTTGGTTGATAGCTGCTCCAGGTGAGAAAACTGATGGCTAATAATCATTGCATACCGTAGGATAGGCTTGCTGAGAAAGAGGAAGCTGACATGCGAAGGAAAGACTGGGTTTTGTGGTCCCAACGAATCCTTCTGTGTTTTCCCTGCTACTTCCGGCTGCAAAACGTGGATCTGCTAATAACCCTTCAAAATGTGTTGGATCTCCGAATACTGCAATATATGATGGATGCAATGGATAAACCTAGATAATCTATCCCAATAAGAGACTAGGGCAGATATCTCACTGCCGAACCCTCGCTAGCTGAAGACACCGTCTCCAACCCCAACTGTCGCGGCTGCACGCTGTGCTGCTGCTTGAAACTCCAAAATCAATCAACAATTCTCTTTGGTCCAATAACCCTTCTTAAATAGAATAGCATGTACTTTTAGGGTTTGCATGTCACTTTTAGGGTTTACGCATCACTTTTGCATGCATGGAATTCTAATTTCATGTTGACTTTAACACTGAAGAAATAAGGCTTACATGCTCCGCATGCTTTATGTTATAAACTTTGATGGCCTTCTTACTACACTGATGACTTAATAATACTGAATTGATGTACCTTTCTGCTCCTAGTGCTATTAGTCCTCAGTTATTCTCTTTTTATCAAAACGGAACATTACTGTCCTCCCTCGCCAAAGATTGCTTATCCTCAAGCAATGCCAACACAAATCCACAATCAATCAACTGAACCAACTGAATCCGGGAATGATCCCAGGGTCCCAAATTATCCTAGGAGATTTGTAGCACCCTCTGCTCAAAGCACTGCACTGCACAGTACCATCACAAAATGTCCCATGGAAGCCTCCTATAAGTAGAGTGACTAACCACGTTGTAAGCAAGTAACCATCAAAAGAGACCTCCTAAAAGCATCCTCTAGCAATGACTAAACTGTCAATCACTGTCATTCCAGGGTCCCAAACCAATCTGAGAATTGCAGAGGTCAAAAATTAAAATGCATCCACCGCTACCCTGCGTAGTATCAACACAAGGAGCATCCTGTAGACTCCCAAGTAACGCCATCAGTAAACACGGTATCCTACTATCCACCCCTCATAAGGTCTCCCACCTGGTTTCCAATGCAAACTTGCGCATATTTCATCCCAAATATCTGAAGGCTCTTGTGGGACTATACCCTTGGCTAGGAATGTCTTCTCAAGAATCGCCCACTCAATAGGACACCAACTCTTAATCTCTCTCCAATCCAACCCCCGAAAAGGACCTCGTCCATAAGCACCATCACAAGGAATAATCTTACCAAGCTGACATTCTGCCCTTCTGATTTCAACTGGAATGCTCATATACTGCTACCCAATTTCTCGATCATGGCCAACCTGTAAAAACCATCCGCCATTACGCAAATGTGGACTCAAGCTACCGCAAGCCTTGTCTATGTACTCCTGAAGAAGACTGTTTTGAAATGCAATAGTATGTTTCTTCTACTGCCCCATCAAGTAATCCAACTGCTCTTCAATACTAGAAACCCTGACTATTGACTCGGCACATACAACTCGAAGAGTTGTAAGCTCAACATCTCGCTGTAATATGGTGTTCCGAAGTATCTTGGTCCTCTCTTTCATTGCTAGAATGCTTTCTTTAACACGTTCAATCTTCTTTCTGTGACTATCATCTGGAAGCTCTATCTCATGACTGTATAAACTCTCCCTAACCTCCATGTGTGACTGCTCATTGTCTCGACTGTTGTGTTCATTGCCTTGTACCTCATGTATTTTGCCTATCATAACGGTTTGGGCCCCTTTCGTAGGTGATGAAGAGTGTACCAACCCCAACTCATCACACGGCTTGTCCATAATCCGATTAGCAAATGTGCTTGTGTCACTAGACTCACAAGATGGCTCTAATGCTATCTCCTCATGC
Source organism: Pseudotsuga menziesii (assembly GCA_001517045.1). NCBI lineage: Eukaryota > Viridiplantae > Streptophyta > Pinopsida > Pinales > Pinaceae > Pseudotsuga > Pseudotsuga menziesii. Next base: position 193,853 of record LPNX011127494.1, on the reverse strand, counting down.
ACATCCTCACCGTGCACTGCTATCCCCTGAAACTCTGAAATAAATGCATCTACACTACCTATCTGCTTGAGTGGTGCCAGCTCTCTAAAGTGTACCTCAGGGTCCTTCCGATCAAACCGCTCAATGAGCCTCTGTGTAAAATCTAGGTACGATGTGATGGTATTGTGACCCAGTGTCACTAACTCGTGGTACCACCACTCATGGGCTTCTCCATCCAAATGCAAAGTAGCCAATTTAATGGCATCTGTCTCAATCATGGGGTTGAGCCGGAAGTATGTATCCAACTTCTGCACCCAATTCCGGGCTGGGCCACCCCGGGTACCCTCAAAGGTAGGGATAGCCAGTTTCCCTACGGTTCGTTGTAACTCATAGTTCTGGGTGAATGGCCTATTGTAAGCACTGGGTTTGTTCTTACTTTTAAAGTGGCAAAAGTAAGTGAAGGTCACGGCTGAACGGAATTCATCTCCTAAAGCTCTATACTCTCTCAGATAGGCACTCATGGATTCTTCTGGTTCTACTTGTGCTAGAGGCACTGCAACTGGACTATCTAAGAATTGAGGCATGGTAGGTCGGCAAGGCTTGTTGTATGTATGGGGATGGCTTTGCAGGTTGGTATGTAAGTGCTCCCCACTACTACTGGTGGATACTCTATCACTATTGGGAAACAAGGGACTGTGTGGGGTGGGCCCATTTTTCTCTGTCATTTGCCTAAAGGTACTCATCATTTCTTTTTGCCCAGTAGTGAGTTCTTTTATGGTTGATATGAGACTATTGAAAGTTGTTTTATCATCATCAGCCATTGTTTCTTTGCCCTTTTCGAACTAATACTCTCTGTCCCCCAACTCTATGTCCTCCAACTCCTTGTCTCCTCTATCACTGTTTCGAAACCTCTGTCTCCGGTAAGTAATGTTGTATGGGTCTTCTGAAATCATTTACAGTTTTGCATGCCCACAGCTGGCCAAGAACATGCTCTGATACCACTGTAATATCCCAAACACTGATATTCTCTAATATTCTATGATAATGCTGACTCGCACACTCAATCTCATACAAATTTGCAAAATAAACTGTGCCTGCAAACTCGCCATGCAAAAATGCCCTAAAATATAGTTGAATTAGGGTTAGGGTTTTGCAGATACAAATTAACACTTACCACTTATATTTTGGTTGATAATGACTCCATAGATAGCTGCATGCATAAGGATCTAGATGGGTGGTCTAATAATGCTCTTTTCAGCCGATGTTACCGCCCCGCAGTACTGTAAAAACCCTCCGGACTGAAGGTGACGTTTTTGTAGGAGAGGTTTGTTTGGGCTAAAACTTTCTGAGCTTGTCCATCTGCTGATGCCGAAGAGATGGCCTAGCACATGCAGAGGCTTGGCTGCCTCTAAGTGCCCTAGCAAATTGACTGGCATTTCTGCTGCTCACGCCCCCAACTGATCTGTTTGGCTGATAGCTGCTCCAGGTGAGGAAACTGATGGCTGATAATCACTGCATACCGAAGGATAGGCTTGTTGAGAAAGAGGAAGCTGACATGCGGAGGAAAGATTGGGTTTTGTGGTCCCAGGGAATCCTTTTGTGTTTTCCCTGCTACTTCCGGCTGCAAAACGTGGATCTGCTAATAACCCTTCGGAATGTGTTGGATCTCCAAATACTGTAGTATATGATGGATGCAATGGATAAACATGGATGATCTATCCCAATAAGAGACTAAGGCAGATATCTCACTGTCAAACCCTAGCTAGCTGAAGACACCGTCTCCAACCCCAATTGCCGCGGCTGCACGTTGTGCTGCTGCTCGAAACTCCAAAATCAATCAACAATAACAATAGCTATTCTCTTTGGTCCAATAACCCTTCTTAAATAGAATAGCATGTACTTTTAGGGTTTGCATGTCACTTTTAGGGTTTCCGCTTCACTTTTGCATGCATGCAATTCTAATTTCATGTGGACTTTTAACCCTAAAGAAATAAGGCTTGCATGCTCCGCATGCTTTATGATATGACTTCTGATAGCCTTCTTACTACACTAATGACTTAATAATACTAAATTGATGTACCTTTCTGCTCCTAGTGCTATTAGTCCTCAGTTATTCCCTTTTTATCAAAACAGAACACTACAATGATTTATCGAAGAATTCAATGTGAAGACTGTTGCCCATGCCATGCTCAAACAAACTGTAAACCTTAGTGCTAGGATTGGTTCCATGTCATTTGTGCTCGTACATTCAGTTCATTCATCTTTGTTTTTATCCCATGACTCAGACTCTTGGAAACTTGTGAGATTGAAGATCCTTTCCCCATTTTGACCCCTATGTATGATAAACTCCATGTTGCTATGTGTCTCTAGCTATGAAGTATGTGTCTTGGCCAGTGTCGTTGGGTTCATAGGGTTGTTCTCCTTGAAACCTCAAAACAAATGCTCCACCATAATAGTGTTGCTAAACACTAAAGCATCAGAACGCATAAAAGTTATATCTAAAAGATGCAAAAGTATAAAATATTGAAAAAGGTAGTCAGTGGCCAAAAAGGTTGAGCAATCATTCCTTATATAATGCAAGGCCCAATTTTCCCTCCACAGGGGCACCAAGGAGAGGCAAACCCGTCAGGGCTATGGACTGCTCGCTAGCAGCAGGTCTAGGCCTTAGTCATTTACTGGAAGCCCAGAAGGCTTCCAGGGCACCTACTCTTGTAGGTTGGCTACCATTTTATGTAAAGTATGAAAATATTGAAAGGTTAATGGTCAAAGGATGAGCACTCACTCTTTGTATAGTGTTCAGCTCAATGGTCCCCATAGGGCCATAGGGTGAGACTAGTCTAGAAAGGCTAGGTCTATGTCAGTATTGGGGCCCAGAAGGATTCCAGGCCACCTGCCTTTGACGATTGACCCATATTGCAATAAGGTTGCAAAGGAAAACTTGCTAGAGTCTGAGGGAGGCATGCCCAAGTACTATACCCATCTCTGAGACACCTCCATCCCCTATTGATATCTGCCATATATATGTCACCTTGGTAGAGTATATTGGTTATCATTCGAATAGATCACTGAGTCAAAGTTAGTCAAGAGTCATTTCCCCTTGCCTTAGCTTTGTTTTCCCACCCTCACCCATCTATAGCACATTTTTTACACTTTGTAAGTATGGCATGTACAAGCAAATTTCCAAAGGACTCTAAGATTTTTCAGAAGCAAAGGTATATTTTCTTATTATTATTATTGTTGGTCACCATGATTATGAATAACTGACTCAAGTTGGGTTTTGATATACATCATTGAAGTATTTCTTACCTTGGATGGTTGCAAGATCATATTGGCATGGTATCTCACCTTGATTTTGGGTACTTTGACCTGGTCAACCCATTTGACCAAGTCAATCACGTTTCCCAAGGCAATGACTCAAAAATACAACATGGTCTATATTTGTTCCAGACATGCCCAGGACCAATACTGCAGTTTCAGTGTGAGAGTTTGGCCCCGGTTCTCCAAAAAAGTGATTATTATCACTTAATTATTGGCCAAATCATCAATTTTTATTCCAGATGGTAGTGTGATTGGTTCTCCTAGAGCAGAGCAGTGCTTCAGGGGGTATGAGTAGTCACTTATACCATTCTTCTATGTCTCGAGATCATCCATAGCAGTCAGTTTTCCCCAGTTTTCATCCTGGAGAGAGTTAGGATGAGTTTATCAGTTTCCAGAGATTGTATCAACAAAAAAAGAACTAGAAAATCACTGATAAAGTTGATTTGGCATCCTGGGTCAAAGAAATGGCTTGGAATTTTGGCAGATGATGTTTCTCAGCATCTCGGACAGTCCTCCAGCAATTTTCAGTCAGCAGATGTCCGGATTATTTTATTGTGGCTTAGCCAGTGAGGAAATCCCCCCAAGGGGCACCCCCTCTAATTAGCTATTGACGTATTTCATTATTGTATCTTATGTTATGAAGTTGTAAAGGGGCCTAGGGTGAATTAAGCCCCTAGTGACCCCCTCCTATATTATATCATGTCATATCTTATGTTATGTGGTGACATTTCACTTTAGAGAGGCGTCCTTGAGTAAAGTGCGCCCCCTCTTTGACTTAGTCACTTGATCCATGTATTGATTGATGTATTGATGATCGCCACCGTTGATGATGTGTTAATCTCAACCGTTGGATGATAAAGTGAGTTAGGGTTTATGTCTCTCTCAAACTATTTAAGAGAGGTGACCCCCCCATTATAATTCATGAGCTTTGGCACCGAAATTGTAATAAAGAGATTTTTTGGCTAGGATTATTCTTCTGTGTATCTTGTGGATGTTTTGAAGATCTGATGATTGGTACTGCTACTCTTCTATACTGAGCTTCATTCGATATATATCTTGCATTTTTCTTAACCCATCTTATCTGCAGGAAAGGGAGGCGCACTAGGAGAGAGAGAGGGCGTTTTTGTGGGGAAACTCATTTTCGTCCCGGCTTCTGGGTGTTCGAATCAAGGAGTTTCTTGTTCTTTATAATTTTTTATTCTCTTTCTTCTCGGTATTCCACAGATCCCGTTCGTTGGTCTAATCGATTGATTTCTCTCTGATCTGGCAGGTTGAAGGAGGCGCTAGGGCAACTGGCTGGGACAAAATAACAAGAAGATCTTCCCCGGAAAAGTTTATTTCGATCGGAAAGCGACATTCTTCATCATTTCTTAACTCGTCTACAAAATCCAGGTACGTCTCACAGGAAAGTTTCTCTTCCTTTATTTTATGTATATGCATTGATCATCATTCCATTACACTAAAACCCTTGTTTCGTAGATCCATAGGTTCTAGCTTGCGGCGAGCTATAAAAATTAAAACTCACTTTGGAATTAATATAAAAATCCTAGATTTAAATTTTCGGCTTAATTGGACTCCATTTGCCCATCCAAAGCACCGGCCGACTAACTAGGGAAAAACGCCCACCTTGGGGAAAGTGGGTATTTCACAAACCGCAAACAGGGTATTGTTGGTTTCAACTTTATTCGCCTAATTCTACATCCAACAATCAATCTGAGTGTCCAATTTTACTTCATTTCACCATTTTTCCCTAAATCCCAATTTTCCTGCATAAACCCTAGGGTAAATTTGGGGCTTTTCACCTAGATGCTCTGAATCTCTTGGTTTTCGTTTTAAACTCTAATTCACCATCCTACTAAAAGATTCCACCAGGTTTCCCTCGGCTATCTTTTCATCATCCTTATTTTTAGGGTTTCTTGCTCATCGCGACGCCCCCTGGGCTATGTGTTTTCACTGGCCTAAAGTGTCAGTATCCTTGACTGTGTGACATCCGAGTTCTTTCGGAAGTCTTGGATATCGTATGTCACGACTTTGGTTGCCTTTCCTCTGTCGTCCTGAATAAGATCATCTCACGGGGCAACTTCAAGATTCGTGATAACATTTTTGGCGCCGTTGTCAGGGAGGTAGAGGCTTACCTTGGTTCATTTTGCATACCTCCGGTGTCTGTGAATGCATTTACCTTTACAATCATTCATATTCACATCTGGTTTAAATCCAGTGATCACATTTATTTTATTTATTTTAACGCAATTACTGCATTTTTCTATGTCTCCTACGACATTTCAATTTTGTGAACACGGCAATTCGTTCACCTGGCGACTCCACACAGCGGCTTCCCTGAGGGACCTACCCACGAGTATAACCTTCGAAGTCGAAACATTCCTGAAACTTCATTGACATACATTCGAAATCATAATAAAAATATTAAAGATCAATCCTCGAGCTTTTATTGGAGGGTGATCAATTCACCTCGGCAAATCTTAAATAACTCTCCAGAAACTTTTCAATCAAGCCCCGTTTTTATTCAACCCTATTCTCCAACAAATAGTTTGAATCCTTTCACTCCTCTGAATGGTCCTTCCAGAGTATGTTATCCAATGACTCACACCAATCCTCCTGCAGGACCTAGACAATTTGGAAGCTGAGCCATGTCGTCTCCTTTCGATTTTTCAATGATCCATGGTGCTCCTCATGATTTGCCTAAGAAGTACTTTGATAAGCTTCCCAGATTCAATGGTTCGTCAGCAATTCATATCAAAGAACACATTGAATCAGTATGGAACTACATGGATGCTTATGGGGCTGAAAACGAAGATTTTTACATGGTTGCCCTTAAAGCATCTTTAGAAGGGGATGCCAGGAGTTGGTTTGATAGATTGCCTCCAGGATCTATAGATGGGTACGATACATTTACCAGAAAACTTATAGAAGATTGGTCAACTAAGCCAGACAATAGGTTCCATTTAAATCGACTATTTGTGGTTAAAAAGAGAAAATTAGACTATTCACGAGTTCAATATAAGATTTGATAAACTTGTCTCGAACGTTCCTCAAGATCTAAGACCAACCGCTCAGGATATCCTAATACTTTATTTAACACCTTTGAAGGATGGTTCGGTCTAAATCTTAAAGAAAAGAACCCCAATGACCTTAAAACCGCTCAAACCTGGGCAAAGAAAGTAGAAGCTAACATAGCCTCTATGGGAAAGAAAAACTTTCTAGATGTCTACGCTCCTTCATCTTCCCGTAGTGATCCAAAACCCACAAGAGATAAAGAACCTGTCACACACGAGAAACCCACTTTAGAGGCAATGTTTGAAATGATGAAAAGCCTTACATTATTCACAAAGGACATAGCAAGAACTAGGGATCATGAAAGAAACAGAAATGCCTACGGCCCAAGACCTTATTGGAACAACCAAAGAGGGCCCGTAGATGAAAATAGACAAAACCCTAGAAGAAATAAGCAAGCTGACGGTAGGAATGTGAAGATATGTGAGGAACCTGAAGAAGAACCAAAAAGTTTTGAACCTGAGGATCAGGGCATGAACCTAGTTGAAGATTTCATTGAAGAAGAAAATTTTGGTAGAATCTTGTTAGAAGATTAGGATTGGGAAGAAGAAGAATTAGTGTGCATAACAACATAACCTACCACTCAAGTTTACCAACACTGAAATAAAGAGAAAGACATAACACCTTTCCTGGATAAGCATAAAACTTTAGAAGAGGAAGAATGGGAAGAACAAGATCTTTGTGACTATGACCTAGGGATAGACATAGAACAAGAATTGCATAAGGTTATGCAAAAGGTGTCCCTTGGTGAATTAGTAAAGTTACCATCTGTCAAAGATCAAGTTCAACGATTTTATGATAATATCCCAGTGGCTAATACTCTCGATATCATTTATGAGTCTTGTCACATTCAGAGTGTTAGAGGTCGAGAGGTAGAGGTAGATCCTCCTATCCAGATTCACACTGTTGTATATGAGAGGAAGAGTGGAGGACATCCTCCGTTCTATCTCACATTACAAATCAACAACCTATTACTCCATAATTGTATGTTAGACTCCAGAGCCGCTATTAATGTTATGCCTTTGAGCATTATGAAAGAAATGGGATTAGAAATCACTCGTCCTTATGGAAATGTTTGTGGAATTAACTCCAGGAGTGTCCAAGCATATGGCCTAATCAAAAATTTGAAGGCTGACTTGTTTGCTTGCCCTAATTTAAACACTATGATGGACGTAGTAGTGATTGACCTTCCTCCCGTGTATGGCATGTTGCTATCTAGGAAATGGGCTGCTGGTTTAGGTGGATACTTGATGATGGATTTATCATACGCTTGCATACCCAATTCTGATGGGAATTTGATAAGAATTTGTAGGGAGCCTTTTATCGATGGATATCTCGAAACCTACGAAGATGGATTGAAGAATACTTATGGGAAAGATACCCTAGGTGTTGAAAGAATAAACGTGGCAAGAAAGGAAGATGATTATACGCCTGTTTTCTTTATGGGAGTAGGTAGTTCTGACTCTGAGGATGAGGATGATGTCAAGTTTAGACAAGAGCTTATTCATCAACAATTGATTGAGGAAATTATGGATAGTAATGTAGATTATTCTCCTGAACCCCATAACAAGTTATCTATCGAAGCCCTTAGACAAACCTTTCATAGTGAATCCAGGTAGGTAACAAATAACCTTCCTAATAATCCGACAAGAAGAGTTCACCGCCCTGTCCAAGAGATTAGGCAAGATCTGAGAAACCACGTAAGACATGAAATGATAAAACTGGTTAATCGAAGCTGGGAAGAGGATGTTTTAATCAATGATGCATTTGGGGAGGATTTTTCCCTAAATAATTTGCTGACTTTTCAAGCTACCAATTCTCCTCCCATAGTCGAAAACGAAAATTCAGCACCTTCTGGTAACCAATCTGAATCAATCAATCAACGTGAGCCTCCAGAGCAAGGAGCAAACATAAGTAATTTTCACTACCAGTCAGTTTCACATTTTCCACAGTTTTTGTTACCTCCTAAGAATCCACTAAATGAACAATCTGATGCATCTCACATTCCTATTCCGCCTTCGACATCTTTGGAAGAGGTAGTCGAAAGGAGCTTATCCGAAGCCTCTAGAAAAGGAAAAATGCCTATGCCTCATGGAGAAGGATCTAGTAAACTAGTGGATCATTCTGATACTGTATCCCCCATTGAAGCTAATATTGATAAAGTGTTTAGAGATTTTTGGACTATAGGGGAAACAGTCAAAGAAGTAGTATCCACACACCCAGAGGAGGTTGAGAGTCAACACAGTCATCCGAGAAGAGAGATAATAGAAATTTTAGTAGGAATAATTGCACTTCCTACGAGGGTCCTCCACGNCCCCCCCCACCCCGCGGGGGATATTCCAGTCATTTCCTCATCTATTAACCAACGTAGGTATTCTTATGGTGATAAGGTGATTGTTGAGAATCGTGCCTTTAATTATATTTCAAGACAATTAGGAAACCTTTGGATGGAACCATTAACAGTAGAACGATTTGAAGGGAACATGTATTTCTTATCTACTGAAGATTGTCACAATTTCCAGAATCCTGTACATCAAGTTCATCTAAGGGATTATGTCCGTGACATAACTTAGCATATTTTTTTCTCACCATCAGTTAGAGTAGGTAGAATGAAATAAGCTCTTTTGAGCAGTGGTTTGAATCTGTCTTCTATCTGATTGATGCATGAGTCTTCTATGGCATTTGTTTGTCTTCTGCATTTAAATTGAGTAGATTAGAATTTACATTTCAGCATTTATTTCCTCTCATTTTGTTTTACGCACATATTTTTCCCATGCATGTTGCTCTGGTTTCTCTTGCTTCCATGTGTGTAGGTCATAGGTAAATACTTGGACAGGAAGCAGAATGTTGGAAGCGTTAGGATATGTTGGATTGCTTGTTGTTGATGGTGTTGCGGACCAGGGATTTCTGATGTTCTCAAGCACTCTCTTCATTAGAGCACTTGTCCCAGTTGGAGCCAGATGTTATCACATATACATTTGCAGCCAAGCTTCAAATGATGCAACATGCAGACTTGTCTCTTTTTCTATTACGGGCTACTTTTACATGGGGTATCAGCATGGATATTTACAGCTTCATTTCACTTCAGATCCTTGTTCCTCGTATTCTCTTTGCCAGGACTGAGATCCAGGAGTCCATTGAGATGATTTTGGTGATGATCTAGTTCATTAGAGCATAGCAACACATCAGGAGTTGGTGCACACAGTCACAGAAGGGCTTATTAGTTGGAGACATGTATACATGGTGAGATCAGGTATATTTCCTTGGTTTAGTTTTACTCTGTGATGTATCTTAAAAACCTATGCTTATCATGTTAGGATGATTATGGTGACCTGTGCTTATATGTTATGTAATGCTCCAACCTGTGTTATGATTTATCGAAGAATTCAATGTGAAGACTATTGCCCATGCCATGATCAAACAAAGTGTAAACCTTAGTGCTAGGATTGGTTCCATGTCATTTGCACCCGTCCATTTAGTTCATTCATCTTTGTTTTTATCCCATGACTCGGACTATTGGAAACTTGTGAGATTGGAGATCCTTTCCCCATTTTGACCCCTATGTATGACAGACTCCATGTTGTTATGTGTCTTTGGCTATGAAGTATGCTTCTTGGCCAGTGTGGCTGGGTTCATAGGGTTGTTCTCCTTGAGTCCTCAAAACAAGTGCTCCACCATAACAGTGTTGCTAAACATTAAAGCATCGAAACGCATAAAAGTTATATCTAAAGGATGCAAAAGTATAAAATATTAAGAAAAGGTAGTCAGTAGCCAAGAGGTTCAGCACTCATTCCTTGTATAATGTAAGCCTCAATTTGCCCTCCACAGGGGCACCAGGGAGAGGCAAACCCGTCGGGGCTATGGACTGCTCGCTGGCAGTGGGTCTAGGACTTAGTGATTTACTAGAAGCCCAGAAGGCTTTCCAGGGCACCTGCTCTTGTAGGCTAGCTACCATCTTATGTAAAGAGTAAAAATATTGAAAGGTTAATTGTCAAAGGATGAGCACTCACTCTTTGTATAGTATTCTGCTCAATGGTCCCCATAGGGCCACAGGGTGAGATAGTCTAGAAAGGTTGGGTCTTTGTCAGTACTGGAGCCCAGAAGGCTTCCAGAGCACTTGCCTTTGAAGGTTGACCCATATTGCAATGAATTTGCAAAGGAAAACTTGCTAGAGTCCGAGGGAAGCATGCCCAAGTACTTTACCCATCTCTGAGACACCTCCATCCCCTATTTCTATCTGTCATACATATGTCACCTTGGTAGAGTATATTGGTTATCATTCGGATAGATCATTGAGTCAAAGTTAGTCAAGAGTCATTTTCCCTTGCCTTAGCTTTGTTTTTCCACCCTCACTCGTCTATAGCACATCTTTTACACTTTGTAAGTATGGCATGTACAAGCAGATTTCCAGAGGACTCTCAAATTTTTCAGAAGCAAAGGTATATTTTATTATTATTATTGTTGGTCACCATGATTATGAATAACCGACTCAAGTTGGGTTTTGATATACATCATTGGAGCATTTCTTACCTTGGATGGTTGCAGGATCATATTGGCATGTTATCTCACCTTGATTTTGGGTACTTTAACCTGGTCCACCCAGTTGACAAAGTCAATCACGTTGCAGTGACTCAAAAATACAACATGGTCTATATTTGTTCCAGACATGCCCAGGGCCAATATTGCAGTTTCAGTTTTGAGAGTTTGGCCCCGGTTCTCCAGAAAAGTGATTCTTATCACTTAATTATTGGCCAAATGATCAATTTTTATTGCAGATGGCAATGTGATTGGTTCTCCTAGAGCAGAGCAGTGTTCCAGGGGGTATGAGTAATCACTTATACCATTCTTCTATGTCTCGAGGTCATCCAAAGCAATCAATTTTCCCCAGTTTGCATCCTGGAGAGAGTTAGGATGGATTTATCAGTTTCTAGAGATTGTACCTGCAAAAAATGAACTAGAAAATCACTGAAAAAGTCGATTTGGCCTCCTAGGTCAAAGAAATGGCTTGGAATTTTGGCAGATGATGTTTCTCAGCATCCTGGGCAGTCCTCCAGCAGTTTTCAGTCAACAGATGTCCGAATTATTTTACTATGGCTCAGCCAGTGAGGAAAGCCCCCCAAGGAGCGCCCCCTCTAATTGGCTATTGACGTATTTCAATGTTATATCTTATGTTATGAAGTTGTAAAGGGGCCTAGGGTGAATTAATCCCCTACTGACCCCCTCCTATATTATATCATGCCATATCTTATGTTATGTGGTCACATTTCACTTTAGAGAGGCGTCCTTGCGTAAAGTGCGCCCCCTCTTTAACTTAGTCTCTTGATCCATGTATTGATTGATGTATTGATGATTGCCATTGTTGATGATGTTTTAATCTCAACCATTGGATGATAAAGTGAGTTAGGGTTTATGTCTCTCTCAAACTATTTAAGAGAGGTGACCCCCCCATTGTAATTCATGAGCTTTGGCACCGGAATTGTAATAAAGAGATTTTTTGTCTAGGATTATTCTTCTGTGTATCTTGGGGATGTTTTGATGATCTGATGATTGGCACTACTACTCTTTTATACTGAGCTTCATTCGGGATATAACTTGCATTTTTCTTTACCCATCTTATCTACAAGAAAGGGAGGTGCGCTAGGAGAGAGAGAGGGCGTTTTTGTGGGGCAACTCACCATCGTCCCGGCTTCTGGGTGCTCGAATCAGGGAGTTTCTTGTTCTTTATAATTTTTTATTCTCTTTCTTCTCTGTATTCTGCAAATCTTGTTCGTTCATATAATCGGTTGATTTCTCTCTGATCTGGCAGGTTGAAGGAGGCGCTAGGGTAACTGGCTAGGGCAAAATAACAACAAAATCTTCCCCGAAAAAGTTCATTTCGATCGTAAAGCGGCATTCTTCATCATTTCTCAACTCGTCTACAAGATCCAGGTATGTCTCACATGCAAGTTTCTCTTCATTTATTTTCTGTATATGCATTGCTCATCATTCAATTACACTAAAACCCTCGTTTTGTAGATCCATAGGTTCTAGCTTGCGACGAGCTATAAAAATTAAAACCCGCTTTGGAATTAATATAAAACTCCTATATTTAAATTTTCAGCTTAATCGGACTCCATTTGCCCATCCAAAGCACTGGTCGACTACTAGGGAAAAACGCCCCCCTTGGGGAAAATGGGTATTTCACAAACTGCAAACTGGGTATTGTCGGTTTCAACTTTCAGGTTTATTCGCCTATTTCTACATCCAACAATCAATCCAAGTGTCCAATTTTACTTAATTTTACCATTTTTCTCTAGATCCCAATTTTCCTACATAAACCCTAAGGTAAATTTGGGGCTTTTCACTTGGATGCTCCGAATCTCTTGGTTTTTGTTTTAAATTCTAATTAACCATCCTACCAAGAGATTCCACCAAGTTTCCCTCAGCTATATGTTCATCATCCTTATTTTTAGGGTTTCTTGGTCATAGGGACGCCCCCTGGGCTTTGCGTTTTCACTGGTATAAAGCGTCGGTATCCTTGACTATGTGACATCCGAGTTCTTTCGAAAGTCTTTGATATCATAGGTCATGACTTTGGTTGCCTTTCATCTGTCGTCCTAAATAGGATCATCTCACGGGGCAACTACAAGATTCGTGATAACAATACCAACACTCATTAGTTATTTCTCCAGATAGGCTTTGACAAGGCATATGATAGAATTGAATGGTCCTTTATTACAGAGATGTTGTTTTGTCTCATATGTGGGTCTAGATATATTGCCATGGTGAACACTCTATTCTACGGTGCTTAAGCTTTTGTTTCAGTGATAGTGTGTTTTTCACCCAAATCCTCTATGTTGTTCTATTCAAAAACGATGCCCCCTTGGTCCCTATCTCTTTTTGTTGATTGCAAATGCTTGAGATTATCTATTGGAGGTTGCCAAAGCTCAAGGGACAATTAGGGGAAATTCTTTTCCGGAGGGTTCTAAAATGTTAAACAACAACTTTGCAAACAACTCTCTCCTCTCAATACAACTAGATCAAGGGTCAGTGAGGAATAATAGGGGCTGCCTTGACCTATTTTGCACAACTTCTAGAGCTGTTGTCAATGATCAAAGGCTATGTTTTAGTTAGCTGACCTTGATGACACTCCAAACAAGGTCCCTCTTGAGTAGAACTACATCTGATCAAGTGTGATTGTGCGCTATCAGAGGATCCCATTTAGAAGTCGTCTCATGACTGTGGAGATGTGGGACTAATGTCTCTAAAGGCTTCAAAACAAGCTTCGCTTCTGAAAATTCTCATTGTAAGAAATCTAACTATTGTTTCAAAAATCCTCCCAACTTATGCTTTTACTATGTCTCTTGTTGGCTCCCTCACAAGATTCAGTTTACACAGTTGGAGCAAATTCTAAGATCATTTATGTGCTCTAAATATGGTTGGGAGAGAGGTCTTTTAATGGTTCCATGGAACATTTGTACTACGCCAAAGGAGGGGAGACTAGCTAGCCTTATTGGTGTCGCTTCTCAGGGAAGCATTATCGCTTCCAAGTGGGTAATAGGACCTCTTCAGGGTTCTTCTCCTTGGTAAGTTTTGTTTGGACAACTTTATCTCCACTCAACATATGCTTACTATCTATGGTGTTTTTGGTCCGTGTGATATTATGTCTTCTCCTTATTTGTTTCGAATCTTTGAGACCTTCATATGCAATAGTATTTGGGACATGTGGAAGTTGGTTTCCATGTTAATCAAATGCAATTTCTCTATACATTAGCATTCTTACCCCTCCTATTGTATGAGAATTGCATATGTGATTTTCATCACATCACTTGTGAAATTTTTCACAAGGATCAAGCTTGCAATTCTTTGGGGCTAGATACTTTGATGGGCAAGGGGTACACTTGTGTTTTTGACTCAAAAATGGTGCTTCTTCATGGTCAAGCAGTGGCCATAGTGATTGGTTAGGAGGTTTGGTGTGATGTGTACTCATGCCCTCATGGTGATTATTGGTGAAGTATCATGTGCCTAACAGGGAAAACAATGTTGATAAGATGATGCACTCCCTCCAATTAATGATTAATAGGATACTTGACTAAGGAAATAAGGCAATTAATTAACAAACACTTGAGTATTTTATGAAATGGGAACCCATCAACTCAAGGTCTCCCTAAGTTTTGAAGAGTTAATAATTGTATTTTTCAATAATGGATTAATTAAAGTGTTTAACCTTGGGTTTTCTAAGGTTTTAGTGTGATTAATCAAAGACAATAAAAAAATAAAACTAATCACACTAATTAACCAAAGTACCTAAGGTTTATGTTGTTGAAAATGTAACTTCAAAAGATATTCTTATCCCTTCTTTCGGAGATGTTTTTCCTTCGATCGAAGATGTCTTTGATGTACTTCGTCATGTAATAATATCAAGGTAAAACCTCCGTTGTAATTCTGGGCAATAGTCCCCAAAAGAACAAGTGTAAAATGTATTTTTGAGTCTCCCTAGGAGAAGTCGGCCCAGTGAGACTAAGAAGTCGACCCAGTTAGGTTTTAAGGTCACCCACATGAAGTGTATAAATAGGGAGGCACCCTCCCTCATTTGGACACACAACAAGTTCAAGCAAGTTCGCTCCAAGGAAGAGAAAGACAAGTTTGTTGGGGTAGAAGAAGAAGAAGCTCCAAAAGTTATCTTATCTCTTGGGTTTTCTATTCTTGTTTGACATTGTACTAAGTGACGAATCTATACTAAAGAAGTTGTTGGGTTTTTACCGAGAGAGGGTTTTCCCAGGATAAAATATTTGTGTCTCTTTTATGTTGTGCTTGTCTATCTTCCAGTGATCATATTGCATTAGATTATAGATCTAACATATTTGAATTAAAGTGTAAACTCCAACATGGTATTAGATCCACCCTAAAAGAAGGCATTGTGCAGCTACGGAATCTAGGGCTTCCATGTTCTGACACTTTTCTCCACAGTTCATCCAAAAAAGAGGGATAAGCCAACTCGCCTCAAGGAGGCGCATCTTTTGTTGGAAGTAGATTCCAGTCAGGAGAAGTTTCAATTTCTTATCGCAAGAAGGAACTAGGGCAACAAATTTTTTGAGTTTCCTTCAACTGTTTCTAAAAAGGGACACCACTAGACAACTCGCCTTGAGGAGGCGCATCTTTCCAGCAAAGTAGAAGTTCAAGATTCTCACTTTTGAAATTTAAGGTTTCTCTATCAAAACCCTAGGTCAACAACTTCAAGAAGTTGCTTGAGCATCTCAAACTGGTAAGATCTATCTCATTGCTATTTCCATTTGAGGTTCTCATATCAAAATGACGAATCACACCAAGCTTGAGGATAAGCTTGAGGGAGCTGACAACTTTCGAGCATGGAAGTATAGAATTTCTCTTATCTTAGAAGAGAATGACTTGGACAAGTATATCACTAAGGAGGTTCCAAAACCAAAGGGAGAAGAAGCCAAAGCAACTCACAAGAAGAACATGATCAAAGCCAAAACGATTATTGCGGACTCCATCAAGGATCATCTCATCCCTCATGTCTCATCCTTGAGACCCCTAAGAAGATGTTTGATGCATTGCCAAACTATATGAAGGGAAGAACATCAACCGAAAAATGACCATGAGGAATCCACTCAAGAATGTGAAGATCCAACACTCTGAAACCATCTAGTCATATTTCACTAGGGTCGCTCAAATCAAGGAACAACTTGAGGCAATTGAAGAAAATGTCAAAGAAGGAGAGTTAGTGATGACCACTTAGAATGGTCTCCCAAGATCATGGGACTCATTCATCCAAGGGATATGCGCCAGGAAGAAGCTAATCAAGTTCAGCAAATTGTGGGAGGAATGCACCCAAGAAGAAGCCCGATAGGTGTCAAGAGAAGAGAAGATAGGAGCAGATGATGATCAAGCCCTTACAGTTCATGCAAAGAAGGATAGAAGCAAGAGGGAGGATCATCCTCACAAAAGGCCCAAAAGATTCCAAAAGAATCATAGATCTCAAAGGGACTATTCCAATCTTAGATGTTTCACATGTGATGAGAAAGGCCAATTTCCAAAAGATTGCCCCAGAAACAAAGGATCCATGAGGACAAACAAGAAGAAGAGGCATCATGCTCATACTGTTGAAGATGATGAACCAGCAAGCAAAAGAACAAGAGAAGATTCTTCAAGCAATGAAGAATATGTCTTTATTTCAGCTCTCACAGGTTCTATCACCCATGGAAGCAATGATTGGCTTGTGGATAGTGGAGCTTCCAAGCACATGACAGGGTACAAAGAATCTTTCATCAACTTGTCAGAACATGAGTCACCCCACAAGGTGAAACTTTGAGATGACTACCAGTATCCCATAAAAGGGATTGGAGAAGCTTCCTAGAATCTGGATTTAGGCAAATCAATCAAAATGAAGGATGTTCTCTATGTACCATATTTGAAAAAAAATCTCCTTTCCATCTCAGCTTTAGATGCTAAAGGATTTCGAGTTGCACTTGTTGATTGCCAAGTACTAATGTGGCCAAGAGGCAAGACAATAGATGATGCAACAATAATTGGGGAGCAAGAGGGAGACCCATACAAGTTGAAGGGACAACCAGAACAAGCATTGGTTCATGACTCCATGGAACCAAGTGAACTATGGCACTGAAGGCTTGCACATATACACTACAAGGCACTACCAAATGCAATCAAAGCAATAACAGGTCTACCCAAGATTCAAGCAAAGCATGAAGGTATTTGCAAAGGATGTGCACAAGAGATGAACATGAAGAAGCCATCTCCTAGCAGTGAGATCAAGGCAAAAGAGATTTTGGAGATAATACACAAAGATTTATGCGGCCCCATGTCATCCAACTCCTTAAGCGGGTATGCATACTATATTTCTTTTATAGATGATTATTCTCGTAAAACTTGGATTTACTTTTTGAAAAGCAAAGATGAAGTATTCAGCAAATTCAAGGAATTCAAAGCCTTGGTAGAAAATCACACGGAAAAGAAGATCAAAACCTTGAGATCAGATAATGCTGGAGAGTTTACTTCAGATAACTTCAAAGACCTATGTAGAGAATCTAGAATTAAGAGGGAGATGAGCACTCCCTACAATCCTCAACAGAATGGCATTGCAGAAAGAAAGAACAAAACGATAATGGAAGGAGCAAAGGCGATGCTTCATGACCAAGACCTTCCAATGCACTTATGGGAAGAAGCAGCAAGAACTATCGTATATATTCAAAACAGAACACCCCACCATGTCTTCAATAACAAGACCACAAAAGAAGCTTTCTCAATAGACAACCCAGAAGTCAGCCATCTCAAAATATTTGGTTTCCCTATGTACATACATGTTCCGAAAGAAAGGCAAACAAAACTAGATCCTTCAGGGAAGAAGGGCATATTTGTTGGATACAGTGACAAAAAGCGTACATAATATACGTTCCAGGATTCAAGAAGATCGAAACCAGCAAAGGCATTTTTTTTATGAAGACTCAACTTACAACATGTTATCCACTAAGTTGCACTTAGGGGATTTCCGATGAGTTGCTAGAGTCTTGAACAAGCCAGTTGTTCATCAACAGACCTCAGAAGTTCCATGGTTACATCAAGACCAGTTGTGGTCCCATTTTTAATAAATTACATGTTCATACCCCATGGAGATTTTGTAATAAATGTGCTAGCATGGCAAACTTTTTGCAAAGGACTTGGCTTCCTAAGAATTAGACATCAATCTGATCATTCCAAAGTGCTTTTTCCCTTGTCAAATATGTGATGTTGAGTAAGTGATGTATAATTTTTGAGTTTTTCACCGCTACTCCAAAGCTGGAATGGTCGTCTTGGTGGTTAAACCCTAGGAGGCTATTAAAGTTCTAGTGTCGATGTATATAAGCATGCTAGACATTGTTTGAGTCATTATGAACATTTACTAGCTCTCCCTAGGGGTTTTTTTAATTCCTAAAAAAATCAGGCCATTTTTAATAGTTTAAATGGAAAATTTCAAATTGTAATGAAATTGTGGTCTGAAGTCTAATTTTGGCGTGGAAATGCTCGTTTTCACACTCAGAGCATCCTCTTTACCCCGAGACCCACTTTTCCTATGCTTCGGGTGATTAAATTATCATGTATGGCATTTTTCCTCAAGGGTACGACGAAGTGACAAATAAATGCTAATAGTGCAACAAATTGACACAAAAGACAAAGTCAAAAGTCAAAGGGAATCTCATTTGTCTCATGTGGAAAGGGTGGCGATCTCTTCCATGGCTAAAGGCGAATCAAAATTAAGTCTAAAGCATCATATGTGATTAAGTTTTTGTCACTAGCGAATCAATTTGAGATGGAGAGTGCGCCCCCTCTTATAGGCCGCACGTTTAGTTGAAGTGGCGCCATGTGAGTGGGTTGGTAATGGTTTGGTGAGATCGCACCTCTCTATTGGAGAGGTGGCCCATCCCCTTTCCCTGGCCCATCCCCTTTCCCTCTCATCTAACAAACTCCACTCTAACTCAAGAGATCCATCTTTTCTCTCTAGTTGACAACTTCTCTATCTTGAGTTTTGAGGCAGCCCCCTGGGGCCTGAAAATTCTATTTAAGCGAGGCCTCTTCCTCCATTAGGGGGGAAGCAAGGAAACTATACTCATTAGTATTGTTGTTATCATCTAAATAAAATTGAAGGCTTTGGAGGCTCATGAGGTGTGGCAATTTTGTGCATGTGTTGTGGTAAATGAGGTAATATTGTTGCATTCTTCATGTCTTGCATAGATAGTTAGTCCGGCTGTAATGTCCTCTTCCAATTAGACTTTGAGGCCCAAAACCGCTAACCTATGTGATTCCTGTGGGTTCGAGCGGTTACTGACAGCTGGGGAATCAGCTAAGGACTGATGCCATCCATAGAAGATCTAGGGCATCATCATTTGGTCAAGAAGGGCCACCAGGGCCAAAGGCCACCTTCGTGCATGCCATCCAAGCATTATTCAATGATGCATGCACTCTTTAAGTCTCCATCCGCATGCATGCAAGTCAACGGCAAATTAGAAGATAAAGTGACCTAATTAGGTCAAAGATTAGGTTTTGCGCAGTTGAACTTTATAAATAGAGGATAAAGCGAGAGGAGACTTCACTTTTGATTATGATTATTTTGGGAGCTCTTGGATAGCAGCACAGCAGTTGGGGTTGGAGACGGAGTCTTCAGCTAACAGAATTTCGGCAGTGAAACATCTACCCCAATCTTATTCAGGCCGTAAAGGGGGGGTTTTCAGCCGGAAAGCCCTAATCAGCTGTGGGGCCTTCCGATCTCAATTTCCTTCCAAAACTCAGGCACCATTCTCATCATCAACATCATACTCCGGTACCCGGTGATTATCAGATCCATCCGTGCTCATCCGGAACAGTTATCAGCAGTTTCAGGATTCCAGGGGCGTGAGCAGCCGTCTCTCAGAAGCAAGTCGCTATCCTGCCTAGAGGACTCAGAAATCACTCTTGTATCAGGCATTCTCTCCGGCACGGAAAGGCTATTAGCCCCGCAAATCCGCAGCTCCATCGGACACCTCCTTCCCTGAGGGCGTCATCCTTTTCTGATTGGGCGTCTTGCTGCTGGGGGTTCACCGTAAGCAGAGGAGATCAATTCATCTCCGATCCAGCTCTCAGTGCTTGCATACTTTCTCCGGAGCAGTCCAGCCGGCTTATCAGTGGTAAGTGTTCATTCTATCTCACAAACCCTAACCCTAATTTTTCCTATAAAATAGGGATTTTTGCATGGCAGTTTGCATGCCCAGTTGTATCAGCCTTTTTGCTTAGAAATAGAAAATATCGAGATTTGGGATATTACACCGGCTTATGGGGCTTTTGTGGCACATCAGGATGAACATTTGAGGTTTTCAACATGTTTATCTATTACTTTGCTTTAGACATTTAAGAGTTTATGCTTTATTCAATTATATTTCATAATCTTTTGGATTTCTAACAATGGATGTACCAGATCTAATGTATCTTTTGTAGGTTTGATAAGTGTGTAAGATACTAATCATGAGTGACAGGTTGAGCTAAGTTGCATTGGCCTTTCCTTGATACTAGCGTTGGATGAACACACGAACACTCTTGCTCTCAACAACAAACCCTCCAAGCTTGCCCAAGAATTCAAAGCTTGAGCAAGATCTTTCTTCTTCTCTTTCTCTCAAACTTTAAATCTCTCTCTGGTTACCTGTTAAAAAGCAAGCTTAGAGCTCATTTTAAGAAGTTTATTTTACGGTCTTTGCTTGTTCATTTCTATGTTAAAGAAATGTAACTACGGAAGATATTATATTTTGTATTATTATTGTTGTTACCCCTTCCGGAGATGTTGTTCCTCCGATTAGGGATGTCATTGATGTAATTGGTCATGTAAAGTCTTGAGGTAAAACCTCCATTGTAAGTCGAATCAGTAGTACCCACAAAAGTATTATTAAAATGTATTTTTGAGTCTTCCAAGGCAAGTCGGCCCTGGCAGCAAGGAGAAGTCGGCCCAGTTGGGTTATTAGGCCTCTTAGCTTATCAGTATAAATAGGAGAGGCGCATCCCTCATTTGGACAAAAAAAACACTCAAGCAGTTGCGCAAGAGAGAGGAGCAGTCCATCTGGGAGAGAGGAAGCAGTCCAGCATTATTCTTGGGGTCTTATAAGTCTTATTCTTTGTGTCTTACACTGTACTTGGTTGAAGTCTATATCGAGGAAGTTTTGTTGGGTTTTCTCCCCCATGAGGGTTTGCCAAGATAAATCTTTGTGTTCTTTAGTGTGGTTGTGCTTGTCTTTCTTTCAGTGATCCTTTTGTATATGGTTATGATGTTATGACAATAAATGATTTTAGATCTTGTATAACCATTGAAATCTTAACATGGTATCAGAGCCACCCTAAAAGAAGTCTTTGTGCAGCTGAAACAATGCTACAACTGCAGTAACTGGAGATTAGGGTTTCATGCTTAAAAAACCCTATAAGACAAAATCTAGTCATCTTGGGACTTCGCTATAACTCAAGATTGGAAAAGGCTCGGGAGCTGAAACTTTGACAGGCCGAAGATGAAATCTTGCTGTATCTTGTGTGCGCGTTTCAGCCTCAAATTCGCTATACTTCGGAGATATTATTCCTCCAAATTAGGGTTCTAGCCTCCTCCAGAATACAGTCATAAACAGGTGACCTAGGGAGAATTGAGATATCTCGAGCTAGGAAGGTCCAAATCAAATTTCGCAAGATGTTGCAGATAGGGCATGGACTTTAGTTTCTGTGGTCGAGTTTCAGCCCCGAAGGTGAAACAGTGACACGTGAAAGTCCCTACAAGTTCGCTATGTTGAACAATCCTTAAATAAGTCACCTTAGGAAACTTCGCATAAGTACCACTTGGTGAATCCAATTCTGCTCTAACCTGTGGGGTTGGAAATAAGGAAGATCGGGCTATCTCAAGATGAGGTTTCAAACCGATAGGAGCAGGAATTTCGGAGATATTGCGAAATCAATATGAGACAATTCTGTAGAAGAAATTGGAGAAAAGTAGGGCTTGTGGTTCTGGGCATTTCCCTCCACCGATCAGTTGAAAAAGGAGGACTATCAAACTCGCCCTAGGAGGGCGCATATTTCAATGGAAGAAATATCTCATTTTGTGGATCTTCAATTTTTGACCTAGCACTACTACTGAGGAAAACTAGGGCATCAGATATTTTGCAGTTCTCTCCACAGTTTGGGGAAAATGAGTATGCTTCTCAACTCACCTTGAGGAGGTGCATCTTTCTATCCAATCAGATCTGAAAGATACCTAAGTTGAAAAATTAGGGTTTCTCTATCAAACCCTAGGTCCACCAGAAGCAGTCTTCCAGAAAATCTTTCAAGCAAGCATCAAGTTGAAGCAATCTCATTGGTAGGTTCTATCCTCTCTATTTCCATTTGAGATTCTCATTTTTATCATGATGACAAACAGTACCAAGCTTGAGAACAAGCTTGAAGGAGCCGAGAACTCCTTAGCATGGAATATAGAGTTCTTATACCTGAAGAAGCAAGACTTGGAGAACTATGTCAAAGAAGAAGCCGCAGATCCAGAGGGAGATGAAGACAAAGCACAAGAAGGACTTAGTCAAATCCAAGAGGATTATTTCCGTCTCCATTGGATCTCACATGTATCATCCTTGTAGACTCCTGATATCAAATATACATTTGCAGTTGGGATACCATGATGCAACATACAGATTTGTCTCTTTTTCTATTCCGAGCTATTTTTCACATGGGGTTTTAGCATGAATCATTACAGCCTCAGCCATTTCAGAGCCTTGTTTAGCATATTTTCCTTGCCAAGACTGAGATTCATTAGTCCATTGAGATGATTTCAATGATGACCTAGTTCATTTGAGCAGAGTAGCAAATCAGACTTGGTACACACAATTACAAAGGGGCCCTATCAGTTGGAGACAGGTATATATGGTGAGATCAGGTATATGCCTCTATAGTTTGATTTTTCTTTACGATGTATATCAAACACCTATGCTTGTCTTGTTAGGATGATTATTGTGAGCTATGCTTATATATGTATTTCAACTTGTGTTAAGACTAATCAAAGGATTTGATGTTGAAGATTGTTGCTCATGCCATGCTTGTACAAATAGTAAAAATTAGTGTTTTGTTGGCTCCATGTGTCATTTGTCCCCGTACATCCAGTTCATCCGATGTTGAATTTCATCCCATGACTTAGAGTGATTAAGACTTGTGAGACTGAAGATCTTTTCTCCATCTTGACCCCTGTGCATGATAGACTCCATGTTGTTATGTGTCTTTGGCTATGAAGTATGTGGCTTAGCCAGTGTGGTTGGGTTCACCGAGAAGTTCTCCTTTAGTTCTCAAAACAAGTGCTCCACCAAACAGTGTTGCTAAACACTAAAGCATCGAAACGCATAAAAGCTATATCTAAATGATGCTAAGTAAATGTTTAAAAGGTAGTCAGTGGCCAAGGGGTCTAAATGATGCTAAGTATAAATGTTTAAAAGGTAGTCAGTGGCCAAGGGGTTGAGCACTCATTCTTTGTATAATGTAAGGCTCATCTGCCCCCCACAGGGGCAGCAGGGAGAGGCAAACTCGTCGAGGCTATGGACTGCTCGCAGGCAAACGGGGCTAGGACTTAGTCATTTAATGGAGCTCAGAAGGCTTTTCAAGGCACCTGCTCTTGTAGGTTGGATACTATTTTATGTGAAAAAGAAAGTTATTGAAAGAAGATCAATGGTCAAAGGATGAGCATTCACTTTTTGTATAGTGTTCGGCTCATTTGCCCCCACAGGCCAACAGGGTGAGACTAGCCTGGAAAGGCTATGTCTTTGTCAGTACTAGAGCCCAAAAGGCTTCGAGGGCACCTGCCTTTGAAGGTTGATCTATATTGCAAATTAGTGCAAAGGAAAACTTGTTAGAGACTGAGGGAAGCAAACCCAAGTACTTTATCCACTTGTGAGACACCAACATCCCCTATTGTTATCTGTCATGTACATGTCACTTTGGTTGAGTGTATTGGTTATCATTCAGAGAGATCACATAGTCAAAGTCAGTCATAAGCATAGTTGCACGGGTCCCGCTTCCGAGATTTTGGTAACTTGTACCCGGTGTTTCCACGCTCCTAGGAGCTGGTACAAAACGTCCCCCTTTCTATGGGAGCTTCTTTGGGAACTTGCTTTTGTCGCTCCCATTTTATTAGGAGCTTGTAGAAGCTCCTTGTCTATTTGGGAGCTTCTACAAGCTCCCGACCATGTGGAGGCCAAAATCATAAGAAAAGTGTTCAAAATCAATTGAATGATTGAAGTTTATTGTGTCAAGAAATCTACCAATAATGCCATTTTTTATTGTCAAGGTTATTTAAATAAAGAGGGACCAACCTCTTAAATGTTTAGATCCATTCACACTCAAAATATATGCTGCAAGTGTACTTAAATATATACAAATGGATCTTTTACAATACTAAGATATTGAAAAACTTTAATTCATATCTCAAATGATTATAGCTAGCTTACGTTATTCATACTGATTGATATAGCAATTTAGGATCATAAACCATATCAAACTCAAGATACCAAAAAATTTGAAAGTTTGTTAGTTGAACTTAAAACAATCAAGTTCATTCACATTAGAAGTAAGTAGTAGTAACCATAAACAAAATGCAGAGGCACCCAAAGACTAAGCACTCTTAGGAGCAATAATATAAATGGAGTTGGAACAAGGACTTAAAAAAATATTGAATCTTATGATTTATGAAGCTATTAGTGCTGCGTACACATATATGCAACCTGACTTTACAAACTCATACAATGAGATTTGTATAATGTGGACCTAGAGGAGTAAGCAAATTTAAAAAGAATGAATTTCATGACACTACTAGAGGATTAAGAGGATAAAATAGTTTAAGCTATGAAATTAATCAATTATGTTTTTTAACTTTATTTTTTTAATATATATTTTAAAAAATCAATATATATTATTGCCCCTCCCAACCCTATGTTTCTTGCAAATTTAGGCGAAGCTTCTAGCCATATCGAATGCTCGTGTCCACATACCTGAGTTCTAGAAACTTGTGCAACATAGGTCAGAAGTCATTCCCCTTTACCTAGCCTTATTTTCCATCCTCACCCAGCATTAGAACACCGTTTAAGTTTTGTACGTATGGCATGAACAAGCAAACTACCAGAAGGTTCTAGGGATTTTCAGAAGCACGGGTATATCTTACTTACTATTATTATTATTGTCACCATGATTATGAATAACATGATTTAAGTTTGGTTTTGATATACACCATTGAAGCATTTCTTATCTTGGATGCATGCAAGATCATATTGGTACAGTATCTCACCTCCAGTTTGGGTACTTTGACCTGGTCAACCCAGTTGACCATGTCAAACACGATTCCCAAGCCAGTGACTCAAAAAACAACATAGCCTATATTTGTTCCAGACATGCCCAGGACCATTACTGCGGTTTCAGTTTTGAAAATTTGTCCCCAGATCTCCTGATCAATAATTATTATCACTTTATTATTGGGGAAATGATCAAATTTTATTATAGATGGCAGTGAATTTGGTTCCCCTAGAGCATTGCAGTGTTCCAGGGGGTATGAGTAATCACTTATACCATTCTTCTGTATATCTGGATCATTCAATGTAGTAAGTTTTCCCCAGTTATCAGCATGGACAGAGTTAGGATGACTTTTGTCAGTTTCAGAGGATGTACCACCAAAAATTGAACTAGGAAATTCACTGAGAAAATCGATTTGGCTAATTGGGTCAAGGAAATGGCTTGAAAATTTGTCAGAAGATGTAGTTTGGCTCCCCGGACAGTTCTTCAACAGTTTCAGTCAGCATTGTTGTCCGGGTTATTTTATTTTGGCTCAGCCAGTGAGGACGTCCCCCAAGGGACGCCCCTCAACTTGGCTAATTGGAGCAACCGAATCCGGTTGGTCCGTTAGTAGTCGAATCCGACTATCATTTTAAATGAGAAATATTATAATATA
Organism: Pseudotsuga menziesii; assembly: GCA_001517045.1. Classification (NCBI taxonomy): domain Eukaryota; kingdom Viridiplantae; phylum Streptophyta; class Pinopsida; order Pinales; family Pinaceae; genus Pseudotsuga; species Pseudotsuga menziesii. The sequence continues at coordinate 168,022 of LPNX011127494.1, read as the reverse complement.
TTAGATGATGATTGATAATTACAAAGGATGCTCGCCTTTATAGGCTTTGAGCGCATAGAATTGAAAGGTTACGCCCTTTCATATAATAATTACTAATCTAATTAACATCTAATTTTATATTTGTTACATTGCCACTCCCTTTAAGGGAGCTTTGTCCTCAAAGCTCGAGTATTTCCTAATGTCATCTTTTATTCTGGCTCTATATCGCACTAATGACTTGGGAGGTGCGATTTTGATTATGACCATTGCCTCATTTTGATTATTATGTCTTGGTATTTGCAATAAGTATGAACTTGGTGAAGTTTTGTTTACGCTTTTTCTACTTGTCTGATTGCTTCTTTTTACTATGTTTGTTTTCAATTGAACATGCTCAACATACATTACGACCTTAACTATTTTCGTGTTGTTATCCCCAACACATTTTGTGTCAGTTCCTTTGAACGGGCTTCCTGTGTTTATAATGCTCATAAGAACACCGGTCTTATCTTGTGTCTGATAGATATTATAGTTGCTTCCCTTGATGTTCTTTATAGCTGTCTTTGTGATGATATCTGTCCTTCGTGTGTTTGTGATTGTGACATTTTTGTTGCAGCATTGATCATCTTTATTGTTAGCAACATCGGCTTGTCTCTTATCATAATCTTGGTCAGGATCATCCTTCTCCTTGTCAATTATTACGTTGTCAATTCCCTTGTTACTAGGGTATGTTATATCTTTGTATTGCATGTTATATTGATTGATGCCATTCCTCTCATCGGGGATGACATACTGGCCTACTCTATCTTCATTTTTTTCATCAACCTGGGTGGCTTCTTCTACGTGATTTTCACCTCCATCTACATTTACTTTAAATGTTTCGTCCATAGTTTTCTTTATTCCCTCTATGTCCTTAAGGATTTCCTTAAGGATTTCCTCAAGGAGATCTATGAATTCGTCACTCTTACTATAAGATGCCATGGATGTTTGTAGAACGCTATTTTGGCCTTTTAAGGTGAAATTTTGAATAATAATATATTAATTGATTAATTAATTAATATTATTATTATTATTTTTTTCATAAACTATATAATATTTGTATATAGTTTTTTTTTGACAAATATTATAATAATAATATATAATATTTTTTTTAAATATATTATTATAAATATATTACAATATGATATTATATTATATTATATTATATATTATATAATATAATGTATTGTTTGTTTTGTTATTTTGCAGGTTAGCGTGGAGATAATGGAATTGGCAGTGAGTAGCAGATGGACGTGCAGACAACGTCGGGCGGTGGGGGAAGGAGCAGATTCGGTGGAGGAGGGAGTGCGCAAATGGGGGACGGAGCCGATGGGTGAAGGAGCAGGTGGTCGCATAGAGGACAGGTGCGCTGGGCTGGGTTGGTGTGGCAACTTGGTGTGACGGCAGAAGTGGTACGGGTGGTGATGGAGTGCGCCGAAGGAGGTGATGTAAGAGGGAAGAGTGGAATGCAGGCTGGGAGGACGGTCTGGGTGGAGGTTAAGATAAACTGTGGAGAGTGCAGGTAGAATAAACGGACTCAGTTGGAACGCGCAGGAGGAAAGTGTTGCAGCGAAGAAGAGATGGGGACGTGTGGGTGATTAGGAGAATAGCGCAGAAGGAAAGCGTTGCAACGAAGAGGAGATGGGGACATGTGGGTGATTGGGAAAATAGCATAGAGGGAGCGCAGAAAGAAAGTGCAAGAAGGGAGGCAACGTGGACAGTGGAGATGGCAGGGGTGCGCATGGAGGAATGGAGAAGAGCGAGCGATGTGTGAGAAGATGGAGCTGGTGCGCGGAGCGGGGCAGAAAGTGCAAGAAGGGAGGCAACGTGGACAGTGGAGATGGCAGGGGTGCGCATGGAGGAATGGAGAAGAGCGAGCGATGTGTGAGAAGATGGAGCTGGTGCGCGGAGCGGGGCAGGCGGAGAGGGGGGTGGTCAAATGGAGTAGGGAAGCAGTGGGAGAAGGAGCAGCGATGGAGTGAGATGGACGAGTGTATGAACCTGGAACCTGGAGAGAATGAGTGATCCAGGAAGAGCCGAAACCGAGCTCTAATAGTAGGAGGGAGCGGAATCCAAGCTCAGTGCAACCAGGAGCGAATCTGCTCTAATACCAAATGGAGCAACCGAATCTGGTTGGTCCGTTAGTAATCGAATCTGACTATCATTTTAAATGATAAATATTATAATATATTAGATGATGATTGATAATTACAAAGGATGCTCTCCTTTATAGGCTTTGAGCGTATAGAATTGAAAGGTTACGCCCTTTCATATAATAATTACTAATCTAATTAATATCTAATTTTATATTTGTTACACTAATTGATGTATTTCATATTTATATCATATGTTATGAGGTTGTAATGGGGCCTGGGCTAAATTAAACCCCTAGTGACCTCCTTTGGTATTATCATGATGTATCTTATGTTATATTATGTTTTCCACCTTAGGGAGGCGTCCTTGAGCAAAAGTGTGCCCCCTTTGAAGTGGTCAACTTGATCCATGTGTTGATCTTCGTTGTTGTGATCTCCACCGTTGATGATGTCTTAATCTGAACCGTAGGATGATAGTTAGGTAAAAAGTGGACACACTCTCAAGCTATTTAAGAGAGGTGATCCCCCCATTGTAAAGCATGAGCTCCGGCACCAGAATATTGAATAAAGAGATTTTGCCTAGGACTACACACTTGTTTCTTGTTGATGAATCAATGAGATGATGACTGGCATTGCTTTTCTTCTGCACTAAGATCAATCCAACATAGTTTTTTGTACTTTTCCTGGCACCTGATTATCTGCAGGTTGAAGGAGGCGATTCTGAGAGAGGCGCGTTGGTGGGATGACTCACTCTGTTGTCGTAACTCGGTCTTGGTTATCAGGGAGTTGCAACTTCTTTATGATTTATTTTCCTTGTATGTCTTTTAGCTTGTATTTCCAGTTTATTTGTCATACTAATTGAATTCTTTGGTGTGGCAGGTACAACAGGGGCACTAGGATCACTGGTAGAAGAAGCACTTCATCAAAATCTTGCTCGAGAATCTTGTTGATCCTAAGAAAGGCATTCTTCATCATCCAAGAGGTCATTAACAATGATTTAGGTACATTTCTCACGTAAGTTCTCCACCTTTTGATTTTCTCATGCCTTGCCCATCACTGCTTTTACTAAAAAAACCCTCTTTAGAAATAGGAAAAATTACCGGATCAATTGCATTGGGAATCTGCAAATTTCGCGATCTGGGTTATGTCAACCATCCCTCAAAACCTCTTCTCCCTCCTAGGCGTCAGCATTGGACTCCATTACCCATATCGAGGCACTAGTCACTTAGAAAGGTAGTGCCCCTCTTGGTCTAGTAGCCAGTTTCTCTGTGTTTTGTTCCGGTTTCATTTGGATCTCTTTTAGTTGTCAAATCCTTCATCCAAGTCATTGTGCAAGAAGCCTTAATTATTAATTATCAATTATCTACTTAAATCCCCCCAAGGTCCCGGGTTTGATC
>LPNX011127494.1:144985-163996 GCA_001517045.1 Pseudotsuga menziesii | reverse complement strand
CCGATCCAGATCTCAGTACTTGCAGACTTTATCTGCAGCAGTTCAGCCAGTTATCAGTGGTAAGTGTGCATTCTGTCTCACAAACCCTAACCCTAATTTTACCTATAAAATAGGGATTTTTGCCTGGCAGTTTGTAAGCCCAATTGTACCCGCATAATTGTTTAGAAATAGAAAATATCGGGATTTGGGATATTTCATGATCATTTGAACCAACACACTAATCCTAGATCTGGTCTAAATCTCCATAAGTCACCTAGCTATTTTACTTGAGTAATATTGCCAACGTTATTAACCACCTCTACTCGAGTACTCCTTAATTTGTGTCTTATCCCTCGAATCTAGGGTTTCAAGCAGTCACCTTACGTATTCTCCGTCAGGAGTTTGATCTGGTGATTTGCTTTAGGTCTTTCCTTTAAGGATAGATCTGGGTCTCCCCCATTGTCACGTGGGCTTCTCTAGTGACATAAAGCAAAGGTAGTCCTAACTGGCGTGACAACCATCCATTTGTTAGGGGTTAGGGTTTCTGTAGGTCATGGCTTTGCTAGCATGTCCCCTCTACCATCCTGTACAGGATTACTCAATCGAGGCAACTACAAGATCCATGATAACAACTACCAAGGATATGTTTGATGCAATGATCAACTTCTATGAAGGAAATAATATCAACAGGAAGATGACCTTGAGAACTCAACTCAAGGATGTAAAGATGCAAATGTCAAAAAGCATTCAATCTTACTTCACAAGAATCTCTCAGATCAAGGAGAAACTAGAAGCCATTGGAGACAATGTCAAAGAAGCAGAAGCAAAGATTACAACCTTGAATGACCTCCAAAGTTCATGGGATTCATTAATTCAAGAATATGTGCAAGAAGGAAGTTGATCTCTTTCAGCAGACTATGGGAAGTGTTACCAACTAAGTTTCACCAAGTTGTATTTCTAAAATGAGTCGCCAAAGACGAACAATTAATTGTTCAAATTTCAAGTTCAAAAATCCATGCAGGCATTTTTTAGGCCCTTTTTTATTTATTTATGTTCATACCCTATGGGGAATTGTAATAAAATGAGTTAGCATGATGACTTTATGTAAAAGGTTTGGTTTCCTAGGACTTAGTCATCAATGCATTATTCCAAGGTGTTTTTTCCTTGTTAATTATCTATCGCTTTTAAGTGATCAATAATTTTCGAGTTTTTCACCCAAGCCTCCAAAGTTGGAATAATTGCCTCGGTGGTTAGGCCTTAGGAGGTTATTAAAACCTATGTGTCAATGTATATTACCATGCTAATCATTATTTTGAGTCATTATGAACATGTCTAAGTCCCCCAGAGGTTTTTTTTAATTTCTAGAAAAAAATTATTTTTTCCGTTTTTACAGGGTTATTTTTAATAAGTTAATTGTAAAACTCTAAAAAGTCAAAAAAGTGTGGCTAGGAGGTTGTTTTCTTCATGGGAGTGCTCGTTACAGGTAGAAGTAAACAGACCTCAGATTCTTCAATCAAATTAGCAGCGCAGTCATACTGACAAGAGGCACACAGTCATGTTGCTAATATAGTCATGTGAAGGTAGATCACATAGAACAGGAAAGAATTCACGGCAGACAAATACTGTGGAGGAGCAAACAAACAAATTCACGGTGAGGGAGGATCATGCACCAGTCAAAACACATCGTCGCGGTGGAGTCCCGCAAACAGTCACGTGGAGTAATCAGAAGAACCCAACCCATGGAGCAAAGAGCACGTGCAGAGAGTCACGCGAAAGATGGTGTAGAGAGCAGAGCAGGTGATACAATCACACAGAGATGATCGTTGTTGATCCCAGTCATGCAGAGAGTACTGCGGGTGATCCCAGTCGGGAGATAGATCACTGTAGAGGATGGAAAGATCACAGTGGAGTATCGCGAGAGGTCCACGGGAGAAGATCCGAAGGGATCATGGATCAAATACGTTGGCTCGATGAAAAACCATGCCGACAAGGGAAACGCGGGAGGTAAGTTGCGGAAGTGAGTATCACGAAATGCAGACGCTGAAGAAACAAACATGCAGAGGGAGCAGAACAAATATTCATGAAAGCTAGGAGAGAAACCCAGTCACATTGGACAAAGAAAATGGTTCAAATAATTCTTGAATAAGTTCCAAAGCCCCACATTGGACAAAGAGAATGGTTCAAATAATTCTTGAATAAGTTCTAAAGCCCTTTTATAAGGTATTGGACAAAACATTTACAACAATCCAAAATAATAAGTGGTCCAATAAAAACAAAGAGATAAAAGTTAAAATAACAAAGATCCAAATAATAAAACCATAAAGTAAGTAAAATGGTCAAATGTTCAAATATAAAATTATAAACAAATGTTAATGGTTTTATAATAAGGTTATAAGGTAAAGGGTTATAAAGTAAACATTCAAAAGTTAGAGGGTCAAATGTCATTTTTAAAACATAAAGTCACCATAACAATAAATGGTCCAATGGTCCTTTAATAAAACCATAAGGTAAATACACTTAGGATAAAATCCATAAAGTAGGAGTCATCATAATCAAAGGTGTACACAAGTAAGAGTGCCAAGACCAAGTGTTAACCAAGATAGTCACAACAACCCACATACTCACAAGATAAGGTGAACTATAAAAGGTGAACAAACGACTCATTTATAGGACCAACAAAACCAATAAACTTTTCTCTCTTTCAGGGTACATTGTTTTATATATTTTGTCATCACTGTATAAGGGAAAGATCCAAACGAATGGTACAATCCTCAACACTGCTCCTAAGGGTTAGGTGCTAGGAATATTATCAAGGGGTGGCCAGTCCCTTGAGAAGCAACCTAGCAATAACCGATTAGGAGAGGGGACATCATTAGCTTCCATTCTTAAAGAATGGCTTTCATCCCTAGGCTGAGTTTCAATCTTACACTGAATCATGTTGATTAACCCCTAGACCCTAACTGGGTCCTCCATTCTCTCGGAGAATGGTTCTCAATACTAAGCCAAGCTTTCAGTCTCAGACTGAAAGTTGATCAACTACTTGCAGAACTTACTTTGACATCGCGTCCCTAGTCCCAAACCAAAATATGTCTCTGCCTCTACCTGCAGGATCTACTTGGACATCGCATCCCTAGTCCCAGACCAGAATACCCTAGAGGTAGGGGCGTTGCCATGGCATCAACCTGCTTGGTCCTAGACCAAGAACCCAGGAGACTACATGGGGGCCTAGGGTACCTTCTAGGGTCTTACTCTACCCTAGTCAACTGACTAAGGTACCATGCTCTTCGAGAATGGGTCTCGCAATTGCACTAACTTTAACATCTTCGTGGGTAGATCCCAATATGGTTGGTGACATCACCGAGGGTGGATCCCAGTATGACTGATCGTATCACTAAAGGTAGATCCCAACATGGTTGGTGGCATCCTCACAAGGAAGATCCCAGGAAGGTTGGCCGTATCTTCAAATAGGAAGATCTCAACGAGATGTGGTCCTGCATTCATTTGTGGACGTTGTGGTCTGGCATTCATTTGCAGACGTTATGGTCCTACATTCATTTGCGGACGTTGTGGTCTGGCATTCATTTGCGGACATTGTGGTCTGGCATTCATTTGCAGGCATTGTGATCCTGCATTCATTTGCGGGCGTTATGGTCTAGCATTCATTTGTGGACGTTGTGGTCCTGCATTCATTTGTGGACGTTGTGGTATGGCATTCATTTGCGGACGTTATGGTATGGCATTCATTTGCAGACATTATGGTCCTACATTCATTTGCGAACATTGTGTTCTGGCATTCATTTGCGGACGTTGTGATCTGGCATTCAATTGCAGACGTGGTGGTCCTGCATTCATTTACGGACGTTGTGGTCCTGCATTCATTTGCTGACGATGAGATTCCAGCATTTTTGGTGTTGTGGGTGATTCCACATTAATTTGTGATGTTGTGTTGTGTTTGTGTAACATTGCAAGTGATGCTCAAGATGGGGATACCTACAATGAGATGTGATGCAACGAGCTGCGATACTCGTGATGAAGCGATGAGATGTGACGAGATGTGATACTCGCGATGATGCGATGATGATGCGATGAGATGTGATACTCGTAATGATGCGATGAGATGTGATGCTCATGATGATGCAACGAGATGTGATACTCGTGATGATGCGATGAGAGGTGATGCCCATGATGATGCAATGAGATGTGATGCTCATGATGATGCGACAAGATGTGATACTTGCAATGATGCGACAAGATGCGATGCTCGTGATGATATGTCGAGATAGAATGCTCGTACAGATGTGCTCATGATGTGATGATTGAGATGTGATACTCCATGATGGTGATATTCCACGGATGATGATAATGTTGATGTAGTTGTGAAAACTTCCTATGACATATAGATTCACCAGTCAGTTGTACAAATGTATTGTTGTGTTATAGAATACCTTCCTTGTTAAGAGGGAGTGTTAAAGAAATGTAACTGCATAAGATATTCTATTTTGTATTATTATTGTTATTACCCCTTCTGGAGATGTTGTTCCTCCGATTAGGGATGTCATTGATGTAATTGGTAATGTAAAGTATTGAGATAAAACCTCCGTTGTAAGTTGAATCAGTAGTACCCACAAAAGTATTATTAAAATGTACTTTTTAGTCTTCCAAGGCAAGTTATCCCTAGCAGCAAGGAGAATTCGGCCCAGTTGGGTTATTAGGCGTCTTAGCTGATCAGTATAAATAGGAGAGGCGCCTCCCTCATTTGGACAAGCGGAACACTCAAGCAATTGCACAAGAGAGAGGAGCAATCCATCTGGGAGAGAGGAAGCAGTACAACATTATTCTTGGGGTCTTTTAAGTCTTATTCTTTGTGTCTTACACTGTACTTAGTTGAAGTCTATATCGAGGAATTTTTGCAAATTTTTCTCCCCCATGAGGGTTTCCCGAGATAAACCTGTGTTCTTTTGTGTGGATGTGCTTGTCTTTCCTTCAGTGATCCTTTTGTATATGGTTATGATGTTAGGACGCTAAATGATTTTAGATCTTGTATAAGCATTGAAATCTTAACATTCTAGATCTAAAAGTGCTTTCATTTCACAGTCATAAAGCTTAGATCTAGTATCCCTTTCTTAAGTACTTAAAGTAGCATAATCGTTTTATCTTCGCAAAAGTACCAAGTATAAATTTTTAGTGTATTTTATTAACGAATCTACTAATTTATCAATCATTAGCTTGCTGGTTTTTAGCAGTTTGGAGGAAAAAGGGAATGAGTTTTGCCAAATTTTCAAACTTTTGGCCATCCGGAGCACCCAAAATTCCCCCTTCTTCATTCCTCTTCTTCAAGCAAGATTTGTAACCCCTTTTTTATCATTTTTCTGTTGAAATACTGAGAGGGGGATGATTCAGTATTTGTACTATTTAAAACTTTAATCAAAAGCAAGTTGTTGATCACCAATCACAGCACATCATCAACATGTATAACAATCACAAGATGCACAGTACACAATAGTTTTTGACGTGGAAACCCAAGTTCTGGGGGTAAAACCATGGAAGCCTTTTTAAAATAATTTTCCAGAAATAACTGGAAGGAGGGAACAACTCCCTTATTGTATAGACTTCATTTTTCCAGCTTCAACTGGAAGGAGGCTACGACCCCCTGATTTACAGGCTACGACCTGAAGGAAGCTGCCACTCCCTAGTTTTCCGGCTTCCACCGGAAGGAGGCTACGACCTCCTTTCCTTGCCCCGTCCTGCCACCATGATAAGAAGAAGATTGTCGAACCTGTGGACCTGTCACACACCAAACTCTGCTGCTGATAATCTCTGCACTCTAGTCACTGTCAAATCATCTTTTTGCCCATGTCATCACTGTCATATCAAACATAAAAGTTGCTGATCAAGCTGCTCATCAACACTGTTGGTTACTTGCTTGTCCCTTCAATAGACGTAGGCTGTGTACTGAACTTCCTGCTGCTGATAACCTTTGTTCTCTGTTTACTTCCAAGTCAGCCTTATCACTGCCACACACAGTGCTCTATACACAATCATCAGACATGCATCATCATATAGTTTGCGTCAATGTCATCAAGTATGAACCGTCATGAATCAGTAAGTACTATCATCATCAAGTATGTGCACTCATCATCAACATGTAATATGTATGTAATAAGTACACATCATAGTGCAAAGAGGTATGGCATCACACCATGGCATGCATCATGTCATCATTATCAAAGCATGTATCATCAAATTTGTGTATAGCAGACTGTGAATCATAGCATGGAAGAGTATCATCACAAAAAAAACAAACTACTGTTTGCAAACTGTTCACACACCACATTCACTATTTTTGCACATGCTGCCCACACACTAGTCGTGCACAATTTACTCATTCCTGTACATATTCATTTGTACATTTCATTGTACACTCATATAAACATAACACTGTTCACACCTTTGACTGAATACTGAATATGCATTCCCTTGTATACTTTCTGCACATACACTCACTCTTGCAAACTCACATATCACTGTATCTTTGATATATGCTCATAGTTCATTACTTGACACTATATCACTATACATACCACACTTCTACACTTGTACACATATATATACTACTGTTCACATATCACTATTTTACCACATGTACACATTCACAAAATACTATTATTTGCACATACCTTGTCACCAGTGAGCTTGCACCAATCTCCAACACTTGCATATGCATTCATACATTAATCATACCACTATATACTTTATTACATACCACTTCATTTATTCATACAAATGTATTTTACTGTTCATATGTATTTGTATATTTCAATACATATCACTGTATCATTGCTGCTACACAGATTTCATGTGTTGTACATACCTTGTTTCTGTGCAAGATTTGAATGTTACCCAACATACGTTTAAGGACTGGTCTTTCCGATCTTTGCTTCCAAAAAAACTTGGCAGCAGTATCAACCAAAAACAAAAAGGTAGACTTGTGGAAGACAGGAGAAACTCGGGTATGCTGTGTAAGAAAAACCGGGTCTGTTTAAAGGAAGGCAGCAACAACAATTTGGACCGTTAGCTCTCTACCGCAGTCAAAACAAAACCCCAAAAGGATATGCAAAAACGGGTCTGTAATTATGGTTCTCTACCGTCCGCGTGAATCTAAGTCTACTGCTCCACGCTTTGCTGCTGCTATATATCAGTCTGAATTTTGCCTCAATCCATTCTTTTATTTCATACTGCTGCTTCCTCGGATCAATTCTGTCCCAAAAATCAGCGCTGAAAGGACTTCAAACTCAGGTCTACGTCTGCCTTAGTCCACTAGTAAAACACCCGAAATTCAGAGCTAAATAATCACCGAAAATCCACTCAATTTTTTCCTCGGTCCGTCCAAAAACTATGTCCCGGCAAAAATCCTCACTTGAACAACTAACCCGTTTTATTTTTTTATATGGTTTTGACAAATCAAAGTATATTTACATAAATTTTGGAAGAGTATGAGCCGTCATCTTAAAGGTTTATTTTAATTTTAATTTAATTCACAAAGATTATGGGGCCCACTTGTGTCATAAAAGTTCTCTTTTTTTTTATATTAATAATCTATTAAATTAAAATATAAGGGTTTTGTCATGTTTAAATATTCTAATTTAAATGATATATATAAGTTTTTTAATTGATTATAATTTAATTATATTTTAGTTATTTAATAATTATTAACCATGTGTGTAGTTATTATTAACCATTTAATTATTATTATTAACCATTTAAATTATCATTATTAACCATGTGTGCAATGGGCATTATTATGCAATATTAGTGTGTTGTTAGTGTTTCAAGAGCATAGGGTAGTTTGTTAAGTTATTAGAGTTACCACAAGTAAAGATACATAACCATCAAGGTGTGGGGTGCCTAGGCTTCTCTTAGGGTACCATGACCTTTATCAAACGCAAATGACCACTGAAAGGGTCATTTGGACTCTTGCAAATTTTTCAACCCACCAAAGACACAATCTAGGGCAAAAGGGCATGGTTGTGGTGCTGGGGAACCAATGACACAACCGGGGGTACTTAACCACTCTACAGGGTGTTCAGGGTTTTTGCCACTGTCCCAAGGGCTCCAAGGGCTTCAAACTTGGGCTTGAACAATGTCAAAAGGTCTCCTGTGATACTGACACTTACTCAACCCTCAGAGGCTCCTCAAGGGGCACCAAGACTCACTAACACACACCTGTTAGCATCAATGACAATTTAGTCAACAATCTCCCCCTTTGTCATTGATGACAACTCCAAAGCTCCCCCTTCGAAGGAGCTTCCTTTGTCCACAGATCTCCCCCTTAGATCATGCTTCTTTTACCTACCTTGTTCAACTTTTTCTCCCCCTTTGGCATCAATGGCAAAGGGTACTTCTGTCATGCCCCCCCTATCATATTGTAGTGTTGTTGAAGATAGATGAATTCAATTAAGAGATAGTATGACTCCCAATTTTTCTCTGAGGTACTCAAAAGTCTCTCTTGGGAGAGGCTTAGTAAAAACATCTACAACCTGTTCTTTTGTCCCGACATATTCCAACTTGATATTCTTTTCTGTGACCTGTTCCCGAAGAAAGTGAATATTGATTGGAATGTGCTTGGTCTTGGAATGCATAACTGGATAATTGGAGATACTAACGGCACTTGTATTGTCGCATAGAATAGGAATCGATTCATTGCATGTCACATGTATGTCTTGCAGGGTTTGCTTCATCCAAAGAATCTGAGTACAACAAGCTGCTGCTGCTATATATTCCGCTTCTGCAGTTGATAAGGACAATGAAGACTGCTTCTTGCTTGACCAAGATACCAGACAACCACCTAAAAAGAAATTTGTTCCACTAGTGCTTTTTCTATCGTCAACACATCCTTCCCAATCTGCGTCTGAATATGCTATCAATGTCAGATCATTCCCTTTTGGATACCAAAGTCCAAAATCCAAAGTTCCTTTGAGATACCTGAAGATCCTTTTAACTGCTATAATGTGATTTTCTTTTGGGGCAGCTTGAAATCTTGCAACTTGTCCAACGGCTTGCATCACATCTGGTATGGAGGCAGTTACATATAGTAGACTACCAATCATTGACCTATAGAGCCTTTGATTAACTTCCTTAGATTCATCATCTTTGCTTAGCTTACAACCGGTGATCATAGGGGTACTCACAAATTTACAGTCTTCCATCTGGAATTTCTTCAACATCTCCTTAAATGTATTTTGTCTGGGTAATAAAAATGCCTTCTATTCTTTGAGATATCTGGAGTCCTAAGAAGAAGGTCAATTCACCGAGTAATGACATTTCAAACTCTTTTTGCATGTCATTAGCAAATTGTTGACTCAGTGAATCATTATCACTTCCAAATATGATATCGTCAACATAAACTTCAATGATGAGTATGCTGTCATTGTCTTGTTTGATGTACAAATTGTTATCTGCACTTCCCCTCTTAAATTTTTGTTCTAGTAAGTACCTGTCCAATCTGGAGTACCAAGCTCTTGGAGCTTGCTTTAGTCCATATAAGGCCCTTTTGAGCCTGCATACATAGTCCTCGTTTTCTGAAAGTTGAAATCCTTCTGGTTGTTCGATATAGACTTCTTCTTCCAATTCCCCATTTAGAAAGGCTGATTTTACGTCCATCTGATACACTTTGATGTCTTTGGAGCAAGCGTAGGCCAATATCATTCTGATAGCCTCCATTCTGGCAACCGGTGCATATGTTTCTTCAAAGTCTATTCCTTCGATCTGAGCATAACCCTTACAAACCAATCGAGCCTTGTTTCTGATTACCTGTCCATCTTCATTCATTTTGTTTCTGAAAACCCATTTTGTGCCAATAACATTTTTGTTATGTGGTCTCGGAACAAGTTCCCAAGTTTCATTCTTCTCGATTTGATCTAGTTCTTCTTCCATAGCTTTAACCCATTGTTCATCTGTACTGGCCTCTGCAAAAGTTCCAGGTCCAATTGTAGACAAAAGAGAGAAGTGTACCTGCTCATTTCTTCCGGATTGTCTTCTTCTGGTTCCTATTCCGACATCCTTATCACCAATAATCTGATTTGATGGATGATTCTTCTGATACCAATTCTTAGGTGATGGATGATCTTTTTGTTCTTCTTGTTCGACAGTTGGTTGATTCAGTTCTTCATCTTCCATGAGTTGCTCTTCATCCTCATCGAGTTGTTCTTCCATTTTAATTTTCTTCATACCTCTTTTCTTGTAACTTTTCTCTCCTTCATCGTCTGGTTCTTTTGAGTCTTCTCTAGATGATGTTAGTATTCCTTCAACTATCTTCACGTTAATGCTTTCAATCATTTTGTCTAATCTCAGATTGTAGCATTTGTAAGCTTTCCTCTTGGATGAATATCCAACAAATATGCCCTCATCTACTCGAGAGTCAAATTTTCCAATCTTCTTATCATCTCTTTTGATGTAACACTTGCTTCCAAAGATTCTGAAGTGTTGTACACTTGCTTCTCTTCCGGTCCATAGCTCATAGGGAGTTTTATTAATTTTGTTTCTGAGTAATCCTCTGTTTAACATGTGTACTGCTGTATGAACTGCGTGTCCCCAAAATTTGTCATTTAACTTGGATTCATTCAACATGGTTTGAGCCATCTCCATTACTGATCTATTCTTTCTTTCAGCAACTCCATTTTGCTGAGGTGTTCTGGCTACTGAAAATTGTCTCTTTATTCCATGCTCTTCACAGTACTTGTTGAATTCATCAGAAGTGAATTCTCCACCATTGTCAGATCTAAGACACTTGATTCGTGACCCTATTTCATTCTCAACCAGTTCCTTGAATGTTTTGAAACATCCAAATGCTTCTGATTTCCTGTTGAGAAGGCATACCCATGTCATCCTAGTATAGTCATCAATGAGTAGCATGAAGTATTTTTCACCATTCAATCCTTTGCTTTTGGTAGGTCCACATAGGTCAGTGTGAACAAGCTCCAAAGGTTTTGTAGAAGAATGCTCTTTAGTCTTAAAATGCACTCTTGTTTGTTTTCCATGTTGACACTGTTCACATACAGAGTTCGCAGGTTTTGTGACTTCCGGCATATTTCGAACTGCTTGGTTTTTGTAAACTTTCACCAAATTGTCAAAATGTATATGCCCCATTCTTCTGTGCCAAAGCCAGCTTTCATCTTCTTTTCCCAAGTGACATTTTTCGGACTCAATCTCATCTAACACGTATATGTTGTTTGGAGTTCTAGTGGTTGTGGCTACTAACTTCCTTGATCCTTGCTTTCTTATTTTACATCCTTTTGAGTTGAAGATGAGTTCATGTCCTTGATCACACATCTGACTAACGCTTAGCAGATTATGTTTCATGTTATCTACAAGCAAGACATTTTCAGCCAAGGAGTTTTTACTTCCGATCTATACTGTGCCCTTTCCCAAAACTTTTGCTGAATTGTTATTTCCAAATGATACAGATCCTTTATCCTTTTCAATATTTACGAAAGCATCTTTGTCACCTGTCATATGCTTGGAGCAACCGCTATCAACATACCATTTTTCAGAGTCGTGATTCTGAGCTTGAAGAGCAATACCACATTCGTAGTTGTTGTTATTGTGTTTAACCCATACCTTGTTCGGCATGTCCTCATTTCTTACTGTTGGTATCCTCATTCTGCAATTTCTAGCTATATGTCCAAAGTTGTTACACTTGTAACATTCTATTTCTGATCTCAAGGGATCAAATCTGTTGTTGTACTGTGGTCGTCTAAGGCTTGCAAGGTTATTCCTTGTCTCAAAGTTTCTTCTTTGAAAACAGTTTACAGCCTTGTGTCCAAATCTTCCACATGTAAAGCAATGCCCATAAAAGAAGTATCCATACCTGGGAATATATGGAGGAGGTGCTTTTCTGAGATCTGATCTTTCTGCTGGCCCTTCTTCTGATACAGGTTGTTCTGGCTGATGTTCGATCTCTTCTTCATTCTTGTAGTCCTTGACAACTTCTGCATACCTTCTTGGCTTCTTTTCGTTATCTGTCAGCTTTGGGCTTGAGGCTTCATTTGTATTTTGCTTGTATCCTATACCGGTCTTGTCGAAGAATGACTTTTGATTGCTGATGATTTGTTCTAGAACCTTGGAGCTGTTTTCATAACCCTTTGCGATATCTTTCGTCTGCAGTTTGTTCTTCAGAGATAGTATCTCAGCCTCACGATTCTCCTTTTCTCTTATATTTTTCATTAGTTGTTCAGTAAGAGAGTCTTCAACTCGTTTGGCTTCTTCTAGTTTAGTCTCCAAGTCAACAATGGTTTGTTCAAACCGTTGGGCATCTTCCTTAAGCAATCTGTTTTCCTTCCTGACTTTCTTCAGCTCTTTCAAGGCACTTACAAGTTCTGCCTCAAGATCTACTTCTCCTTCATCTTTGAATTCTTCCTTACTATTATGATCCTTATCCGAGCTTATTGCCATAAAGAGTAACTTGTCTGGTTCATCGTCGTCATCAGAATCACTGTCACTATCGGAGTCACCACTGGATGAGCTATTGTCTTTTTTTGTGTAGAGACTTTTCTTCTTTGCAAACTTTCTGCTGTTCTTAGTCTTGTAATTATTGTACTTTTTGTAGGGTTTAAAACTGTCATCCTCTTCACCATCTGAGTTCTTCGCATATGGACATTTAGAAACAAAATGACCTATCTTTCCACATGAAAAACATTTAAGAGGTAGCTTACCTTTGTATTTTCCAGTGCCTCTCTTTAATTTCCGAACAAAGTTGGCTATTTCTTCATCATCAGATTCATCACTTGTCGGTTTGTCTTTCGTTGATTTGTTCTTCGCAGCTTGTTTGGAGGAGACCTTGAATGCTGCTTCCTTTCTTGACGTATCTTCATCTTCAATTCTCATTTCATAAGCTACTAGAGTCCCATGCAGTTGATCCACTGTCATAGTATCTAGATCTGTTCTTTCTTCTAAGGCAAAGATCTTGGGGTTGAACCTTTTGGGAAGAGTTCCTAGAATTTTCCGAACAACTATAGTCTCCTCAACCTCTTCTTCCAAACCTCTGATGGTATTCACGAGTTGATCAACCCGAAGAATATAGGCTGCTATATCTTCGTCTTCATTCATTCTTAGCTGTTCGAATTGCCCCCTGTAAATCTGAAGTTTGGCTTCTTTGACTTTGTTGTCTCCTTCATATGTGGTTTGGATTTTGTCCCACATTTCCTTTGCAGAGGGACAGTTCATCACTTTGTTGAATACAGATTCGTCTATAGCACTTAGGAGATGATTTCTGGCCCTTGAGTTGTTGTTGTATTGAACCAGCTCACCTGCATCAGTTGGCACGATCTTTGGTACTTTGTATCCATTCTCGATACTCTGTCATATTTCGATTCCTTGAGCTTCTATGAAGGCTCTCATTCTTATGCTCCAGAATGCATAGTTGCTTCCATCAAACAAGGGTGTTGCAAATTTGCTTTGTTTAGCAAATTTCCCCATGATTACCTTCCAGCGGTTAGTCTGTTCTGAAGGATCCAACTCTGATACCAATTGTTGAAATACTGAGAGGGGGGTGAATCAATATTTGTACTATTTAAAACTTTAATCAAAAGCAGGTTGTTGATCACCAATCACAGCACATCATCAACGTGTATAACAATAACAAGATGCACAGTACACAATAGTTTTTGACGTGGAAACCCAAGTTCTAGGGGTAAAACCACGGAAGCCTTTTTAAAATAATTTTCCAGAAATAACTGGAAGGAGGGAACAACTCCCTTATTGTATAGACTTCAATTTTCCAGCTTCAACTGGAAGGAGGCTACGACCCCCTGATTTACAGGCTACGACTTGAAGGAAGCTGCCACTCCCTAGTTTTCCGGCTTCCACCGGAAGGAGGCTACGACCTCCTTTGCTTGCCCCGTCCTACCACCCTGATAAGAAGAAGATTGTCGAACCTATGGACCTGTCACACACCAAACTCTGCTACTGATAATCTCTGCACTCTAGTCACTGTCAAATCATCTTTTTGCCCATGTCATCACTGTCGTATCAAACATAAACGTTGCTGATCAAGTTGCTCATCAACGCTGTTGGTTACTTGCTTGTCCCTTCAATAGACGTAGGCTGTGTACTGAACTTCCTGCTGCTGATAACCTCTGTTTTCTGTTTACTTCCAAGTCAGCCTTATCACTGCCACACACAGTGCTCTATACACAATCATCAGACATGCATCATCATAGAGTTTGCGTCAATGTCATCAAGTATGAACCGTCATGAATCAGTAAGTACTATCATCATCAAGTATGTGCACTCATCATCAACATGTAATATGTATGTAATAAGTACACATCATAGTGCAAAGAGGTATGGCATCACACCATGGCATGCATCATGTCATCATTACCAAAGCATGTATCATCAAATTTGTGTATAGCAGACTGTGAATCATAGCATGGAAGAGTATCATCACAAAAAAAACAAACTACTGTTTGCAAACTGTTCACACACCACATTCACTATTTTTGCACATGCTGCCCACACACTAGTCGTGCACAGTTTACTCATTCCTGTACATATTCATTTGTACATTCCATTGTACACTCATATAAACATAACACTGTTCACACCTTTGACTGAATACTGAATATGCATTCCCTCGTATACTTTCTGCACATACACTCACTCTTGCAGACTCACATATCACTGTATCTTTGATATATGCTCATAGTTCATCACTTGACACTATATCACTATACATACCACACTTCTACACTTGTACACATATATATACTACTGTTCACATATCACTATTTTACCACATGTACACATTCACAAAATACTATTATTTGCACATACCTTGTCACCAGTGAGCTTGCACCAATCTCCAACACTTTCATATACATTCATACATTAATCATACCACTATATACTTTATTACATACCACTTCATTTACTCATACAAATGTATTTTACTGTTCATATGTATTTGTATATTTCAATACATATCACTGTATCATTGCTGTTACCCAACATACGTTTAAGGACTGGTCTTTCCGATCTTTGCTTCCAAAAAAAACTTGGCAGCAGTATCAACCAAAAACAAAAAGGTAGACTTGTGGAAGACGGGAGAAACTCGGGTATGTTGTGTAAGAAAAACCGGGTCTGTTTAAAGGAAGGCAGCAACAACAATTTGGACCGTTAGCTCTCTACCGCAATCAAAACGAAGCCCCAAAAGGATATGCAAAAACGGGTCTGTAATTATGGTTCTCTACTGTCCACGTGAATCTAAGTCTACTGCTCCACGCTTTGCTGCTGCTATATATCAGTCTGGATTTTGCCTCAATCCATTCTTTTATTTCATATTGCTGCTTCCTCGGATCAATTCTGTCCCAAAAATCAGTGCTGAACGGACTTCAAACTCAGGTCTGCGTCTGCCTTAGTCCACTAGTAAAACACCCGAAATTCAGAGCTAAATAATCACCGAAAATCCACTCAATTTTTTCCTCGGTCCGTCCAAAAACTATGTCCCGGCAAAAAACCTCACTTGAACAACTAACCTGTTTTATTTTTTTTATATGGTTTTGACAAGTCAAAGTATATTTACATAAATTTTGGAAGAGTATGAGCCGTCATCTTAAAGGTTTATTTTAATTTTAATTTAATTCACAAAGATTATGGGGCCCACTTGTGTCATAAAATTTCTCTTTTTTTTATATTAATAATCTATTAAATTAAAATATAAGGGTTTTGTCATGTTTAAATATTCTAATTTAAATGATATATATATGTTTTTTAATTGATTATAATTTAATTATATTTTAGTTATTTAATAATTATTAACCATGTGTGTAGTTATTATTAACCATTTAATTATTATTATTAACCATTTAAATTATCATTATTAACCATGTGTGCAATGGGCATTATTATGCAATATTAGTGTGTTGTTAGTGTTTCAAGAGCATAGGGTAGTTTGTTAAGTTATTAGAGTTACCACAAGTAAAAATACATAACCATCAAGGTGTGGGGTGCCTAGGCTTCTCTTAGGGTACCATGACCTTTATCAAATGCAAATGACCACTGAAAGGGTCATTTGGACTCTTGCAAATTTTTCAACCCACCAAAGACACAATCTAGGGCAAAAGGGCATGGTTGTGATGCTGGGGAACCAATGACACAACTGAGGGTACTTAACCACTCTACAGGATGTTCAGGGCTTTTTCCATTGTCCCAAGGGCTCCAAGGGCTTCAAACTTGGGCTTGAACAATGTCAAAAGGTCTCCTGTGATACTGACACTTACTCAACCCTCAGAGGCTCCTCAAGGGGCACCAAGACTCACTAACACACACCTGTTGGCATCAATGACAATTTAGTCAACATTTTCAAGATCTAAAGGTGGCATCTATCATAAAACCATATTGTAATAAAGTTAATAAAAAGCAAGTGGGATTACGGCTCCCACAATCCCCTTCTCCCATTTGGGGGAAGTCTGTATCTATCTGATCTTATTTACTTGTTTTTTATCCGCATAGTACTTAGATTAGGTTTATTTGGTTGATAATAAAAGTAGATCAAGTAGCTTCTTACTTATTTCCTTTCATTTTGGTTAAATTGAATACTAACCCAGCAATGATATACCAAACTACTCGCAAGGGAAAAAGATTTTTGTTGTTGTAGTAATTAAGCAACTTGCTTCTTTCAAGTCTTTTCTGCATCTCGCTTTCTTTCAAGTTGGAACTTACCTCCTTGCTCTCCCGAGTACGGTCTTAAGACCTAGAAAGAGATTCTCATATTTAATAATAAGGACAATTATTGCACTAAAATCCTTAAAAATAAACCAAGGCTCCGTTGTGTATGCTCTGTACCTCTGCGGTCCGACCGACCAGTTGGATGCATCAAAAGCAATAGGAGTGACTAGTTTAATTCAGTTCACACCCCAATAAATCTCCCAAGGCGAAAATCCAACACCTGGATTCAATCTCTTGTGGGGAAATTTCACAAAGGAAACATGAACCACTAGGTAGTGACCTCGGGATACTGTCAGGATGCACCCTTGATTGGTGTAGCGTTGGACACCTCCCAGACATTCCGATCTATCACACATTTCTTCGCATGGAGCCACATTTGATAAAGTTTTTGACACACTCCTCGTACCGTCAAGTATATCTAGAGTTCCCTTCCCTCTGTAATTCACTCATTTAAGCCACATTTAATTTAAAACGAACCAAGATACACTCCAAAATGTCTACAATTTCAATAGCACGCACTTTGTTGACTCCATTATTGGCACTGGTCATTTTACAACTACAATTTTTTGAGCGATTATTTCATGTTGGGAATGTCATTTCAATTTCATGTCGCTGAATTTGATCTTTAAATGTTGCAATATCTTGTTCGGTGTAATTTCATCTTCTTTAAAAAACTCCCAAAAACAATCACGTCTATCATTAACACTTAATAAAAACTTAAGAGCTTTATTAACTTTTTGTAGGGACCACCCCCCTTGGCTTCATTGGGTGTTTGCCTAAACGAAGGAATCACGATTAAGTGACAACACCTGACTTGAGATTTTCCCCCAAGGACACACCAAGCAACTTGAATATTTCTGCTGCGTTTTCCCCCCAAGTGTGTGTAAGGCGACAACACAACAAATCAGGACGAACCCACTCCGAAGAAACTGAAGAACCCAAAGTTTCCAAAACCAAAGATACTGATATGGAAGAGATCATTCAAGAAGACTATGAAGACCATGACGTGACATAACCACGAACACCTGTAGATCCACCTCGTGAGAAGAACTACAAGAGAAGACCTACATGGGCACATGAAGTTGTCCAAGATGCGAAGAAGTATGGAGCTCCAGATGGGACTTCCAGAGAAAGCAAGAGACCGAGAGCATACTCCAGCTATGTAACGTTACTGTGTGACATCATTGACAAAGAACCTCCCAACTATGAGGAAGCAGCAAAAAAGGAGTGGCAAGATGCCATGATCAAAGAATATCAATCGATCATGAAGAATGATGTATGGGAGGTGGTCCCCAGACCAGAAAGAAACTCTGTAGTATCTTCTAAATGGATCTACAAGATCAATCATGCAGCAAACAGAAGCATCAAAAAATACAAGGCAAGATTTGTAGCACATGGCTTCTCCCAGAAAGAAGGTGTTACCAATTGAAATGGCAGGCCTAGCCACCGATAAGCATATGTGGGAAACGTGACCATTGTCACCTTAGTCACTTGTCCCCAACTACTTCGGAAGTCGAAACCTCCTAGGGAAGAGCCCTATTACAACTCTGCAAAGACACTAAAACACCAAATTGTTCTCTTTCGAGGACATTAGTGACTAGTGCCTTATTGGAGTCAAATATGAGAGTGAAAGTGTCGTGTTAAGAGTGTGTATGGGGTATACTTCAATAATGCAATTTATTCAATGATAAGTAAGTAAACAACATCACATTAAGCCTCATTCAACTAATAACCAATTACTTTGTAAGGTGCAATATCATAAAACAAACATTAACCACAATGTATCCACCATGTAAGTATCATAGCATCAAAAACACAAGTACAGCATGAAGTTTTGACAATAACTCAAGTCAGCAGTATTCATCATCTCATACCAATAGTTATGTGTTAATATTAGTCCCTTTTTAGGTATGCACGTAGCATGTTCAGCTGTATGTATTTAGTCACTTACACAGTCATATTTTATAGCAGCATTATATTAGCATGAACAAGTAATTCACTATATTGCATGTAACTTATGTCCGTTTAACCAATTTTGCAATAACCAACCAATGTCAAAGACTAAAGCAAGTATGTGTATCTGTGCTAACTGTGTGTATTATGACAGCAGTAGTAATTGTTACACCAGCAGTATGTATCAGTAGTGTAAAATTGCATTCATAAAGGCATTCAACATTGATTCCATATGCATTTAGTTAATCCAATTTGGTGCTTGTAATAGCTAATATAAAGTCTGAGATGTATGTGTATTTTCGCAGACTGTGAGTAATATTTAAGTGCAGCAACCAAGGGAAGGTTATAGTGCTT
>LPNX011127494.1:130856-144120 GCA_001517045.1 Pseudotsuga menziesii | reverse complement strand
TTGTGTCTCTTGTCTCATGTGATGTGCTTATGTTTTTGCTGTGCTTGTTATTCTCTCAGTGAAAAGATCCTAACATAATGCTAGCTTAAATGTTGAAAAACTAACATGACATCAAGTCAAAACAATGCATAACAACATTCATGACAGCAATATTAGTTCAGACATTCATATTAGAATAAGTGCAGGTAACCAGCCTAGATCCAAATCCTAGGCTCTATCAAGCGCTGAGAGGGATCAAATCTCCCGAGGTGCAAACCTCTTCTCAGGGATTCCACTCAAGCTTTTCGACAAAATATTTACTACTTTTTACATTAGTTACTTCAATATTACAAACGTTATAAACGTTACATCACGTTACAAGATCTCTCCCATAATATTCACTATCACTATTATTTTTTGCCGACATGTTACAAACGTTACATCACATTACAAGATCTCTCCCATAATATTCACTATCATTATTACTTTTCGCCAACATGTTACAAATGTTACTAACGTTACATCACGTTACAAGATCTCTCCCATAATATTCACTATCACTATTTTTTTTGCCGACATGTTACAAACGTTACATCACGTTACAAGATCTCCCCCATACTGGGCTGTAGAGCACCTCTCGGCACAACCAAGCATTCATCAAGCCATTTGCGGTAACCATGAACAATGTTGCAGATTGTAGGTAAAATTGTAAATGGGTCCACTTATGGTTGCATACTATACTAGCGATTCATATCAGCTCTCATTGATCCAATCTTTGCATGAAATATAGTAAGCAATACACATAGCAATCAATGCTCCACGATGGAAAACGTTAACCAAATGTGTAATCGTCTAACCTTTTGTTGGTTTGTTTGTGTGCAGGTGTTAGGCGGGCGAGGTAGGGAAAATGGGAGGGCTTTTAGGGCAGAATTAGGACTGTTTAGGGCCTTTTAGGGCAGATTTTGAGATTTTTATGATTTTTGTATTTTTAGGCTTCCCTATAATTCCGCCTTAGGGTTTTTAAGGCTTTAGAGGCCATAGTGAATTTGTAGGGAAGGTGGCCGAGATTTTAGGGAGGCCCAAAAGTGCAAAAAAATTAAATTTTTGATTTTTAGGGTTTCTAACATAAAATTGCAGACCTAAATTTAACCTAAAACTAATCCTAAACTAACCCTAGACTAGGTTATTTTAGAAGAGAAAAGGTGTGAATACCAAAGGAACTAACCCTAGCAAAAATCCCTACCACAACCTAGGGCATCTAGGGAGGATGGCTAACCTAGTGAGGAAGGGTTCCTAGGTCAAGCAACTAGACTAGAAAAACTAAGGAGAAATCCTAGGGCACTCTCACAAGGAGACGTGCCTCAGTTTGCTAAGGTGACAAGAATGAAAGGTAATGACCTATCCTAGGAAAAAGTGCAGGACTAGTGCTACCACTAAGACTTCGAACATACACATCCACCAACATTCAAACAAAAAGGTGAGAAGCCTGACCTCTTTGTGCTTGTGTTCATCCAACAAATCAAAACATCACCAAGCAAAGAACTTCACCAAAGAATTACTAGAAAAGGCTTGCATTAACCCAGAAAAAACTTCCTCAAGAGGAGCGCATCCATCCAAAGAGCTCTGGCAAGGGTAAACAAATGCATAGTGTATTATCCCATAAGTTCTGTCATAAAATGAAAGTGAGGAGATCTATTTATATGATCTCACACTCACTTTTTACAAAATATCCAGGCCTACATGCCTTAAAATAAGTCAATTTGAAATTATAAAATGTCAACTGAAAATTAAAAGAAAATAATAATAGAATATAGTCTAAGGTAGGCTCAAGGTAGGCTACTTGGGGTATTTGTATCCCTAGGTGCCCAAACACACTCAAATAAGTGAATCACTCCGAACAAAAGGCTGGAGTGAGCTAGAGGGAGGGTGTTATGCCCCATCTAACCCCTAGAATGCTGTAAAATCCCTCAACACCCTCCTCACAGCATGAAAAGGCCTGGTATGGAGGATGACTTCCTCTGAGGAGATAAGGCCAAAGACAGCAGGAGCCCACTGACTGAAGGGCCAGGAGGGTGTCCTAAGTGGCTGCGAAGGGAGACGAATGTCTCCCATCTCAAGCAAAGGCCACCGGAGCACATAAACGGGATATGGAGCCATGTGACCCAATAGTCAACCCTTAGGGGTCCCGGACACCAACCCTAGGGTTAAAAACCCCAACAAAGGGAAATCAACAATGCCATTAAGCCATAGTATCCCTAAGGAGGGACCAAAGGGCCCAGCCATGGCCACTATTGCTCAATAACACCCCTCTTGGTCAAAAAATTGGCCCTCTCCCTGGGGTACACCTGAAGGTGCGTTGGGTACAGGTGCAGCGTAACAGAAGGCATAGATTACGAGAAGACATTTGCACCTGTAGCGAGATACGCTTCCATCAGATATGTACTTTCCTTAACCACAGTAATTAAATGGAAGATACACCAAATGGACGTCAAGACAACTTTCTTGAATAGTGCAGTTAAAGAGGAAGTGTACATGGAGCAGCCATTGGAATTTGAGAAACATGACAGACAAACACATCTATGCAAGTTAAAGAAGGCCTTGTACGGTTTGAAACAAGCACCCAGGACATGGTATGGAAGGATGGACAATGTTCTAATGAGCTTAGGCTTTACCAAGAGTAAAGCAAATTCCAACCTCTACTTCAAAGTTGAGGATGGAAAACAAGTGATATTACTACTGTACGTAGATGACCTTTTCTTAACAGGTAAGGATGAGCTCATTGTAGATACAAAGAGAAGTCTTGCCTCAGAGTTCTCAATCAAGGACGTGGGGATGATGCACGACTTCTTAGGTTTGGAGGTGTGGCAGAATTCTAATGGATATTCCTTGGTCAAGGGAAATACGTAGTAGAGATTATGAAGAGATTCGGCATGATCAATTGTACGGCCATCGCCACACCCATGGCATCTAACTTGAAGTTGTTGTGTGATCCTACTTCAGAGACAATTGATGCCACGATGTATAGACAGATGATCGGGTCATTGATGTAACTTGACCAACACGAGGCCAAGCATATGCTTTGTTGTGAACACATTGAGCCAGTTTGTGACAGATCCGAGACGTGTTCACCTGGTTGCTGCAAAGCATGTATTGAGGTACCTGAAGGGTACAATTGAGTAAGGGATCAAGTATGCGACGGATCAGAAGATTAACCTACATGGTTATGTGGATTCGGATTGGGAAGGCAGTGCCACAAATAGGAAGAGCACTTCAGGTTGTTGTTTCAGTTTGGGATCCAGTATGATCTCCTGGTTTAGCAAGAAGCAGTCAAGCGTGGCACTGAGAATAGCCGAAGCAGAGTACATTGCATCATGTTCGGCTAGTTGTGAGGTAGTGTGGCTTCGGAAGCTGCTGACAAATTTGTTTGATCTCGAGTTAGAGGCGACTTGTATCTTCTATGACAACCAAATTTGTGTGAAGTTGTCCGAGAATCTAGTGTTCCATCACAAGTCGAAGCAAATTGAGATCAAGTATCACTATATCCGGGATATGGTGCGAAGGGGAGCAGTGAAGCTCTAGTATGTAGCGACAGATGAGCAGACAATCGATTTGTTGACTAAGTCGCTAGCAAGAGTGAAGTTCGAGTACTTCAAGGAGAAGCTTGGAGTTATCCAGATCAATGTTCCTCGAAAGAGGGAGTGATGTGACATGTCCAGAAGACGCAAGTGCGCCTGTGTTGCTCTCTACATGTCAGGAAGACAGAGGAGATCTGGGTTGCTCTCCGTTGGGTGGAAGACGCAAATCCTCCTAGGATGCTCTCCACATTTCAAAAAGACGCAGGTGGTATGAGGGTCGTAATACATCTAGGTTGATCTCTGTTATCCACTAATTCTGAACTTAGTGGATTTCAAGTGAACCATCGAAGTCGGAACAAATCAATTGTTCTTACTCAGTTGCTCGGAAGTTCCATGGTTTCACCAGGGGAAGTTATGGTCCCTTTCTTCGCATGTTCACACCCCCTTGGGGGAATTGTAATAAATGACATAGCATGATGGTTTCTTTTGTAAAAGGCTTGGCCTTCTTAGGACTTGGTCATCAAGGTCATCATCCTTGAGTGTTTTTTCCCTCTTTGATTATGTGACGCTTTTTTAAGCGACATATAATATTCGAGTTTTTCACTCAAAATCCTCCAAAGTCAGGATGGTGAAATTGGTGATTATGTCTTAAAAGGTTATTAAAGCCTAGGGTCTATGTATTATACCATGCTAGTCATAGTCCCAAAGTTTCGTGGACATGCGCTAAGTCTTTCATAGGATTTTTTAATTTTTAGATTTCTAATAAAATCTTCGATAAGGTATATTTTAATTGTAAAATTTCAAAAGATCATAAAATTGGGCTTAGGGAGCCAGTTTGGTCATGGGGATACTCGTTTTTGGACCCAAAGCCCCCACTTAACCCCTAAACCCACTTTTCCTAAATTTTAAGTGATTATTTATCACTTAAGTGAAATTCTCTCCGAAAAAGACAAAAAGTGAATAAAAAATTAGAAAAGGGAAAATATGGAGAAAAAACACATCCCTAAATCAATGGGAACTTGTCCTAGACATGTTCCGGGTTAACTAAGGATGATGTTGGGGGTAATTGGAGACCAAATCAAGATCAAATCAGCTTAGTTCCAATCAAATCCATGAGGAGGCGAATTTCTCCTTAGAGAGGAACATTTATCCATGAAAAAACTCACCTCTTGTTGTATACGTGTCACAAAAAGAGGGGGGTGACCTACCATGTGAGAGGTGGCGCCTACCACCTCTAATTCACTCTAGTTCGCCCCCAATCATCTCAAAAAGCTCCAACACTTCGAAAATTCGCCCCATTGGGGTTTGCTCTCATTTTTCCTATTTAAGCGAGGCTTTCTTCCTCATTTGAGAGGATGCAAGGAACCTCTGCTCATTGTAACACTGTGTTTATTTTGATTAATAAAAGTTGAAGGCTTTGGAGGTCCACATTGTTCCGTTGGATGAATGTTGTTTCTATGAGGTGATATTGTATTGCTTTGATTTCCTTTCCCAAAGTTGTGAATAGATCTAGGCTTCTAGCTTAGGCTTAGAGGGTTTTTCTATGACACATAGAGTAAGCATTTACAGTTGTTAACTTGCTTGCTTGTGCTTTGATTTTGAGAGATATGAGAGTAGGAAACTACACTCAGCTGTATTGAAGCTCTTTTAATTTCTTTTCTTCAAACACACTAGACCTAATCCATTTTTTGTGCAAGGATTTTCTCATAGTTGTGCAGGTCACAAATTCGAAGGAGGATTTGAACTAAGTTGTCTCTTCTCTTCTCTTCGGCATTTTTCAAAGCTAATTCCATTATTTGTAGAACCCTTAAAAGTCTTCACAAAAGGAGCAAGCAAGAGTTTGAAGTTTTCTTCCCATCTTTTCAAATTAAACTTTCTCTCTTATGCAATTACTTTGTTCTAGAAATGCTAAATAAGTAGATCTTGTTCTTTGAAAGTTTATTCCTCAAATCCACTTGTTTTAGCATGTTAGAGTAGCTAGATCTACAAACATTGTCAAAGTTTTATTATTTTAACTAGATCTAGGCTTGTTGTTTTGGTATGTACACTTATAAATTTTTCCAAATTTTTTCTAATTACCAAAACTTAAAATTTTTTATTTGTATTTTTGTGCATACCACCATCATCTAATCATATTAGCTTGCTGGTTTTTAGCAGGTCGAAGTGAAACGAGAGGGAGGTGCTACCGAAAAATCAAGCTTTGGGCCATCAGAAGCACCCACGATCCATCTGCCATCCCCCTCCTTCATTCATTTTCTTCCCTAAGCAAGTTTGTAAGCCTTTTTGACCCATTCTTCAATGGTCAAAAGGCATTTCTTTTTTTTTTAAGCATTGTAATAAAAGTTAATAAAGAGCAAGTGGGATTACGGCTCCCACAACCCCCTTCCTCCATTTGGGGAAAGCCTGTATCTGCCCATTGTGTGATTATTTACTTTTTGCAAGTCTTTAGATTAAGTTTAGTTTTAGTTTTATTATAACGCAATCGATCTTTATTTTCATTTCATTGTAGAACTAATCCGACATTGCTTTACCGAATTACCCAAGAGAATCCATTTGATTGGGGAAAAGATACTCTTTGTCGTAGCAAGTAGTGTAGTCTTTTTTTTATTTCTTTTTCTTTTGAGGCATCATTTTTCAATTTTGGTTTTGGAAAGTAAAACTAGCCCGTCATTGATCTACCGAATTACCCAAAGAGCTTGCTCGTTGGGAAAAAGATATTCCTTGCCGTATTAATTAGTCTCACCGCTTTTACATTTCTCGTCTTACAAATACCAAATTGGAATCAACAATTTGTCATTCCGGTGTATGCTCTTGCCATCGCTGGTTCGCCCTGAGCTTTGGGATAATCAAAAGCAGGAATGCACACTAATTAATTCCCCACATTTAATTTATCAAACTCACATTAATAAAAGTTACAACCCTTCAAACATTACAAAAATACAACGTAACGAACCAGAGGAACAGTGGGCAAATTCTTCAGGCAAAGCGGGAACAACTAGAAAGTGACAGTGGAGTCCCGTTAGGCTACATCCTTGTTGGTGTAGTGTTGAACCCCCCCCCCCCCCACGACTCCATCTAGCCCACATTTTCCCGTGCAGAGCCACTCTTCTCAGAGTCCGGACATATTCCCAGTACCTCACGATATATTGGGAACCCCTTTTCCCCCTTAACTTAATTCATCCTTAATAACTTTAAAACTGACCAAGAACAAATTGCAAAACATTTTCCATTACATCAACAGCATCTTTTCAACTCCATTTTGGCACTGGTTTTATTTACAAATCTTATTTGCTTTAAAGTCATTTCATATTGTGAATGATGTATTATCTCATGTTGTTGAATTAAGCTTTATTTTTGCAATTTATCTTGTTCCAGTATTTTCATTCAATAAACTCCTAACAAACTATATAATCCGTAAGCCATTAAAATCAAAAGAACCTTAGTAACTCTTTTTAGGGTCTACCCACCTTGGCTCCATTAGGAGTGGCCTAAATAGAGGAGTCAGGATCAGGTGACAACACCTAACTCGAGACTTGCCCCCAAGGACGCACCAAGCAGCTTGAAGATTTCTGTTGCGCCAAATCCCCCAGGTGTGTGAAAGGAGACAACACTCTCCACTGGGTGGAAGACACAAATGTTCCTAGGTTGCTCTCTACATGTCAGGAAGACACAGGAGATCTAGGCTGCTCTCCACTGGGTGGAAGACGCAGATGCACCTAGGTTGCCCTCCACAAATCAAGAAGACGCAGGTCGTACGAGGGTCGTAATACATTTGGGCTGCTCTCCACTAGGTGGAAGACGTTGTTGTTCCTGGGCTTCTCTCTACATGTCAGGAAGACGCAGGTGTGTGATCCTGGGATGCTCTCCACTTATCAAGAAGACGTAGTTTGACCGAGGGACATAATACATCTGGGTTTCTCTCTACTGTTAGTTTTTCAAGCATATATATATTCGAGCAAAGTGTTTACTGTTCTTTTACTTTTCTTCCTCTTTAAACAAAACTTAGATCTTTAAACCAACAGATAGATGAACACTTGAAATGATAACCAGCAGTAGAAGAAGTACATAAATAAGATCTCACACATGCACAAAAATTTACCCTGGAGAAACCCAATATGGGATAAAAACTCCAGCAAACAATCTTCCTTTATTGCAAATAATATGTAAGATCGAAATACAAACTTTCCACCATGAAATATGCTTGAGAGAGTGACTGTAAGACCAACCAGACACCAAGATACTTCGCTGCCCTCTTACTGCTGTTATAAATCAGCAAGTCAATAAAATACTTCGCTGCCCCGTAAACTGTGTAAAACAAACCAGCAAGACAAACTGCTGCCCTCTCTTTGCTGTGTAAATTCAGCAATAGAAAAGTTTTACTACGCTGCCCTCTCACTCTCAAAACTGTGAGAATGATTATTACTTAATAGACAGCAGGTGAGATTAATTTATAGGCACCAATTCCAAGAGGACTTGTTATGCAACTTTGACTTAACTTGAGACTTAAAAAATAAAACTTTAATTATTCTTTTAGATTGACACAGATAACTTGGGTGCATGGAAAGACACATGAGATCAAACTAAATCTAAAATTAGATACTCGAGTTTACAACTGGCAGAAACTTTGAGTTTGTAACTGACAGAGAAGTACACGGAAAGCTAACTGAAAGTTACTTCAGTTCTCAACTGAAAGAGTCTTTGAGTTCTAAAAATAGAATAGGCAGTTAACTGAAAAGATACTTTAGTTAACTCAAATAGATAACTGAAAGTTAAATTAGATCTGGAATTTTCTTTAGTTAACTAACTCAAAACTCCACGAGACTAAAGCATGGGAAGACAACTCGACTTGTCATGACTTAACTGAAAGATGCTCTCAACATCGACTTAAGACTTAGACTCAAAGAGACATATTCATGGTGGATGAATTTATTCGTGCCAACGCACTAGATCAATATATTTATTTGCATAAGGAAGATTGTTTGTTTCTAGCTCATAGGAATTTTACATTCAACCTAACTTTTGCTAGATGCCTTGGCTTTTGCGAAATGCTCACAAGGCTTCCTGTCTTGACTTTTGGCGTAGCTCACAAGGCTTGTTCGTTCGCCTTGACTTTTGCTATGACCTCACAACACTTACCGACTTGACTTTTGGTATGGCTCACAAGGCTTGTATGTTCACCTTGACTTTTGCCATGACTCACAGAACTGGTTAATCTCCAAGTCTCCCTGGCTAGCTTCAGGGTGGTCACTTATGACCTCAGATCTTGGAGAACGCCTACTGATGCTGATTTCAACATCTACATGTTAGGAAGACGCAGGTGTGATCCTAGGCTACTCTCCACATGTCAAGAAGACGCAAATGTTCCTGGGTTGATCTCCACTAGGTGGAAGATGCAGGTTGTCCGAGGAATATGATACAGGTACTTGGGCTGCTCTCCACATGAGATGATGAGATGATCTGAATACGACGAGATGACAGTAGGAGACGCAGGTGTGTAATCATGGGTTGTACTTACTTGATGGCTTGCTCCTAGAGATGATGAAGTCCTACATGGAATCCAGGCCTTCATCTAGCATGAAAAAGGGTTGGCTCTGTAGGACTTCTCATGACGTATAGATTCGAGAGATGTCACTAGTCAATGGTCGACGAGATGAGAGTTGTTGCAGCAGTGATGATGATGTCCAGCAATAATGATGATGTCCAATGATTATGTCCAGTCATGGTGATGATTGAATCAGAAGAATACCTTGTTAAGAGGGAGTGTTTTTTAAAATGTAACTTCAGAAGATATTCTTATATTATTATTATATTTACTATACTTTTGTTATTCTTTCTTTCGAAAATGTTTTTCCTTCAATCGAAGATGTCTTTGATGTACTTGGTCATGTAATAATATCAAGGTAAAATCTTCACTGTAAGTCGAGGCAATAGTCCCTAAAAGAATAAGTGTAAAATGTATTTTTGAGTCTCCCTAGGAGAAGTCGGCCCAGTTAGGTTTTTAGGTCACCCACATGAAGTGTATAAATAGGGAGGCACACTACTTCATTTGGACACACAGCAAGTTCAAGCAAGTTCGCTCCAAGGAAAAGAAAGACAAGTTCAGTGGGGTAGAAGAAGAAGAAGAAGTTGCAGAAGTTATCTTATATCTTGGATTTTCTATCTTTGTTTGACATTGTACTAAGTGACAAATCTATACTGAAGAAGTTGTTGGGTTTCTCCAAGAGAGGGTTTTCCCATGATAAAGTCTTTGTGTCTCTTTTATGTTGTGCTTGTCTATATTTCACTGATCCTATTGCATTAGATTATAGATCTAACATATTTGAATTAAAGTGCAAACTTAGGATTAATTTAAAAATCACTTAAGGGGATGTTGAGAACACCAATCTCTCATGCAACTAAATTGATGATTATTTCATAAAGATTAAGGTTGAAGGGCTCCTAGATGGAATGCCCTAGGGGATTTGAAGACATTTGACACATGGGAAATTGTTATACTTTTGGAGGGTCATCCTAACTTTGGGAGTTGTTATCTTTTGATAGAGTGCCCAAAAGTTTGCCAACTCAATGCCATTAGAAGCAAAGTGTTTGTTGGATTTCTAAAATTGGCTTTAATAGAAAATCTGATATATATTGAAGACGTTAGAAATTTCAAAATTGTCGCCTTGAAACCCTCATCGTTTATTTTTACCACTCATTTTAAGGAGTGCACCACCTTGGATGCTTAAGCGCTTTGATGATTTCAAAGGAGTCTCATTAATAAATGATCATGGTGGAGAATGCTTAGTCAATCACTCAAAGGAGGGGTGGCCCCTCTTTCCTTAAACAATGTTAGAGGTGGTTGGCAATTGTTATCACATATGTTTCAGATGGGACCTATCTCATTTTTGTTAGAGCAGACTTCAATCTTGAGCCAGTCCTTACAATACATGTTGTTTCATATCAGTCAGTATCAGAGGATTTGAAGGATTTCTCCCTTTTTAGGAACTGGATTTAATACAGTGGCGAAGCATCAGAGGGACTACCTTTCTCATTATTTAGTTGCCTTCATATCATTCCCTGTCATACATTTTAGACCATGGTGCAGTGGATTGTCATGCTTATCCTTATGCAGTTGAGATCTCATTTTCCTTGGCCCTCTAGAGTTAGTAGATGGATACTTTGTAGCTGCAATTCAGATAAGGTAAATGGCAGAGTTATATTTATGGATTTCATGAGTCTTATTAATAGACTGGCTTATGTTAGACTTTGTCATGCAAAGGTGATCATATGATTTTCTTGGTTGATTGTTAGTAGGACTTGTGCTTGTGTGGTTTAGGTACATTAGTGGTAGTTTCATGCACATATTCTTGTTGAAGTTAGTTGCTTATGTAATATATGGATCAACACCCCTCTTTTAGTTTCGTACTTAACCTTTCCCACTTATCCAACTCATCCATTTATAGCAAAAATCCTTTGACTTGGACATGACTGACGAACTTGAGGACCTCCCCCTCTATGACCTCTTTGTTAGGATGGCCTCCATGTTTTCCCTAGTGTCTCGGCTCTAAAGTGTGTGACGAAGCTATATGAAGCCTTAGCGCTTCCTGTCCAATAGCTATCGATCGATGTTGAGCTCTCATCCTAGGTAGTCTAGTCATCGAAACTACACTCCCTAGACTTGAAACAAATGCTCCCCATCCTTGAAATTGGTTTATGGCCGGAAGGGCATGTAATCCTCCATGTATGAGGTTAAGCATACTTGCCCCTAAAAAGGAATTACCATGGCAACTTCGTCGCACCTATGGATGGTGACTGGCACTAGAGCTAAGGCCATTTCATAACTGTGGCCTAGAAGGCTATCTAGGGTCATTGCCTTTTAGCCATTAGCTTACTGAAGGATTGAAAGTGAAATATGCTTCAAAGAAATATCAAGGGAAAGAAATGTCAAATAAAAAAGAAAATGTGAAAGAAAAAGCAAAAAAGAAAAGATTGTGAAATAGATAGGGGAGGCTTGCTAGAGTCAAAGGGGTGCCTTCTAAGCACTTCATCTATTTGTGAGACACCCTGCTTGCCTAGTGCTCACCACTCCAACAAATGTCACAGGGTCTCCTTTATTCCTATCTCTACAAAGGTAAGTCAAGTCTATACTATGGTCAACTTCACACTTGGACTAAACCCATAGTTATTGTCCATTCCACTTCACCCATGGGAGAGGTTTGATCTATGCATTAGATTTGCAGTTAGTCTAGACAAGAATATGTATATGAAACTAGTTACTCTTGTCTTCTATTGTACTTATCACCTAAGTCACCTAGTTCGAGTTCGTGTTCGAATTCGACATGAATGAAATTCGGAAAAAAATCGGTAGCAAATTTTTTTGATAAAATTCGCCATTAAATTCGAATATATATATATATATATATATATATATATAAGTAATTCATCCAAATTTTATTTTCATCAATATAAAATTTAATTATGTAATTTACCTTTTATAATACAATGTTTAAAATATTTAAAATTTAATTATGTAATATACCTTTTATACAATGTTAAAAATATTAAATATATTTTTATTTAATTGTATAATAATTAAATTTATTGTAATATATACCCTTAGAATATTGTCGTCGGCCCTCTGTGGACTGCGACTCATAACCACGAGTAATGGAACAAAGACCACAAAGACGAGAGTAATGGAACGAAGACCGTCACTACTCCCTCGTGATGACTGTTCCCTCGCGAAGCCTGAGCACTAGCAGTGAGAATGGACAGCTGCAGTCGTTCACGAAAGGAGGTAGTTTTGGTAGGGAGACAGGGGTTTACAGTTTACCCGCAAGCCACGATAGCAGAAGTACGAGGGTTTACAGTTTACCTGCGGACCGCGAAAGTAGAAACCAAGGAAACAAGGGTTGGCGGTTTACCCACAGGCCACGAAGGTAGAAAAACGAATTTCAAATGACTTTCTTGTT
Source organism: Pseudotsuga menziesii (assembly GCA_001517045.1). Classification (NCBI taxonomy): domain Eukaryota; kingdom Viridiplantae; phylum Streptophyta; class Pinopsida; order Pinales; family Pinaceae; genus Pseudotsuga; species Pseudotsuga menziesii. The sequence continues at coordinate 131,615 of LPNX011127494.1, read as the reverse complement.
GTTTTTAATTAATTTCAACCCGATTCTCTGGTGACTTTGAGTTTGCCATTCCCAAAAATTCAACTTCGCGATTCAAACAGGAAAATTTAATTGAATTAATTCGACCAACACAAAAAATCGATGATTTTTTATTTTCAAGGTGAAAATTCGGCGAACACGGTGACTTAGCTTATCACTTGTCTTGCACTTATTGTTTTTGAATTGATCACTATGTATGGCATGACTTAACATGTAGTTATTCATCAATTCTACTCATGATAAAGGCACTAACACCTCTTACAGGCATGCTATATGATTATTCCATCATCTCGAGTCTTGGTCCAATTTTGACCAAATTTTGACTTTTTGACTTAGTCAAACCTCAGTTTGACCTGGTCAAAGGGTCAAGTTAGTAGCAAGACTTCACTATCATTCATCGCTCATCAATTCTTTGCCATTGGAGGCCAATTGGACCCCTCCAAGTATCATTTAAGGCATATTGGATTAATAGGCTCCGAAGGTTTGCGGAAAATAATTAGCCTATATAATTAAAAATGTCTAGAGATCGCCTAAGAAACCGGATTCGCTGTACCCCCCCCTCGTGTCCCGTGGGGAACGAATCGGACACGATTCGTGTCCGACACGAGAGGGATTCGATCTTCAGTCGAATCCGAATATGGGACACGACCTCAAGCACGAATCGGACACGAATTTCCATCGTGTCCCGAAAATCGGACACGTACCCAAAAAACAGGACACGTAACGGCCCGAAAAAGACAA
>LPNX011127494.1:108380-129751 GCA_001517045.1 Pseudotsuga menziesii | reverse complement strand
TATCCTACGTGTCCTGATTCCGGGGTCACCGTGCCCGTGTCGGACACCTCGAATCCCCGTGTCCTTCGTGTCCCGTGTCCCCGTGTCAGGTGACTTAGGAGATCACTTGATACATATTATATCAGATTGATTATGGGCATATAAGTAGTGGATCTTATGGTTTTTGAAATCAACAAATCCATCCATATAGTTAGATTTAAAATGTGGGCAAAGGAAGATTAAGATTTGGGCATTTCCATAATTAATTATTTTATTCCAGCAAAAAATTAAAAATTAAAAAAAGACCAAGGTCTTTGATGTATGATTTGGGATATGTGAATGACAAAATATGACTTGGACACATTTGGACCACTTTTCCTAGAGTCACAACTTGTTATCACTTGGCATATGTTGTTCATCTTCATGGTGGGGCGTCCTCTCTTCCTAGGGGGCGACTTCTTCTTTTTGTGATTTAGATCTTGAGCTACGCAATGAAATTAAAAGTGGAATGTAATCACCTAGGGGATAACTTGAAGCCCCTAGCAAGTCATTTGATGTAACTATTTTGTATATTGAGCATTGCACTTGGGCTATTGGAGGCAATTCGCCCCCCTCCACTAGGTAGTCATTTCCAGCTATGTAAAAAGATAAAGTGAGATAAAATCTCAACCATTGATCATGTATTGACATTTTTTAATCTCAGTAGTCTATAAAGAATGAATTAGGGATTTTGCTACTCTCAATCTTCAAAAGAGAGTGAGCTCCTCATTTGTAAAGGACTTTTGGCTCATTTTCAGCAATGAAATAATCAGAATTTTTTGTGGTGCAAAACTCTTGTCTCTTGAATGATGTTGATGGATTTTTCTTTCTTGTCGAGCTCCTGCTATTGCTAGATCTCAATCATTCTTGCCTTGGATATTTTATTGTGTGGTTCACTTGCAGGAGAGAGGGCGAATTGTTTGGGCAATTTGGTCTTCTTTTGACAGAGGGGTTTTCTGTAGATGAAATCGATTTGTAAATGCTATCCAATTTCTTGTTAATTCTTCCTTGTTCTCTTGCTTGCTATTCAATTTGCAAATACCAAGTTTATATTTCAGTTATCGTGAATCACTTCTCTAATTATTTTTGCAGATTGAAGTCACCGGATAAACGGGTGCGCCTTGGTTTGGAGTGAGATTTTGTGATTGGGATCTATTTGGGATTGTTGAGCGAGGAGAAAGAAATCTATCAAACATTCGGAACAAGGTGAGTACCCGAATCTTTTGATGAAATAACTCTGAAAACAACTAGTCAATCTATTAGTAAAATTCTCCAAAACTTTGTGTTGTTGCATGCAAGGTTTGTGGGTAATTCCTTTTCACTTGGGACAAAATCATATGTTCACTTGGGGTCAATTTACACTCTAAATGAACCCATTTCTTGACTCCATGGCGCCCTAGGTGTAGGTAATGATCTCAAATCAACTTCTACCAAGTGGGTGTTGCTCATTTTTCCTGCCATGCTTGCTTTGCTTGTTGCTTGGTGTTATGCATGTGTGACAATTCGTTTGCAACAAGACATTTCATATGTTCAAGCCTTTTGGAAACAAATCCAACTCCTTGTTCTTACATTTCATTAAAACAATCAATTATCCCCTTAAGTCATTGAGATGGAACAAATTGGCCTTAGCATTGTCCTTCTAGGCTTCATTTTCAACAAGTTACTAAGTGATTTACTTTGCTGGTCCATTTTTCTATAATCATAAATCTCATAGCCAACTCCATAAATCCTAGCTTGGTGACCATTTTCCAAGTCCTAGAAATCTTACCCAGGGTACCTCTTCCTCCATTAACTCTCAAAGCATTTCAAGTACGATGTAGCCTTTCAAAAACGGTCTAGCAAGTACCCAGAAAGAGTTGGGATCACTCTCAGCGCATTCTTTGGAAAGCTTGGATAGGGTTACCTTTCGCGGCTAGTCTGGTTTCCTCACAAGTCAGACCGGGAAACCTAAAGAAAAAGAATCCTATCCGACGTGACATCATTTTGGGGGTAGGATTCTTTAGCTATCACAGACCTAGTGGTTGTAACTCTCTGTCATCCTGGATAGGATTACACACACACTCACGGATCATCAATCCATCTCAGACCATCCAGGGGCTGAAAATACACCGTGTACCCCAAATCATATGAAGCACCCCCAAACATGGCGTAAACACTTTTGGAGTAACCTGAAAGCTAACAACTTTAGAATAAATTGACTTTCAAGCCTCTTAGGTTACATTTTCATTAGATTCAATATCATTCCTAGCTCTATTGGCAGAGTAACTTTAAATGAAGAGGGATAATTATTCATGTCAAACCAACATCTTTAATTCTAAAGAAGATGTTCCTTGAGACCTTCACACAGATTGTCCTTCTAAGTTATAACCTAGAGAAGTAACTTTTCGATATTGTAGTTCTTTTGTAAGCCATGGAAAGCATTATTAACTAGTCCAAGGTCCCTTTAGGAACAAGAGAAATATAAAATCAGAAAATGAATGCAGATTACCACGAAAAAGAAGGTAGGTAAATGGTGTACCTTTTAGAAAATGAGAAGAACTCATCTGAGAATAAGGTAAAAAGCCTTGTAAAGAGTCAAAACGCACTAGCACACCTCCACTGTTTGTTTCATCAACCTTTCCTTCAAAGATTTCACCAGTTTCTTTATATGTTTCTGCCTTCTTCCAATCCGCAGCTGTCTAATTCTTCACAAAAAACAAATATCAGCTCCCTAAAGGATAATATTGAATAAGTTTTAAATAATAAAAGAACTGAAGAAACAAGGATATATACTACAAGTAGATATAATAAAAGCTTAAAAGAGCCTCTCTATTTCTCCTTCTCACTCTCAAGGAGTCTACTCTCTTCACCTGTCAAGATCTTTTGCATAAGAAAATTGCATCGGCATACCTTATCAACTTCCAACTAATTTTCCATTCGTTAAATCATATCTAGCAATGTAATCAATTAAAAAGAAATTTGAAAATGAAATGGAACTTACAACTAGAAACTCAGAGTAAAAGAGGATCCTTCATTGCAAATTATTCAGTAAAGTAGAGTTTAGTGATAAATGTAATTTAATTTCTTTTAACATTCTAAATGAAAACTTGCTTCAGGTTTATGCACATGACCTGAGAACATTGGAGATAAGACAAATCCTATATGTAAATAAAAGTTAAAACTCTTTAATGATAGTTAGTAGTGTAACAATATTGATATGCTGAGATTTGTGATCCTTGGCATCAAGCTATTTTAAGGACCTTTCTAGTTTAAATTCTAGAGTCCTTTAAACGGATGTGAACTGATTTGTACTATGCAGTATGTATTCCTGTTGTTGATATAAAAAGCATTCTTTCTAAAAAAATATTAGTATGAAGGGCTTTACTCCAAAAATGATTCCAACTGACATGCACTATATATTTATGTTGTTGAACAACAAACTGTTACTTTGGAAATCATTGTGTTACTTTGGATTTAACATTTATTGTCTTCTTCATCCAGGAAGACTACTTTCTCACAAGGAATTTCGATGCTTTATTTGGCATTGACAAGAGGTACTGAAGTATTTAGTCAGCCACTGGCAGAAGGGAATAACATTAGGCCGAGTTAAGTCCCCTTTGTAAGATTTTCAATGTTTCATATGCAACAACCATGTCAAGGAATTCGAGAGGAATTACATCTGATGGTGGAAGTAGATGGCCAGGAATTTGCTAATTTTCTTTATCTTTTTCAGGTTTCTTAATTTTCTTTGACAGACAAGCTATTTTTAAATACGGAATTCCAGAGAGATACGATAGAGCAAAAGCCCCTCAAGTTTCAACTCATACAATAGTGCCACAGTTTGAACTTTGCAATTCCAAAGTTTTGAGCAGAAGAGTTTTAGCAGATAAACACGTATTCCTTTTGGCCATATTAGACAGGCCACATTTGGCCTTAAATCAGCCCTCCAAAAATTGGCAAAACTGCAATTTGAGGTTACCACACAATGGCCCTGTTCTCTTTCCAAGTCGGATTGAAATTGAATCAAATTTTGGACTTAATTTTTCAGGCTAGTTTTCCAAGCTCAACCTGTTTGCAATTATACCAGTATAGACCCATCTAACTCCAGTTCTACAAAGCACCGAGAGGGATCAAATCAGCAAACCTTTCACCACTAAACTACAACACACATTCCTCTCACCACATGCTACAAAACACTGATGCATTCATTCTTATTTTTTATTTTTATCTTTTATCTTTAACTTCTATTTTTTATTTTCTATTTTTATGGGACGGACGGACACTTTCCCCCACCGGGCTCCACAATGCTACAGCACACTGATGCATGCATTCTTATTTTTTATTTTAATTTTTAAATTTTTTATTTGTGGGACAAACAAACACTTCTCTCCCCACGTAGACTGTAGAAATGCCCCTGCTTGGTGCAATCAACTTAAATCCACTAATAACTAGTATAGACCCATCTAACTCCGGTTCTACAAAGGGCTGAGAGGGATCAAATTTGCAAACCTTTCACTACTAAACTACTATACACATCCCTCTCACCACCATGTTACAACACACTGATGCATGCATTCTTATTTTTTATTTTTATCCTTTATCATTTATCTCTTATTTTTTTAATTTCTATTTTTATGATACAAACGGACACACTGATGCATGCATTCTTATTTTGTATTTTTATCCTTTATCATTTATCTTTTATTTTTTTAATTTCTATCTTTATGATACAGACAGACACTTCCCCCCACCCAGGCTCCACTATGCTACAACACACTGATGCATGCATTCTTATTTCTTATTTTTTATTATTTATTTTTACGGGACAAACAGACACTTCTCTCCCCACCCAGGCTGTAGAAATACTCCTTCTCAGTGTAAAGACAGCTCCCTCTTTTATCCTTTTTAGGAAGGTCCATTTTATAAAGGGGTCAATTTTCTGAGGGTTTCTAACACTTTATAAACTTCAGAAATTATCATTTTGCGGACAAGTTCTTTATGGGTTCACAGCATGTTCATGGAGATCCTGATTCAAAAGAAACTTGTGTGTTTATTTAGCCTCTTCAACAACGAAATATATTCTAATATAAATTGATGAATGCCATGTTCTTAGTATTCTAATTTCTAATAGTTGTTGGGACTCGGGATCTACGAAAGGTTAATTGGGTTTGTCAAAGCGGGTATTGTCTTCGTCCCAACCAAGGTTCAAACTCACGAAAGTGTATGTTGACCCATGAAAAGGTGGCCAAAAAATGTAGGTGGCCTTATGCCCCTTCAGATAAAAACTATAAATGGTTTTCCACCTATTACAACAAAGACTAGCATGTGAGATTAAAGTCCAAAACAACAATACTAGCCCATGTGTAACGAAGAGGGAGGCCATTGTCACCTCACCAACCCTCGTCTACACTTTAGGTTGGCTCTCCTCCAACACAAGGGGTGCTCCCCTAGAATGGGATTGTTGTAATTTTAAACTATGAAGTGCAAAATGAAATGAAGAGTAAATTCCAACAAAACAGTTTTGTAAGTTTAGGAAATGAAAGTGGATGAGTGGACTGGATATTAGTGTTTAATCATTGGACCTGTTATCACAGATCATGTAGTTGCCCCATAGAGTGATCCCATACAGGATGGCAGAGGAGACAGGCAACCAAAGTCGCGAACTACAAAATACCACAACCCCCAAAAAATGGATAGTTATCATGCCAGTTAGGATATCCTTCGCTTTATGCCACTAAATGCCCAAGTGACAAAGGGGGAGACCCAGACCTTTCCTGAAAGGACAGATCAACAGCTAATCACCAGATCAAACCAAAGAAAAAGGGAATACGTAAGGTGAGAGCTAGAAACCCTAGATTTAAGGGATAAGCCACAAATTAAGGAATGCTTGAGTACGTGTGTTTAAGGATGGTAGAAATGGTACTCAAGCGAAATGGATCGGTGACTTATGGAATTAAAATCGGATCTAGGGTCGATGTGTTTGTTCCAACAATCAAACTCAGGACCCTAGGGGGATTTAAGCAAGAATATGGAAAATTCCCATTACAAGGTTGATACGAAGAATTAAGGCTTTCAACACACCTACTTGGATGCAAGATTCAGCAATACAAGAAGATCCAAGCAAAATCGAAAAGAAGACACACAAGGAACCGGTTGCCAGACTAGGAGGGGCACTCTCTCCTCTAGAGATCAGTGCCTGGAGATGGGAAGATGGAGTCTATAGCTAACGCCGAGGAGAGAGAGGGGATATTTTAGGATAGCCGACAAAACCCAGATCGTCGAATTTGCAGATTCCCAATGCAAATCGATCCGATGATTTTTCCTATTTTCTAAAGAGGGTTTTTGAGTAAAAAAGGTGAAGGGCAATACATGAAAAAATTAAAGGACAAAGAAATTACTTGAGAAACGTACCTGAATCATGTTGATAAGCTCCTGGATGATGAAGAATGTTTTCCTTCCGATCAAATGAGAGTTTCAAGCAAGATCTTGATGAATTGTTGGTTTAGTCAATGACCCTAGCGCCCCCTTCAACCTGCCAAGCCAAAGAATTCAGTTAGCAAGACAAACAAACGGGATTCACAGTGTAAAGAAAGTACAAGAAACGAGAAATCACAAAGAAGTAATCACTCCCTGATAACCAAAACCCGAGTGCTGGCACAAAGTGAGTCCCCCCACCAGTGCGTCCTCCTCAAGTGCGCCTCCTTCAACCAGCGTATGGATGGGTGCAAGAAAAATATACAAAATCTATGCAAGATTTATCTCAATGCAAAAGAATAACAATGCTAGTCATCATCTCATTCATTCATCAAACAAGATACAAGTGTGTAATCCCGAAAAAAATCTCTTTAATCTAAAGTTCCAATACTAGAACTCATGCTTTACAATGGGGGGATCACCTCTCTTAAACAACTTGAGAGTGTGTCCACATTTTACCTAACTATCATCTGACGGTTGAGATTAAGACATCATCAACGGTGGAGATCACAAATACATAGACCAATACATGGATCAAGGTGACCACATCAAAGGGGGCGCACTTTGCTCAAGGATGCCTTCCTAGGGTGAAAGTCACAACATAACAAAAGATATAACATGATAGTACATCAAAGGGGGTCATTAGGGGATTAATTCACCCTATGCCCCATTACAACCTCCAATTATAGGATATAACAATATAACATATCAATTAGCCAAGTGAAGGGCACCCCTTGGGGGAAGTCCTCACTGGCTAAGCCAAACAAAATAATCCCAGACCAAATGTTGAATGAAGATGCTGAGGGACTGTCCGGGGAACCATAACATATCATCTGAGAAGTTGCCCTGCCATTCCTTGACCAAACAGGCCAAATCGAATTTTTCAGTGGATTTCCTAATTCATTTATGGTGGTACATCCTCTCAAAAATAATAAAATCATCATAACTCTATCCAGGCTGAGAACTGGGGCAAACTAACTATACTGGATGATCCGGAAACATAGAAGAATGGTATAAGTGATTACTCATACCCCCTGGAACACCACAATGCTCTAGGAGAACCAAAAAGTCTGCAATCTATAATAAGAGTTAATCATTTGGCCAATAATAAAGTAATAATAATCATTGATCATGAGATCCAGGGCCAAACTCTGAAAATTGAGACCACAGTATTGGTCTTGGGCATGTCTGGAGAAAATATAAGCATTGTTGTTTTTTGAGTCACTGCCTTGGGAACTATGTTTGACTTGGTCAACTGGGTTAACCAGGCCAAAGTACCCAAAATGCAGTTGAGATACTGTACCAATATGATCCCACATGTATCCAAGGTAAGAAATGCTCAAATGGTGTATATCAAAACCCAACTTAAATCATGTTATTCAGAATCATGGTGACAACAATAATAATAAGATATACCTACGCTTTTGAAATAATAAGATATACTTAGAACCTTCTGAAAGTCTCTTGTGCATGCCATGCTTACAAAGTTTAAACAATGTGCTAGTGCTGGATGAGGGTGGAAAACAAGGCTAAGGTAAAGGGAGATGACCTTTAGCTGACTTTGACCACATGATCTCTTAGAATGATGGCAATTACACAAGACCACAGTGACATATACATGACAAATGAACAGAAGAGGATGGTGGTGTCTTACAAGTGGATGAGTTGATCTGAAAACAGCCCATTCAACTCTAACAACATGTGTATGGCTCACATCCAAGCTAAGAAACAAGCTCTGTGAGGATCTTTACTTGGAACCTTGCGTTGAGTACACAAGAAACTGTAGTGAAGAGATCCTAGGGGACACTATGAATTAGCGGTCCCTTGCCCCATCTCACATCAAAACCCACGGGCTCTGTGAGGAATTAATCATTACATTTCAATAGTGGCTAGCAGTCTTTAGATTTAGCATTTATTTATCTATTGCTTTTAGGCCTTCCATAATTTCACTTTATAACCCTTTTTGAGTTGTGTCTAAAGACAGTTTGCATTTATTTGAGGGATTTTCATTTCAACAAATAGAACTTAGAGCACATAATGCATGTAATGATGGTAGACATATTGCTTTGAGTTTTAGCTGACACTCTTCGGGCAACTAGGGGGAATATCCACAGTCAAGACCAAACATCGAGGGAAACCGACCAGAGAGGTCAAGGCTTCAGGCTTCAAAACCCAACTCGCCTAAGCCCAGGAACTAGCACCAGCAGGTTCTCCTGGCCCAGAAGGATCAAGGCATCGGCAAGTTTTGTTGCACAACTCGGAACCACAACACAGAACAACATGGGATCCATCATGCATAGGGGTCAAAGTGGGGAAAATGATCTTCAATCTCATAGGCCTCAATCAAACCAAAGTCATGGGATGAGAATCAATCATGGATGAACTGGATGGACGAGGACAAATGACACATGGAACCAACATAGCACTAAGGTTTAACATTTGTATAAAGCATGGCATGAGCAACAGTCTTCAACATTGAGTCCTTTGATCGGTCTTAGCACAAGTTCAAACATTAGTATATATAAGCATAGGTCACCATGATCATCCTAACAAGACAAGGCTAGGTGTTTAATATACATCACAGAACAAAAACAAACCAAGGAAACATATACCTAATCTAACCATATATACATGTCTCCATCTGATAAGCCCCTCTTTAACTGTGTGTACCATATCTGCTCTACTACTCTGCTCAAATGAACTAGGTCATCACTGAAAGCATCTCAATGGACTAGTGAATCTCAGTCCTGGCAAGGAAACTCTGTTGAACAAGGCTCTGAAATGGTTGAGGCTATAATGATCCATGTTAAAAACCCATGTGAATGAATAGCTTGAAAAAATAAAGAGATAAATTTGTATGTTGCATCATGGTAGCACAGCTGCAAATGTATATGTGATAACAAGACCTAAGTTGCACGAAATGTGGAAACGTGTATAAGTTTCAAAAACGTGACCTCCCCAAAATGGGTACGTCAAGGGAAACGCGGTATATATATTTATATATATAGTTTTTTTTTAATAACACATTATCTTACATTAAAATAAGAATGAGAGGTTAATTTGTAGGTAGGTTTAGAAACAATTTAGAGGTTAATTTGTTTTAATTTTCCATAAACTACGGTTTTTTATATTTCCTATGGGTCCCCAAGTTTCTCATGGGCACTTGTAGGTTTCCCATAAGTTTACGAGAAATTTCCAAGTTTCCGCGAGTTTCTAGTACTGGCATGCAAGCATTTTAAGAGTTTTGTACAACATAGCATTGGACAAATGGGGTCAAGTCAAGGCTCATGGGAGATTGTCCTATTGAGAGAAGAAAGAGGGCAATTGAGGTTTAAGTGTACAAGCAACAAATTCCTTGCTGCCCCAAATTGCAGAAATATGATTGGGGAGATTTCAAAAATAGATTAACTCCGACACTTAATAAGGCTATGTCCACCAAGAATGAAATTTACGTGCACTTCACCAAGCTTAGAAAAACATGCTTCCATAAATAACATGCCAATGATAAACACAAATGAATAAGGAAAGATGTTGCCTGACTCGATACTCCATAAGCATATGTCAAGAATTATCCAGCAAGAAAGATAGTGTTAAAATCTAGAAGATTTTCTCACCCATAAGGCACTTTCTTAATCCTCCAAATGCACATACAATAGACATTCCATTAAGCTCCAAGGGTCTAGCCCCAAATCCAACCATCCACAAGTGAAGAGAGAAAACCCTTATATAGGTTTTAGCTCAACATCCTTGTACAATAAAATAATATTTCTTTCCTAACTAACTCCTAGAGACCAGTAAAAAATAATAAAATAATGAGTTAGTTAGAACCTCCTCCAAAAATAAACAACAAGGTAAGGTGCCCTTTCTAGGTGGTTGAGTGATTGACCAAGCCATATCCTTCATGAAACAATAGATAATTCTTCACTTATGAACCTTCCAAGAGAGAGAGAGAGAGAGAGAGAGCCCACTCGTATGGGAGGCTCCAAGGTGAACAAATTGGGTTTGACTAGACAAGAAACTCTAAAACAAATGCTAAATTAATCCCCATAACTACACCCTTCAAGAGAGAGAGGATAAGTACACCCTTCAAGAGAGTCCACGTCTGTGAGTAGGCTCCAACCAACTCCATAACAACCATCGACATGTGGATAAGGCTCCCAAGGTGGATGACTTAGGATTTTGACCCTCATGAAGTAGCTCGCCAAAGAAAACAATACAATAGTTGAAAATCACATGTATGACCTGAACAAAACTCCTTGAATCTAGGCGCTCTTCTAGCCAACTCTCTAGCACATCATCCAAAGTGTAACAACCCTTCACGCATGTGAGAGGGATAAGTCAACCAACTTTTGTAATAACCTTTCAACAAGGAAAGAGTATAATAGTCTTTGAGTAGGAGAGGCGCTCTTGAGAAGAGTGCCAAGGAGGTTAGATCTTCCTTAAACAAATGATATAATATTCTCCAAGAAGAGTGTGCCCTTCAAGAGAGAGAGAGGATAAGTGCACCCTTCAAGAGAGTCCACAAGTGTGAATAAGCTCCAATCAACTCCATAACAACCGTCAATGTGTGGATAAGGCTCCCAAGGTGGATGAATTATGGTTTTGACCCTCATGAAGTAGCTCATCAAGGAAAATAATATCATAAATGAGAATCACATGCATGACCTCAACAAAACTCCTTGAAGCTAGACGCTCTTAAAGCCAACTCTCTATCACATCACCCAAAGTGTAACAACCTTCCACGCTTGTGAGAGAGATGAGTCAACCAACTTTTGTAACAATCTTTCAACAAGAAAATAGTATAGTAGTATTTGAGTAGGAGAGGCACTTCTAAGAAAGGTGCCAAGGACGTTAAATCTTCCTTGAACAAATATAATATTCTCCAAGAAGAGTGAGCCCTTCAAGAGAGAGGATAGGTGTGCCCTTTAAGAGAGTCCACGTGTGTGAATAGGCTCCAAGCAACTCCAAAACAACCATCGAAGTGTGGATAAGGCTCCCAAGGTGGATGAATTAGAGTTTTGACCCTCATGAAGTATCTCGCCAAGGAAAACAATATAAAGATGAGAATCACATGTGTGACCTCAACAAAACTCCTTGAAGCTACGAGCTCTTCTAACCAACTCTCTAGCACATCACCCAAAATGTAACAACCTTCCACGCACACAAGAGAGATGAGTCAACCAACTTTTGTAACAACCATTGAACAAGGAAATAGTATAATAGTCGTTGAGTAGGAGAGGCACTCTTGAGAAGAGTGCCAAGGAGGTTGAATATTCCTTAAACAAATGATATAATATTCTCCAAGAAGAGCGCACCCTAGGGAAAAATCTCAACCTCTTCAAGCCATGAAATATTATTATAATGCATGCTTGCCTCAACATGTGCCAAGACTCAAGAGAGAAGGTGCTCCAAGTAAAACCATAATTTATCTTGCAATAAATAGCATCCAAGTGTGGAACCACTCCAAAGCACTAGGGTGCTCTAGTATTAGGACTTCCATGTGGTCAAACCAAGGTGAAATAACCCCAGCTAACCCTCATCATGTGTGTACAAGGATAGCCCTCCATCAAGGGGTGTTAGATGTATCACGAGAAGGTGGTACATGTGTGTAATTCCCTTATAGCTCCTAGGGCTCTCACATTAGAGGCCTCCAACCACATTAAATGCATCAATTAGTATGTTGGAACCTTACAAAAAGTGTCGAAGTACTATGGTATTTCACCTCCATGAAGATTTATCACAATAGAACCATAGATGCCATAGTAAAACCCCCTTTAATTTTATTATCACACCACAACAAAATAATTAACATTAAAACTTAGGGATACCCTAAGTCTAAGTTGCAGGAAACTTCGTCTAGAAGGCCATACCGGTATCGGAAACTCGCTGAAACATGGGTTTTGGTACGAAACGTCGTGGAAACTCCACTAGTCGTACCGTACGGCGTTTCACAATTTGGAAACGTTGTACAGTACGGTCGGTGGCGTTTCATCTGTTTTTTTGCTATACAACACATTTACAGTTTGTGTTTTGACTCGTGAGCCTTTGAAATATAGTTGTTTTTTTAATTAATTTTTAATTAACCTAATTGCGTTCTAGAAGCAACTAAAACCCTAAACTAAAGTCTTTATAACCCAACTGCTCTAATAAACTAATAAGCAACTTGGAGCTCTCTCTTGTTGCTCTTGATATTAATGTTGGCAGTGGTGATGCAAGCAGAAGTGGAATTGGCTCTTCTTCAAATCCACGTTCTAGTCCTATAGAACAAGCATCTTGTTCTATTTTTTACGATGAAGATGAGGATTATATGTAATTGATTATGCCTTTACCTTATGTTTTATTTCATTTCCAACACATATAACCTCATGTATAAAGGCTAATTTTGGATGTAAAGCCTCATCTAGAAAGGTTGTTTTTGGATGTAAAGCCTCATTTGATAAAGGTTGAGTTAATAGAGATGTGATTTTCATTCTAAATTATTGTCTATTTAAACAATGAAGTATTTTAAAATTATATATATATACGGTGCTTCTCCTGACATGCCCATTTTGGAAGGGTCACATTTCTAGGCGTCCCTATTTCAGAAACTCAAAAACTTTTCCACGTTTCGTGCAGCTTAGCCCTAAGTTGATGGGTTCAAACTCCATAAAATGCATTAAGTGTTTAATAATTGCATCAAAGTTAAGTACTAAACCATCCAATCATGCCAATACTATCAAAGAGGGAGGGCGCACCACATTAAAAAGAGTTTTAACCCCTAGGCACATGCTAACGCATCAACTAGACCATCATTAGAACATCTCATCCCACACTTAGCATCTTCAAATCAACCACATGTAGTAACATCTCTAATTCAAAACACAAATGCACCACCCTATCCATCAAAACTTCTAGCAATATGATCCTAAAAGCTCAATCCTTTTGACAAAAAATCACAAGTGTAAGCTTCATGCAACAAGAAACATGATAAGTAAGACCACCTTTGAGTGATGGCTATAGACTTCTAGGATTAAAGATCTCGGATGATTGTGTAACAAACATAAATAATATTAATCATTAGGCTTGGTGAAAGGACAAAGGATACAGCCAATCACCTTATGACCAATTAGTGCATATAAGAATACCATCATGAAGCTAATTGTAAATCATCATTCATATATCAATCATTTATTACTCAACATATGTTTATATACTTGCAGAAATATCCTTGCAAACTCATGATAAACAAGTATGTTTATCCCATTTGGTGTCAGGGCTATGTCAAGGTCTCTTAGGACTATGCGTGACTATCCGAGACTCATCCTAGAGATGGAGTAATAGTCATAGTGTCAGTTTTGTATGAACCTGTCTTCATATCCAGCATGAAACAAGGTGGTTGTGCAGAAAGAAGTATGTGACTTACATCCAGTATGAAAAAGGACTAGCTCTGTAAGATCTTGCATCCAGTATGAAAAAGGACTAGCACTACTAAGAGCTACATCCAATATGAAAAAGCATTGGCTCTGTAGTGGTATATTCAACATGAAACAAGGTTGGTTACTATACAAATTTAGCAAAATGTATGGTTCAGATATTTATGGGTTGTATCCCATGTAGACATGATGAAAGTCTCACATAAAGTTATGGACCTTGTGAGCCCTCATATGAATGTAGTCCTTATGGATGTTATGAAAAGATTGTAGCCCATAATGTGGCGAAGACTCACTAGCAGTGATAGTCCTAGTGAGATCCTTCGGTTGTGTTGATGCACGTTAATTACATACATGTTCCCCAACGAACTGGGTTGAGATGATGCATGTTGACAATGCTTCCCGACCATGCTTCCCCGACGAATTGGGTTGAGTGGATGCACGAGTTGTGGAGCTTGTGCACGTTCTCTGATGAACTCGATTGAACTGATGCACGAATATTGATAAACACTTCTCGACGAACTGAGACTGTGTCAAGAGCACTTCCATGTGCATAGAGATGTTCAAGATAGTCGTGATGTACTGTTGATATCTAGATCTGTTCCAGTTGATGATGATGATGCATCCCTAGTTAAGAGGGAGTGTTGGAGTAATAGCTGCGTGAGGATCATCCTCATAGGTTGGCCCTGAAAGAAAACAAAATAAATAAATAATAAAAGAGATTTTTATTATTTTAATGACAAATCGGCCCAGTAAAACAGTCAAGTCGGCCTCGGTTAAAAAAAATAGATTTTTCCAGCAAAATCTATATAAATAGAGGGCACCTCTTCACATTTGGACACACTATAACTTAGCACTACAACACAAAATTCACTATGCTAGAGAGATTCGCTACTACAGTTGGAGAGGAGTTTTCTGTGGTTTCTCCATCTTTGGAGAAGGTTTTCTTATTTTCTCGTATTTCGTGGGGTTGTGCTAATACAATATGAAAGTATTTCTATCTCTGAAAAATTTATCTCTCTTGGAAGGGCGATCTCGGGAGTGATATTGTTTTGTCTATGGTTGGGAGATGATCTTTGTGATCATCATGGATAAGCGAGCTCCACTCTTTGTTTTTTTTTGTGCTTTGATATTCTTCTAGTGATCTTGGTTTTGCAGCTGTCAACTTCTAACAAATGTTAATGTCACATAATCTCTAAAATAAGGCCTCTCTCATGACTAAATCAAACGCCTTCTGCAAGTCCAAAAAGCAACAAAAATATTTTGAAAAAAGATGACAAGCCTCCTCAATAATGGCATAGAGAATGAAGATGTGATAATGATCTGATACTATGGGCAATGTTACGCCCCAGATTGTTTGCAGCATGCCTTTCGAGATGTACCAGAGTGAAGGGGTCTTTTTCCATTGTAAAAGGCTAAGTTTGGGCTTTCTTATGTAAAAATGTGGTTTAGCGAGGCTCAAGACCCTTGGTCTAGTCATGGCAGGTCCTCTTGGTTCTCGTTTCAAGGAATGTTGGCCTCGTGGCTCTGTTGAATATCTCTTGGTGGGCAGAAATTCCTCATCATGATGGGCATTTATGCCTTGGGTAGGCGTCTGGTGCACCTTGGGATGAACCCATTAGGGAACATGGCTCAAGGGCTCCTAGCCAAACTTGTGTTTATGTTATGTAGAGGTGATTGCACTTGTAAGGGTTGTCATACCCACTTTAGTACACCTCATCTATGCCCACTTGGATCTCCCTTTTGATGTATTACCCCTCATCTCAATCTCCTAGAGCAAATATAATGATGAGGTCATCCTTTGAAAAAAGCCATACCTTACTAAAAAGGAGAATGTTGACGGATAAGCACATCGTTGGGGGGCATGACGTCCTCCTTTGGCTCGACATCTCACTTAGTTCAAGCCATTTGCATTATTGTTATTTTATGTCATTTTATGGTTGAGTCCCTAGTTTGTGGGTGTCAAACCCTAATTTTGAAATATTTTATCTTTTAATAAGGTAGGCTCTAAAGTTAAAGAGTTTAGGTCGCTCCATATAAATAAAGAGCACCTCCCTCTCATTTGTAATAAAACAGTTCAAATATGATCATTTTACTTTTTCTCTTGGTATACTTGAGCATTTGAGGCTAGGCATGCTTCTATTTTTGTCATGTTCTCTTGTGATGAAGGCTGAATGATGATGTTCTAGGGCTTGCAATCTCTCTCAAGGTTAATCCATGTAAATGGTTATTATAAATCAAGGCAAAGGAAGGACCTAAGATCTCTCTTGTTCTTTTCTTGGTGGACGTTGTTAAGATCTTTCAATTTTCTTGTTGGGTGTTGCTCTTGTGCACCTTCAGCAAGAGAAATTAGGGTTTTGCTTGCATCTTGTCAATATTGTATGAAGGAGACTTTCCTCTTGAAGGAGCTCCCTATAAGTGAGCCTTGGAGTTCATTATCTACCCCAATTAGGCTAAGGCTACTTTGACCTATCTAGGGTTGCTAGTCTTTGCCCTAATTTGTAAATATTGAAATGCCAAATTGAGAAAGGTTAACCTTGATCTCTTATTGCCTTAGGGTTAAGGATTTAGGTCTAACCCCTTCTCTTCTTCAATTTTTATCAAATTTATGTTGTATATATTCAAAAATACAAAAAAATATAATACTGTGAAAACCCTATAAATATAAAAAACCATATCTCAAAAAATATCTGTCAATTGGAAAAGTAATCCACCCAAAAAGTGTGCTCCCCTAGGTTTCCTGGAGGATCCTTGCGGGCATCACCTTTATGTGGCTTGATTGTGAGATATGAACATTTTTGTGGATAGTACCATTGTTTTTTTAGATCTGATATAACAAGTACAGAAGTAAAATCAGCAAGTTTCGAAGGCCTAAAAGAGCTGGAATATGGCCTAAGTTTGACCCTTGGGAGGTTGAGCATCAATTGGAAGAATTTAAGCGAGTCCACCATCTATTTTGGGGGCTGGTTAGGGATTAAACCAGGTCTGCTTAGTCATTTTCAGATCGAATTTAGTGGCTT
This sequence comes from Pseudotsuga menziesii, assembly GCA_001517045.1. Lineage (NCBI taxonomy): Eukaryota > Viridiplantae > Streptophyta > Pinopsida > Pinales > Pinaceae > Pseudotsuga > Pseudotsuga menziesii. The sequence goes on along the minus strand of LPNX011127494.1, from coordinate 112,851 downwards.
CTTAAAGCCTCTTGAGGTTTCCCCTTACCCTAATCCTCAAGGTACATCTTATATGGTAAGTTGGCATTATTTTGACTAGTTTTCCATCTATTCCTAAAGTGTTTTTGACTGTTGTAATTTCATAAAAACAATAAAATATTGAAGTTAGTGACCTTGAAATTGATAATAAAGTATTGTAACTCTTACCTCAAGGTACATCTTATTTGGTAAGTTGGCATTGTTTTGACTAGTTTTCCATCTATTTCTGAAGTGTTATTGACTGTTGTAATTTTGTAACAGCATTATGATATTGAAGTTATTGATCTTGAAATTGATAATAAAGTATTGTAACTCCCACCCTCTTGAAGTGTTGTATTTATGCTTCATTGTTTTGACCCCATAAGACACTGATCTTACTCAAGAGGTTGCTTGTGAAACGTATTTGTTTTGTGCTCGAGTGATTTGCAGATATCCTTCACCAGAATTAGGGACTCGCCCTTGGTCTTAAGAGTTGACCTAAAGTGTTGAAAAGTTGGGTTGTGGTGACATTGGGCACTAGCTTCTCATGTGCTTACCCGTCATAGCACCGGGATTTGTGACCTTGATCAAGGGTACTAGTTTGAGCAGTAACAAGTAGAATCCTACCTATCCTCTAGCCTAGAGACTCATCTCAACCTCATATGATAGCCACAAATGAATGCTAGTAGCATAAAGCTTGGCAAAGGTGTGTCTAATCATGATGGCCCTATAATTGTTCAATCTAAACTAGATTTGAATTTGAAAATCGAGTGGCTAATATGTTGGGACCATGACTAAGGGAAACCTAAACAAAACAACATGATTGAACAAATCAGCAATGTGAAAGTCAAGAGAGTGAATATCATGCTTGAGGAACTCGACGTGAAGGCCTTTTGTCAACATCCCTACAAGTGCTCATAATCCTAATGGCTCTCCTAATGTCACCATGAGAAATATGTGACAAGAGTGGGGAGAAGGAAATGTGTTCTAGAAGTTGCCCAACAACATCATAAAAGGAGGTAGTCTATGAGAACATGGAGAAATTATATAAAATAGCTCTAAGGATGATAGAACAAGCAAATCAAATCCTTGGACATAAATTTCTAAGGTACCAACATATGATGGGACGACTAATGGGGATGGCCACCTGTTTACCCTAGAAGTGTTGTGGTGGGTAGCAAGAGAAACGAATTTTGAATAGAAAATTGGCAATGTACAAATCCCTAAAGGGAACAATCCAAGCATGGTATCAAAAATTAGAAAAACACCGTTTAAGAAATGAAGTGATGTCATGGAGAAATTCCAAGTGTCATTTGGATATCTCGACGACGAACACATAGTTAGGGAGTACACAACAACTGAAAGGAGAAAACATGGTTCATTATGATTCACTAGTAAAAGTATTGATCAGGCAACTTGTTGCCCACCTATTTCAACTAGGTGGCAACTTCATGTACATGAAGATGTACATAATTGTACAAATTGTACCTTGGAAAAATCTAAGGATTTTTCACTTCTGCAGGGCAATTGCCCCTTTGTAAAACGAAATGTCCGCTCCCCTACATGGGAAAATTAATGTAATTCTATGTGCTAGCGTGGGTCATATGATATGGACGCCACACCATGGAACTGGTTGTTAGGGAAGTCCCATCATCGAGTGTTTTTTCCCTTTCCAATTAATCTTGTTCTTTAAACGATTTTAATTGGTTAGGTTTTTCACTCAAAATCCTCCAAAGTGGTGACGGGCGTTCTAACAGTCAAGTCAATGGGGTGGCTAAGGGTTCAAAATGTTATTCATGATCATGCTAGACATTTGTATAAGAGTCTTGCGGAGTTTCGTTATGTTGTTGTATTTCTATTTATTTTTTCTAGTTAATTAATTTCACCCCTAGGTGGTTAATTAACTAAGTTTTGATGTAATAATGTAATTGCTCAAGCACTGGCACTTTGTAATAGGGGCTATGAATGCAAGGTAAATTGCTATGAAACCCCCTAAGCCACTGCTTCGAGTCCCATGTCATTCTGATAAGGGGTTGAAGAGATAGACCAATTTTGGTCAGGAGGGGTCTATCTCCCCTAGGGAATTAATTAATTTCCCCAAGTCAAAAATTCATATTATTTGATTTTGAAGGAAAAAATCAAATAATGCCATGGTAATTTTGTTTGGGGGTTGCCAAGCCTAGGAAAATTTATTTCAAAATTTTCCACCCCCCCATGGCCAAGATATGATTTTTTCAAGCTTATTTTTAATTTTTCCTGAGTCAAAAATGGGAAAAATTTAAAAATTAAATTGAAGGTGAAATATATATTTAGCCTAAGTCTAAAGGTTAGATATCTATTTTGGAGCAAAGGGCTAAAGTCAAAGCCAAGTTTAGAAGACATGAAAGGGGTTTAAACCCTCACTAAAGATGGCGCATGCATAAAAAGGACCCCATAAGAGGAGGTGCTACCATAAAGGGAGGCGTCACATGGAATAGAAGGGGCGCCACATTTGGAGGAGGGCGCTACCTTTAGAGGGGGCGCCTAGGTTGGGCCCACATTTAAACCACAAAAGTCATCCAAAGGGGGCGCCTTCGTCAAAACCCTAGATCTAAGGGTGTAAAATCATTAAGGCATGGATCAAGCACCTAAGCCATGGATTGAGAAGGTTGCTAGGCTATTTGATTGGTTAAGAGGGGTGCAAAGTCAAACACCCTAGATCTAGTGGTGGAGATCTAATCTAGATCTAGATCTAATCTTGGCCATTGATCTTCAAGGGGTTGGGGTTGCTCCTCAACTATATAATGAGGGTCTCACTCCCTCATTTGATAACTTCTCTCATGCTATTGTTATGCTGCAGAAATATTTCCTCTCTTCTCTTCTTCTACATTGTGCCCTAGCTATTTTGCTCAAGCCCTAGAGGCTTTCTTGTATTCAAATCTTGCCCTAGTTGGGCCATAATCAAGGAAATACTTTGGAAGGATATTGTGCCGTCATTCTACATTTCATGCATCTTTTGGTGAGGTAACTTGCATGTGTATTTATTTGATTTGCATTTGTATTAGCTTAGATAGCTCTCCACAAAGTATTTTGTGGAGGGATTTGTAAGTAGAAGTATTTCTGCTTCCATTTGTGAGTTTTTAATAAGATTTATCAAAGTATTTTGGTAGATTTATTGGGTGCTCACCTCTTTGCTTACATTTTGCAGCTCTCTCATAAGTTTATTTACAGGTTTTCCAAGCCAGGGACATCTCTCCAAGGGTTTCTCTTCAAATTTGTATTTTCGTCCATATTTCTTTCTCTCCCCTAAAACTGAGTTTTATTCACTGTATAGCGAATAAAACCCTTGTTTTAGGGCCTTCTTCCATCATAGATTAATGTAGAGTTTTAAATCTGCTGTTAATACATCATTTAGATGCCCAAAAGTTCATTTTCAGAATATTAAAACTTCTTTTTTTCAAAAAATTCATGTTCAGATTTTTTAATAAAATTTCTGGGTTTTTATTTTTTCTGTGCTAACTTTCTGATTTAGTTTTCTGCAGTAAATTCCAGCAAGTAAAGTTGTTGGTTTTTTGCAGGTTTATGCACAGAAGAGGGGGTTATGCTGCCCAAATTTATTTTAAAAAAAAAAGCCCCAGAAAAGTTTGGTCCAAAAGAGGGCCAAAAAACCACATTTCTTCTCTTTCTTCTACTACATTGTAAACCCCAAAAGAGAAGTTCTCTTTGGGGTATTCTCTAAATCTTTAAAAGCTGCTGTAAATTTGTATATGAGTAGTGTAGGAATAGCCTACAAACTAGTCGCTTAGATTTACTTTTATGCAAGTTTTATTTCCGTTTACCCACCTTCCCTTAAGGGATTGAAGTGAGGTTAGTTTAATCTTTTTTTTATTTACCCACCATTCTTTGTTACAGACCACCATCTCTGTAACAGAGATTGTTGTGCGGTTAGGACATTGTTTAGCTAATTGCATTTTCCTTTCAAGTTTTCGATCTAATTTTTTTATTTTCTGTCAAAAGAGTAACCATACAACCCACGGATCCGGTGTATCCTCTGCCCACTTGTCATCTCCCTTTTGGGACTTCAAGTTGGGTATGAAAAGCAGAAAAAGTGGTGGCTTAGTTTAATTAGAACAACTTCCTTTTTCTGCTACAAACCTTCACATTTTGCTTTTTAGTCCAAAATCAAGTACCAGCATCTCCCATAAGGGATACCGCTTGGTTGATCTTGTTGACAGCATAAAATTAACCTTGCATGCTAATCACCAAGATTAAAATTTACCCTTAAAATTAACCAACAACGAATTTATCCCCTGTTCCTCTACTCGGTTATCACCCTTCGGGGTACTCACGAGATATGACAGGGGGTAAAGGAGTTTTATTTTAATAGGCATCCATCTTGCTATTTGTCCGGTTAATTAAAAACAGTGACTCGGAAGCGACTTGGGGTAGAATACCGTGGGGGGTCTCTAGGCGTTCTACGTCCCCATTGTTGAGC
>LPNX011127494.1:22500-108228 GCA_001517045.1 Pseudotsuga menziesii | reverse complement strand
CATGATGCTTGTCATTCCTTAGATAGTATAAAGTCTTAGCCTCACAACCTTAATAAGATCCCTTAATTTTGTAATTAATTAAATCTGGAACTTAGTCTTCCGTAGGGACTTCCCCCCTTGGCTCTATTGGGATCTTGCCTAAACGGAGGAGTTGTGGACTGTGGTGACAGTGGTCCCCAGCTCTCACTTGCCCCCAAGGACACACATAGTAGGTTGTGACTTTCCTATTCCTTAAAGTGTGAATTAGGCGGCAACACAACTCAAGTGTGAAGTCCCTGTTATCACACAACTTGTAGTTTCCCCACAAATGATATCCTATTCAGGACGGTAGAGGGGACAGGCAACTAAAGAGGTGAACTACGAGTATCCCAACCCCCAGATATGGATTGGTTGTCATGTCGGTTAGGACACCCTTCGCTTTATGCCACTGATACGCAAAGTAACAAAGGGGGAGACCCTGATCTAACCTAGAAGGAAGACCTAAAGCTAACACACCAAATCAAACTATAGCAACAGAGTACGTAAGGCAAGTAGCTAGAGAAACCCTAGATCTGAGGACGATAGCCTCCGATAAGGATGTTTTGGACTATAAAGATTTATACAATGGAAATGTGGCCCAAAATGTTTATATTTGGTGACCGTATAATTATTGTGTAGATCTAGATAGTAAGTGCTAGTGTAAATGATCAAATTCACTACCCTGGGGGGATTGAAGGTGGAAAATGAGAGTATGCCCATAATGATGAGTTTGATGAACAATTAAGGAAATATAACACTTGAGTAAGATGGCTTGAAGATGGATTTGACAATATATAAAGCACAAGCCAAAAGATGGATCATAAAACAAGAAAATTAGCTAAAAACCCTAGGAGGGTGATTTGCCTAAGAATCGGTGCTTTAACCATAGGGCAGATGGAGTCCCCAATGATGATGTCTTGGAAAACCCACTTAGTTCTAAGGGAGGGTGAAATAACCCAGAAAGGTTTCACCAAAAATCCCAACAGAATGACTCAGAGAATTTTTTGAAGGTTTTAATTAGGGTTTCAATTATACATCGGGTGGATTGGAAATTAAAACAAAATAAATACGGACAGAAATACCTGGAAATCTTGTAGATGCCAAGTGCAGTGACACTTAACCCAAGTTTGACGCAATTCCGAGTGAATTTGATGAAGTTCCAAGCTAAATCAATTTGCCCAGGTTGAGCTAGTGCGCCCCTCTTCCTATGTAATATCCCAAATACTGATATTCTCTAATGTTCTATGATAGTGCTGACTCGCACACTCAATCTCATACAAATTTGCAAAATAACTGTGCATGCAAACTCACCATGTAAAAATGCCCTAAAATAGAGCTGAAATAGGGTTAGGGTTTTGCAGCGAGAAATTAACACTTACCACTGATATTCTAGCTGATAATGACTCCAAAGTTAGATGCATGCATAAGGATCCGGATGGGTGGTCTAATAATGCTCTTTTCCTCCGGTGTTACCGCCCCGCAATACCGTAAAACCCCTCCAGACTGAAGGTGACGTTTTTGTAGGAGGAGAGGTCCGTTCGGGCTGAAACTTTCTAAGATTGTCCGTCTGTTGATGCTGAAGAGATGGCCTGGCACATGCGGAGGTTTGACTGCCTCTAAGTGCCTTAGCGAATTGATTAACAGTTCTGCTGCTCACGCCCCCAACTGATCTGTTTGGCTGATAGCTGCTCCAGGTGAGCAAACTGATGGTTGATAATCACTGCATACCGTAGGATAGGCCTGCTGAGAAAGAGGAAGCTGACATGCGGAGGAAAGACTGGGTTTTGTGGTCCCAGCGAATCCTTCTGTGTTTTCCCTGCTACTTTCGGCTGCAAAATGTGGATCTGCTAATAACCCTTCGGAATGTGTTGGATCTCCGAATACTGTAGTATATGATGGATGCAATGGATAAACTTGGATGATCTATCCCAATAAGAGACTAGGGCAGATATCTCACTGCCGAACCCTCGCTAGCTGAAGACACCATCTCCAACCCCAACTGCCGCGACCCGCGGCTACATGCTGTGCTACTGCTCGAAACTCCAAAATCAATCAACAATAACAATAGATATTCTCTTTGGTCAAATAACCCTTCTTAAATAGAATGGCATGTACTTTTAGGGTTTGCATGTCACTTTTAGGGTTTACGCTTCACTTTTGCATGCATGCAATTCTAATTTCATGTTGACTTTAACACTAAAATAAGGCATGCATGCTCCGCATGCTTTATGATATGAACTCTTATGGCCTTCTTACTATACTGATGACTTAATAATACTGAATTGATGTACCTTTCTGCTCCTAGTGCTATTAGTCCTCAGTTATTCCCTTTTTATAAAAACGAAACATTACATCCTACAAGAGCAACCTGCGTCACGTTAGAATTGATCCACAGAAAGAGAAGCTACTAAATGCAAGATAAATCAAGAAGCATAACCAATGATCAAAGGCACATTAGAAAAACCCCCTAATTCCCAACGTCCTCAGATGGAGAGAGTTGGATCTCTCACAAAAACGCCCCAAGAGAGGACGCCCTCCTACAAACAACACGAATTTCACAATATTTGGAACAAGCATAAATCAACCAGAACACCTCCGAAAATAATTTTGCAATCAAGCACGAGAACAATCTATGACAAAGAAGACACAAGATTTCTTTGAAAATATTTTCTCTATTCCAATAGCCGAGAGCCAAATTTCCCGATGGGATACAATGAGGGGATCACAACTTTTAAATAGATCAAGAGTGTGTCTACATTCTAACCATCATCAATCCAACAGTTGAGATTGAAACATCATCAGCGGTGGAAATCTTTTAATTTTACATTACATGGATCAACTTAGACAAATACATTTGAGGGGGGCAAATTACCTCATAAAGCCCATTTTACAACATGATAAACCATTATTTTTGCAAGTTTGACACTTAGGGGACATGGGGGGGGCATTAGGGGGTCCCCCATACATATTTCTAAAGATAAAACTTTATTTACACACTTTTATTTTGGTCATTTTGTCCAATTTCTCCCTATGGGGGATGTCCTCCCTAAGAGAGCCAAAAAAATAATCCGTAACATCAAACTAATTGAAACTAATGCAAATATTTCCGGAGAGCCATAATAAATCATCCAAGGAAATTCGCTTTCCATTTCCTTGACCGCACAAGCCAAATCGATTTCTTCAGTGATTTCCTAGTTCATTTTTTAGTGGTACATCCTCTGAAAATAATAATAATCATCAAAACTTCGTTCAGGCTAAGAACTGGAGAAAACTGACTGCATAAATGTGTCTGGAGACATAGTAGAATGGTACAAGTGACTACTCATACCCCCTGGAGCACTGTGGCACCCTAGGAGAACCATAATAACTGTAATCTGTAGTAAAAAATATGATATTGCCAATAATAAAGTGATAATAATCATTGGTGATGAAATACGGGGCCAAACTCTAAAAACTGAAACCGCAGTATTGGTCCTGGGCATGTCTGGATCAAATATAAACACTGTCAAATTTTTAGCCACTGTCTTGGGAACCGTGTTTGACTTGGTCAACTGGGTTGACCAGGTCAAAATACCCAAACTAAAAGTGAGATACTGAACTGAGTTGAACCTGCATGCATCCAAGGTAGAACTGATCCAAGATGTATAATAAAACCCAACTTAAATTATGCCATTCATAATCATGGTGACAATAATAAATAATAATAACAATCAATAAGATATACCGATGTCTTTGAGTAATCATTGAATCCTATGGAAGTCTCTTGTATATGCCATGCTTGCAAAGTTTAAACAATTTGCTAGTGTTGGGTGAAGGTGGAAAACAAGGCTAAGGTAAAAGGGAAATGACTTATACTTGATTATGAAAATATGATGAATGATCTCTCTAAATGATGACAAGTACACACAACCAAAATGACATATGCACGACAGATAAACAATAAGGAATGGTGGTGTCTCAAAAGTGGATGAGTTGATCTGAAAAGAGTCCATTCAACTTTAACATGTCTACACCTCACATCCAAGCTAATAATTAGTTGTCCCTTACTCCATCTCACATCAAAACCTGCAGGCTCTGTGAAGAATTAATCATTACATTTTAATAAGATGGCCAGCAGTATTTAGATTTTGCATTTATTTATCCACTGCTTGATTTGGGCCTTTCACAATTTCATGTCATAGTTCTTTTTGAGTTGTGTCTAAAGACATAGTTTGCAACTTTATTTGAGGGCCTGCAGTTCTCAGTATACAGCATATAACACATAATGCATGTAATGATGGTAGACATATTACTTCAATTTTTAGCTGACACTCTTCGGGCAACTAGGGGGAATATCCATAGTCGGGACCAAACATCGGGGGCAACCGACCAAAGAGGTCAAGGCTTCGAAACCCAACTCGCATAAGCTCAGGAACCAACACCAGCGGGTTCTCCTGGCCCAGAAAGATCAAGGCTTCAGCAAGTTTTGTTGCACAACTCAAAGTCGAGACACAAAACAACATGGGATCCATCATGCATAAGGGTCAAAGTGGGGAAGATGATCTTCAATCTCATAGGTCTCAGTCAATCATAGGTCATGGGAGGAAACTCAATTATGGATGAATTGGATGGATGGGGACAAGTGATACATGGAACCAGCAAAGCACTAAGGTTTAAAAGTTGTGTAAAGCATGGCATAAGCAATAGTCTTCTACATCATATTCTTTAATCATTCTCAACACAAGTTTAAGCATCAGTGTACATATAATATAGGCATAGGTCACCATAATCATCATAACACAACAAGTCCAAGGTTAGTATACATCTGAGATCAAAATCCTACCAAAGAGCCATAAACCTAATCTCACCATATACTTGTCTCTATCTGATATGCCCATCTGTGTTGATGTATTTGTAACTTCGGAAGATATTCTGATGTATATTATCATTGGATGTTGTTGTAGCCCCATTGGGGATGTTGTTGTTACAAGATGTCTAAATTGTGTCTAGACCTTGAGGTACAACCTTCGTTGTAAGTCAGGGGAATAGTCCCCAGTGTAACATCATGTAATATGTACTTGTAGTCTCTCTAGGAGAAGTGGGCCCCATGTGAGATGACATGTAGGCTCGAATGTTATATTTGGTCAGTGACTTGAAAGGGTATATATAGGGAGGCGCTCTCCCTCATTTATACACACCACACACACTCTCAAGTGTGTATGAGAGAGAGAGACAGTCAGAGGAGGAGAGATAGATAGCTGTTGAATACTTCTTATTACTGCTTTTGATCATCTTCCTGTTCTGAAGAAGTTTGTGGGGTTTTCTCCTTTATGGTTTCCCCGATGAAAATCTGTGTCCTGTGTATCTTTTGTATCTTATGCATTTTGTTGTACTTGTAATTCTTTCAGATAAAGATCCTAGATAATGTAATCAAATCTTAAGAAAAATTAACATGGTATCAGAGCCTCTCTGAAAGAAGGCACTATGCAGTTGCGGGAACTAAGCTTCCTAGTTGAAGGTGTTCTCTCCACAGATCATCAAGCAAAGAGGGCTAGAATAACTCGCCTCACTAGGGCACATCTATTGGTGGTAGCATTTTCTGAATCAGAGAAGTTTCACTATGCAACTGATATACAGCTACAATGGCAGCTAATGGAAATTATAATTTCATGCCTGAAAAACCTAGAAAACTGAATTTAGTCATCTTAGCACTTTTGCTATAACGCGATATTGAAGAAGGCTCAGAAGCCGAAATTTTTACAGGCCAAAGAGGAATTCTTGTTGTTCTTTGTGTAAAAGTTTCAGCCTCAGATTCGCTATACTTCAAGAGATATGGTTCCTCCAAATCAGAGTTCTAGCCTTCTCCAGAATACAGTCATAAGCAGGTGACCAAGGGAGAATTGCTATATCTTGGGCTAGGAAGGTCCAAATGAAATTTCGCAAGATGTTGCAGGTAGGGAACAGACTGTAGTTTTTGTGGTCCTCTTTTCAGACCCAGAATGTGAAACAGTGACACGTGGCAGTCCGTACAAGTTCGCTATGCTGAACAGTCACCTTGGGAAACTCAGCATAAGTCCCACTTGGAGAATCCATTTATGCTCTAACCTGTGGGGTTGGAAAGAAGACATATCAGGCTATCTCAGTGCGAATTTTCAGACTGTAAGGAGACGAAACTTCGGAGATACAGCAGAATCAATATCAGACAATTCTGCAAAAGAAATTGGAAAACTAGGGCTTCCTGTTTCAGGAGCTTCCCACCACTATTTTCAGAAAAGGAGTACATTGGAAAGCTCGCCTTGAAGAGGCCTATCTTTTTTTTGAATCAAAAGTTTGAAAAATTAGGGTTTCTCTAACAAACCCTAGATCAGCAAGCTCTGGAACCAGGTCGAACACCTCAAATTGGTAAGATCTAAATCTTTGTTATTTACATTTGAGGTTCTCATTTCAAAATGACTAATCACACCTAACTTGGTGAAGCTAACAACTTCCGAGTATGGAAGTATAGGACCTCCGTGCTCCTTAAAGAAAATGACTTGGATCAGTATTTCAGTAAGGAAGTTCTAAGAGCCTGAGGGAGATGAGGCTAAGGCTAGAACCAAGAGAATCATTGCAGATTCTATTAAAGATCATCTCATCCCTCATGTGTCATCCTTGAAGACACCAAAAGGAAGTGTTTGATGCTATGACAAAGCAATCGAAGAAGAAGAAGAGATCATTTTAACCACCTTGAATGGCCTCCCAAGATCATGGGGTTCATTCATTCAAGAAATGTGTGCCAGAAGGAAGTTGATTACCTTCAGCAGACTCTGGAAAGAGAACACACAAGAAGAAGCTCGACTCATAATAGGAGGAGAAGATGGGAGCAACTAAAGATCAAGCTCTCACGATTCAAAGAATATCCCTCAAGCAATGAGGAATATGAAGGACTCAACTCATGAAGAACCTCTTATCCATCCTAACATTTGGATAAGAAATGATGCAATTGTAAATGAAGAAGCTGAAGGCTCAAGAAGGAGTCTACCCACCAAACAAATAAAGATAAGTATTCAGTTGTCATTTCATGATATTGTTTGGTTGTGCACTTGTTTATATTCAGTTAATGTGTTATGCATGTTTGAGTATTTGCATTTATACTACTGAATTGCACATGATGGGTAAGAAGTCAATGATGTTGTACAACATTCCATCGCTACCTATCTAGATTGAAACCTCTTTGCTGGCATATTAGGAGTAGTACACACTCTTAATAACATTGGGGAAGAAGCAATCTAGAAGTTACTGTATGTGTACAAGATATGGATGAATGTTGTAGCATTGGCTAAGATAGTTGCATGGCTATGTGACATATGTTTGTCACTATTAAGATGTTTTGGAAATTATGAGATGTTTCCAATCATGCAACTGAACTTGACTTGTAGATCATTCCGAAGAACAAGTAACGATAGTTCAGAAGAAGAACCTGAAGCTTCCCGAGTCAGAGACACTATGGCAAAAGAAAGAGCTTCAAAAGAATATAAAGAGAATGGTAGATCCACCTCAAGAGATGAAGACCATCTTGGGGCATGAGAAATCATCCAAGAAGAAGAATAATATGACGAGACTTCCAAAGAAAGCAAGAGGCCTCGGACACACTCTCATTATGTGACATTGTTGAGCGACATCATTGATGCAGAGTCTTCCAGCTATGAAGAAGTAGCCAAGAAGAAAGGGAAGGAGACTATGATCAAAGAGTACCAGTTGATCAAGAGGAATGATTTCTAGGATGCGGTGCCGAGACCTGAAGGGAAGTCCGTTGTGTCTTCCATATGGATCTACAAGATCTAGCATGTAGTAAATGGCAGCATCGTGGGATACAAGGCAAGATTCATAGCACAAGGATTCTCACAGAAAGAAGGCACAAACTACGAGGAGACATTTGCACCAATGACGAGGTACACTTCCATTAGATCCATACGTGCAGGTATGAGATGGGAGATACACCAACTGACATCAAGACAACATTCTTGAATGGTGTAATCGAGGAGGAAGGGTAAGTAGAGTAGCCACTGGGAGTCAAGACACATGACAAGAAGACCCATGTGTGCAAATTAAAGAAGGCCTTATACGAGATCAGAAGGTACCCATGGGATAGCACATACAATTACATGAGGAGCTTAAAGATCACCTAGAGTGATGAAGATCTTAACCTTTGCTACAAGGTTGAAGATGAAATCCTATGGAAAACGACAAGCTCATAGATGGGTGCAAGAGGAACTTTTCAACGAAGTTCAAGAAAAAGGATCTTGGTATCCAATGACCTTAGATGGATACATAAAAGATCACTAGCAGAGGAAGCTACTTGTCACTCCAGTACAGAATGTTTCGATACATAGAGTACAAAATAAAGAGGGAGGATGATACTCCGCTTCAGAGGGAGTGACTACAAAAGATCCTCAAGTTCGACATGGTACAGCAGGATGGACAGCTTATTGATGGCCCTAGGCTTTACTGAGAGTAAAGCGGATTCCAACCTTTTCTTCAAGGTTGAAGGCGGAATACCAGTGATGCTCCTGCTATATGTCGATGACCTGTTCCTGACAGACGAAGAGGAACTCATTAAAGATGCAAGGAGGAGACTTGCTACAAAGTTCGAGATGAAAGACCTAGGGATGATGCACTACTTCTTAGGCGTGGAGGTGTGGCAAAATGCAGATGGGATTTTCCTTGGTCAAGGAAAGTATGCAGTGGAGATTCTGAAGAAACTCGGAATACTGGACCTCAAGGCGATAGCCACACTATGGCATCGAACTTGACGCTACTGTGTGATGCTTCATTAGAGACGGTCGATGCCACGATGTATCGTCAGATGATTGGCTCATTGATGTGCCTAACGAATACAATACCAGACATATGCTTTGCTATGAACACCCTATGCCAGTTCTTGACGGATCCGAGACATGTTCACCTGATTGTTACAAAGCATGTAGTGAGGTACCTGAAGGGTACAGTTGAGTATGGACTCAATTATGATACGAACCAGAAGACTAACCTGCACGGTTATGTTGATTCAGATTAAGCAGGTAGCGCCACTGAGAAGAGCACTTTCGGTTGCTTCTTTAGTTTGAGATCCAGTATGGTCTACTGGTTTGGCAGGATGCAGTCCTGCATGGCGCTGAGTACAGCCGAGGCAAAGTATGTTGCCACTTGCTCAGCTATTTGTGAGGTAGTATGTTTCTTTTGAAAGCTACTATTTGATTTGATTGATCTGACTTGCATTTTTGTATGATGCGAAGAGGAGCAGTGAAGCTCCAGTATGTGACCCAGATCGAGACTTCTCAAAAGAGGGAGTGATGAGTTCTAGCATAGCTGGTGAAATAGGTTGTCTGAGCGTAAAATCCTGGCGAAGCTCGTAGGTTGCGCAGACGTAATCAATCATGTAGGTTGTCCTCAGATGTAAACAGTCCTGGCGAAGCTCGCGGGTTATCCTTGGACGCAATCAATCCTGATGAGATTCTATGCTAGAAATATCCAAAGTGAAGCTCGAGTACTTCAGAGAAGACATGGCATGATCCAGAATGAGACTTCTAGCATAGCTAGAGAAGACAGGTTGTCTAAGCGTAACATCCTGACGAAGCTCGTAGGTTGCTTAGATGTAATCAGTCCTGTAGGTTATCCTTGGATAAGTCCTGGCGAAGCTCGTAGGTCATCCTTGGATGTAATCAGTCCTGATGTGCTCTATGCTAGAAATAGTTGATGCATGATATCTCACATGGGAAATGAAACAGGTTGTCCAAGCGGGAAAAATCATGGTGTAGCAGGTTGCTCGAATGTAATCAGTCCTGTGACGGGTTATCCAAATGTAAATACTAAGCCCTGGCGTACTACACAGGTTATTCGGATGTAATGCGCCCCGTGGGTTGTCTGAGTGTAAATACTAAGCCCTAGCGTGGTACGCAGGTTACTCAGACGTAATATGTCCCAAAGGTTATCTAAACAAAAAAAGATCTTGGGCGCAGGTTGTTCAGATGTAATCCCTTGAGGTTGACTAGAAGAATGTAAAAAGGTCCTGGTGTAGCAGGTTGTTGAGTCGTAATTAGTCCTACCATATATATGAGATATATGAAGTTCCCATGTTCAGATGATAAGGTCTTGAAGCACGAGGAGGTGCACCTAGGCTGTTCTACTGATAGAACGCAGGTTGACCGTGCAGAGACGTAATGCACTAAGTTGTGGTCCTTCAAGGTTCTCACATAGTGGTAGATGCAGGATTGTCTTGGTGACATCCTGATATGTTCCTAAGTTGTTAGAACGAAGGTGGTCTGCATCTGAGCTGTGATTTGTGTGCTTTGTTTTGTTTTGTGCAGGACAAAAGACATGATCTGGATCCAATGAGATGATAGTAGGAAACGCAAGTTTTTGCAGTGGCAATGTAAAGGTCTTGGAATGTACCTACGCGATACGACGAGATGAAGGTAGAAGATGCAAGATATTGTTGTGGCAATGTGAAGAAGATCCTGGACAGATTCTACGTGAAGGCTTGCTCAAGATGTGATGAAGACTTGGCAGAGGACTAGGCCTACATCTAGCATGACAAAGAGTTGGCACTGTAAAAACTTTTGATGATAGATAGTATGGGACGATGATCAAATTATAAGAAGATGATGGCAGCAACTATGATGAAGACTCTATGACTCCGTGATGATGACGATGCGATGAAGACTCTATGACTCCGTGATGATGACGATGCGATGAAGACTCTATGACTCCGTGATGATGACGATGCGATGAAGACTTGACCAAATGTGTTGATGACTGTATAGAGAGAGAATATCTTCCTAGTTAAGAGGGAGTGTTGATGTATTTGTAACTTCAGAAGATATTCTGATATATATTATCATTGTATGTTGTTGTACCCCCATTGGGGATGCGAGTTACCCTTTTACGGGATGTCTAAATTGTGTCTAGACCTTGAGGTATAGCCTCTATTGTAAGTCAGGGCAATAGTCCCCACTGTAATATCATGTAATATGTACTTGTAGTCTCTCTAGGAGAAGTGGGCCCCATGTGAGATGACATGTAGGCTCAAATGTTATATTTCGTCGGTGACTTGAAAGGGTATAAATAGGGAGGCGTTCTCCCTCATTTATACACACCACACACACTCTCAAGTGCGTATGAGAGAGAGAGACAGTCAAAGGAGGAGAGATAAATAGTTGTTGAATACTTCTTATTACTACTTTTGATCATCTTACTATTCTGAAGAAGTTTGCGGGATTTTCTCCTTTATGGTTTCCCCAATGAAAATATTTGTGTCTCGTGTATCTTTTGTATCTTATGCATTTTGTTGTACTTGTTATTCTTTCAGATAAAGATCCTAGATAATCTAATCAGATCTTAAGAAAAACTAACAATCTGTAAATTGTGTACGATATCTGCTGCTCTGCTCGAACGAACTAGGTCACCACTGAAGTCATCTCAAAGGACAAGGAGATCTCAATCCTGGCAAGGATATAATCTGTATCTGCTACTAAAAAAAGTTATGAATGGCTCATGCTGTAATAATTATCCATGTTGTACCCCCATCAATCAGTCTGGATCGGAGGAAAAGAGAAAATCTACATCCAGCATCATGGTATCCCAGCTACAATACATCTGTGATAACAGTCCCAAAAGAGGATAAGATACACTATTTCATATCAATTCTACACTATTAATAGGGAAAATGCTTAGATAACTAGACCTA
This sequence comes from Pseudotsuga menziesii, assembly GCA_001517045.1. Lineage (NCBI taxonomy): Eukaryota > Viridiplantae > Streptophyta > Pinopsida > Pinales > Pinaceae > Pseudotsuga > Pseudotsuga menziesii. The sequence continues at coordinate 96,509 of LPNX011127494.1, read as the reverse complement.
AAACCTATCAAGAGGAAAAAAATGCAACGATAGAAGCAAAGAGTGAGATTGACATCACCATGCAAGATAAAGAAAAGAAAAACAAAGAATGAAATCAAATGTTCAAAGTATGAAAACTAACATGAGGAAGCTACCAAAGGCCAAAAATTCATCTACCTAGGGCAAGCAAGATGAAAAATCAAGGGACAAGCAAGACATGGGGATTGGAAACTCAAAGAACCTGACCCAATTCATTTTTTATAAAACCCACAATTTTGTCAAGCATTGTTGGAATGTGCTAGTAACCTGAGGAACAAAGGGGCAAGCTTCGAGAAGAGATAGCACCAAGAAAACAATGAAGAACCATTTGGAAGATGAGAACAACAAGGTCAGTAAGAAAACTAGAATATATTCAGAGCTCAGGCACATAATAGTGGCAACAATATCATGACCCTCGCAAGTGGAAGGCAAGCATGAAAATGCTTTGCACGTGCTATGCAAGGGCATACATCTCAAAACTGTATCTTTTCCGTTCCCAAAGTCCTTGTTTGCTCATTATGTCGAATAGGGGATTATGATACAGTAAAATGTATAAAGTTTAATGGAAAACTTTGGGAAGAATTGCAACATGATTCAGGTAATGTTGAAACCAAAATACAAGAAAGCCTTCATCGTAACCAGAGTCAAAGGTGATAGGTATGGAAGGAGAGAATCAAATGAAGGAAAACAAGACAATAATGATGACATGGACTTTGCAGTTCAAAGCAAGATCTATTAGGAAAGAGACCCCAAAGTGAGAAACCTCCAAGGCAATTATGGATAAGAGAGGGCAAAAAGGGAAGAGACCCCAAGGGGACAAAAGCATCATGGATGCAAACCATTGATACCCAAGGGGCTGAAAGGTAAAAGAATTGATAGATCAACCACCAGACTTGGCTTTAGGACAAGGAAAAGGTACATAAATTCCTCAAATGTCAATAAACGTCAATGAAAATGAAGACAGCGACTCTTTCAAAATACAAGTATGTAAAATTAGCATATTTTTCAATAAGGATATACAAATCACTGCATTAGTCGTTGATAAGAAAGTTCCCAAAGTAGTAGTAGACCCAAGGAAAGAAATAAACATAATCTCCTTGATATTTCGAGAAAAAGTATTGCCCAGGCCCCAAACCAGCTTTAAAGCATAATAATGTTAAAAAAGGAGGTCAATCATATTACCTGCAAACCCATAGGTGGGGTAACATTGAACAACAATAAGGAGATCAAAATATTGGGCAAACCAGCTTTAAAGCATAGTAATGTTACTATAAGGGAGGTCAAACATATCACCTGCAAACCCATAGGCAGGTTGGCAACAACAAGGACAAACTCTTGTGGAATCAAAATTTATGCAACATTTGCAGTCTTAAAAAATCAAAAATTGATTAGAGAAGCATATCAGGTATTACTTGGACGACCTTGGATATTTGCAATGAAAGGAGCTACATGTTGCAATAAGGAAGCATCAATCTTCAGAAAAGGTCGAAAACATAATAATATGCTTGGAAAAAAAATAAGAAGGTAGTAGAAGCTAAGACAATTGCCAGTTGCCTCAAACAGAGATGAGTTGTCAAGACCCCATCCTGATATGGAGCATTTATATATGATGAAAAGGGATGGAGATTCTAATTCCAATGAACAAGGTGTCCTACACATCAAGATTTCATCAGGAGGTATTTTCGATAGTGTTGCAACTTGCAACAGTGGCCACATGAGAATCGTGGCAACTACTTAGGATAAATTAAGAACTTGTTCAGAATTTGAGCAAAACACAAGAATCCGATGAGATGGTCGAGAACTGATGAAGCACATACAAGAATTTGAAGAAAGATCAAAATTCTTCACATATGAGAAGAAAATCGAAAGAATTTCCAATCACCCTTGGAATGACAACATTCCAATGGTTGATGGCCCATTTTATCCCTCAGCTCAAAGTTGAGTAGCCTCAAACTAACATGGGATAAAACCAAAGCACTTGTTCTATGCAGGTTTCAAAGGTTGAGAGGAGGAAAATATTGTGGATATCACTGAGGTGCTTAACCATTCAAATAGACTTTTACAAATAAAGCAGCAACAGATGAAGGACTTTTTCAAATTCCATGTATATATGATGTAGATTTGTATGTTGTCCAATGTCATGTATTGGATGTTGAATGTATGAGTCATATTTCTATTATGTGTATTTAAATTCTGCATGTAGTTGCATTGGAAAACTATTGGTGGCTGTATGAAGTTCCAAATTTCAATCAGGATCACAGTGAACAATTAGATTGGCAGTTGAGGAAATTTTTTGGGTTTCATACCCCACTGGCCAAGGAAAGGCAGAGGTGTACATCATAATCTTTGAGTCCTAATTGTATGGCAGCTCGGTTGGCTGATAAAGCAAGTGTGGTGATATTCCCCACCACTGAGGTTCAAATTCCCTCAAAGACATGTTCGCCCCTCGTAAGCCAGTGTGCCCATGCAAACAAATCACTTATTAGGGTTGGGACCAGGTGCAAGTTCTTTGGAGGCATGGGTGCCCCCAACTCGTGGCTTCTTAGCCAAAGGAAGTTGAATAGCTGAATGTTGTAACTTGTAAGCCGGCTTTGCTTCATTAGATATATTTTCATATCAGGAAGGTGCATGCTTGCCACATTGGGATATGAGAAGCATCTTTCATGAAAACAGAGAAATAGAAAGAGAGATCATGTACAAGATTTCAATGGAGAACAATGGACTCTCGGTTAAGATGAATTGATTTCTCACAAATGCACATCATGCTATGGTCTACAATTTTCCATGCCAACATAAGATGAGAATCCTCCATTAGATCTCTATGCATAAAACTCTGGTTTCTCGAGAAAACCATGTTAGTTTTACTAAAACTAGCTTGTGAAAAAATTCAGTACTCTTAAGAGCTTTGACTTGACAAGTCAGTTGTAAATCAAGACTTGAAAGAGAGAGTTATGCCTTTGCCGACTTGGCTAAAAATTTCCTAGAAATTTCTTCCATGATTGTCAAATGAAAATGTTTAGGCCGTGGAGTGAAATTTTGCGTCCACCTCTCATGTGTGATTGTCCATCAGTTGAAGCCAAGTAGCTGAACTCTTAAACTGAAATATCTAGTCATATAAAAAGCTCCTGGCCTAATATAAATCCTTTTCTTTAACCGTTGATAGATCTCAACTCCAGACTGAGTTGCTCAATATTAGAAGTATTGAAGCCATTGTAGGTATGTATGCCTATATTTCAACCTTTTCAGTCTGAGGGTGGATCTGTGATATAGACAATAAGGAAGCAACAAGGAGTCATGTTGTTATAAACAAGTTCTGCAGTTCTATTCTTCTAAATTAAAACACATACATTAGTTCAATCCAATTGCAATCAACTATGGTAAACCCAACTTGTTCCATCATCCTAGAAGATTAAAAGCCAGTCCAAATCAACAAAATCCAAGAAAAAGCAATCTCCTCTTTGAAGACGTGTTGCTCTTGGCAAGGGTCTGGACAGTGGGACATTGTTCCTTGCTGTGCACGATCGCACAAACAACATACTGCTCGACAGACTTATTCTTGGACCACCCAGCTTTGTATATCAAAGAATGAACGATAAATACCCTATTTCGATGAACATTGTCTATCTAATTGTTTGTAATAAAATTCCACACTCAATAGAGCAACATCGTTTCCCCAAATGTTGCCCTGGTCAATAACACTCAAAATCAATGTTGACCTTGTAGACGAGGATTGTTAAAGGCAAGAGAAAGTTTTTAGACTTCTTGATCATTTTTTGTTTAATGTTGTGTATTGAATTACATTTTTTATATTACACCAAATTAGCTGGCAATGTATTCGCCATTATGTGGCCACTAGTAATTTTATTGGATTTGCACAGGTATTGCATTAGCTCTCAGTTAAAACAACTACTTATAAGTTATACTTGACTTAAAAGTGCACAGCTTGAGCTTTTTTTAGGGCATTTGTCATAGTCTTATTTTTGTTATTTTTGCTTTTTATATGTGGCACGGTGGCAAGCAGACACCATCTATCAAGAGGTGGGACGATGCTTATATTGTACATCATACGGCCCAACTTAACAGACCCTGGGCAGAACAATGGCCCACTTGTGGATAGCACAGTAGGATGAGAATCAAACCCGATGGGTCTTAAAACAACACCGCCCTTTCACCAACCCAGTTCACCTCTTGTGCGGTTGTGCCTCATTGTAATTGTTTGCAACCAGCACAGACCCATCTAAAACCATGTCTGAAATGCATCTCAAGTTTGGGAAGCTCGAGTCATAATATTTGATATATCGGTCATTTTTGGGAACTCGAGATATGCATCCTTGAATTTCGCAACATCAAGATACCTTACAGACCGAAGTTCAGCTGGGTATGTGCTAGTGTTCCTAATAGCACCATCTAGACTCAATGCACGATCACACACGGGCATACAAGCAACGAGTTGATGGATTATCCCACCCTTTGCTAGACTTTAAAATGCACCTCACAACAAAAACTCAGTTGCATACAGAATAACAATCAGCAGCACCTCAATGAGCAAATTAAACTGTTTTATCAGCTAGTCGGGACTCAGTGCCAATCAGAATTGGGTCAGCAACTCAAAGACTAAAATTTCAGTGCAAACAAGCCCTAAATATATTTCATAGAATTATTCTCATGTCTACTAACAAATAATGATTTATGAACTTCAGCTGCATATTCAGCCTGCCTTTACAGGTAGCCAGCTACCAGAATAATCGGTGTATTCAAGCAGAAATAAAAGAATTTGTTTCCTCCTCGCCATTCTTTGACAGAAGTAAAAGTCCATGAACACTGCCTACATTTGACCAGGATAACAATAGTGTCTATGTGCATATATGAGAAGGAGAAATAGCATACCCGGAGTAAGTTGGCTTTTTCTTTTTCCTCCACTTCTATCTCCTCCGCTTTCGCAGAAGCCCACACAAGAAGGCGTCTTTCTCCTGACACCCTTTTGTATTTGCATGTATTGGAATGAGAGAATAGCTTAAAGTTTATGCCCCCAATTGTAGAAGCAAATTCACTTCCTTTGGCACACCCACTTAATTGAGCGAATTGCCTTACAGAGAGACCTATTCCCACCGTGTTCACCATGCTTCCTGTCAACATTACTCCCTCCAATATTATACAATTCGAATATGGATGATAACTTACTCTCTGATGCTATATATTTTTCAATGCACGATGAAGCCTCTTGCAAAGCCTGCCTGTTGTTATAGCAGGCGGGAAGAACGGAGAAGCTCACGGTTCTTTCTTCTAGCAGTGTTGAATAGGTGTCTGTGATTGTTGGTCGTCTGCCTTGTATTTGAATGAATCCCTCACTAGATAAGTGTTGATCCACCTGTCGTGAATCACAACCATTCAATCTCACGTGAAAGCCTAAAATCGTCTCTACCCATACGAATGTAATTTAACTGAACGGATGATGTTATTTAACCATGAACGGACGGTGTATTAAAACTTGAAACGGAATATAAAAAATAAATAACGGTTGTTAGTGAGTGTAGGTTGGATGGGAGGTTAGGTTGTAATTTTGTTCACCTAAATTTAACTTTGTATTGTTGTATTGCTATGACACCAGTGTCACTTTTCTATTAATGGAAAAAATTGGGAGTTAATTTTTTTTTTATCATACTATTTTTTGATATTTTTATTATATTAAGGTTATGTAATTTTAGCAATTAGTATTTATAATTTGTTACATTTTTTATTTATGTTTAATTTTTGTAAGTGGTATGATGCTTTTGTTGAGTTTCTATGTAATAATTGAGTAGATTGAGTCCACTCATATCTTTAATCTTAGGAATAACATGTATTAACATATTTCTCCATAAAAAATAATTAATATTTATAAGTGAAATCTTTAAAAAAAAGTGTAATTAATTTTTTTTTAATTAGCCAAAACTCTAAATTATATTTAAATTACTTATTTCAATAATCTTAATTCATTTAATCAATTTTAAACTAAATAAATATAAAGTTAAAATAGATCAACTTAACTCTTTTCATTATTTTAAATTAAAAAATATAAAATCAATTCTCACTAGCTCACTTGGTTAAGGTGAGGGTCCAATTAGCGAGGCAACTTGAGTTCAATTCCCCTGAGGGTGACTTAGTTGGGAGACTACACTGAAAAACCCAGCCAAATTGAAGCTAGTACAGTCTAGGTCGGGCACACGATCCCTGGGCGATTTTGACAGCTTAGACGTCCGTAGGTCGTGGTTTCTTAGACCACAAGCCACTCCTTGCAAGTTAGGGAGATTTGAGCAAACAAACAAATATATATATATATATATAGAGAGAGAGAGAGAGATATATAAACTTAACTTATTTTATCAACTTTAATTATTAACAGTGAGTGATCTTTTCCAAACGCAAAGACAAGTTAATAAAAGAGAATACAATTTATTTTGACCAAGTAGAGGTATCATGCAAGGTTGCAGAGAGGCAGAGAGGCGAATCTGCAGGTCGACGGAGTGGTCGAAGAGAGGTCGCATCCACTCAATGGCGAGCTTGACTCTTTGCATCGACCTCAAATCAATCTGGAATGGGAGATTTGCTTCAGAGCGGTGCCATCGATCTGACAAACAACGATTCAGCTAATGCAAATATCATAGACAAGTTGCATATCCCCGATTGGGCCTTATTTCCTTGGACATCTTAAGAAGGAATGTGGCTCTGATAGGGTTGGATTCCCTGACGGATATAGAGCTGTGAGCGATGATGGAAGAGGAGGGTTTAGACGGCGACGGCACTCTGAACGAAAATGTTTTCTGTGTTCTAAGGATCAGATTGAGCCTTACTTTCACGACGGAAGCTGAAAAATGGCTTCACAAGACCCTAGTAACAACAAGATTCTCTGATCTACCGATTGACAGACCTGGAACCCTAGAAATGGTGGCAAATCACCCAGATCTGATGCTACAGCAAGGGTGCATGGGCGTTTTGCGGGCACAGGGAGGGAGATGAGCCCGCTCCTGGGCGCTGGTGCTTTTGTCCAGGTTGATGTTGGAAGCTTGAAAATATAAGTGGATAAACATCTGCTCGCATGGGACCAAGCCGCTACTAGTTCCCATTGTCCTGCATAACACAACGAGTCCATCGTCTTCTCGTATTGTTCTAGATCAGACAACACAGGAAACATCAGATTTGAAGAATGTGATGCGAATAGGAATGGAAGCAGTTCATATGAACCATAATAGCTACCTCGAAGCACAGCTTATGACAGATCTGGTATTTTTTCTTACATCTCCCATATGGGTGGGGTTGCCCTCTGTTTTTTCCAATCTCTCCTCGGAATCTGGAGTTAGGGTAGACATAAACAGGTTTCAGATCTTTATAAAATTGACCTCCGGGTAGTTGATTCTGGTATGGGTCCATGGATATGAATTAGTGGAGACAATAAAAGCAAACCTTGAGCAAAGAGAGGGTTTTCCTAGAACCTCTTTCTTCTTCCTCCATGAAGGCAAAATATTGCAGGAAGATTCTAGGTTGACAGATTATCAAATCTCAAAGAACTCAACCATTTTTTTGTTGCCCCGCCTGGGGGGGGAGCAGAAGGAAATAAAGGACCCTCCAGTCCTTCATCGTATAAAGAAGCAGCTCGACCTAAGGGACCTCCGACAACAGCCTCTTCTTCTCCCCAGAACAGTCTATATTTTGTGGAAAAGATGGAATCTACACCAACACTAGAGATCAAGAATCCTCAGGTAACAAAACTTTTCAGTACGCTACAATCTATAGCCGTCATTTGTCGTTTTAATGGTTTTTAGCCCAGATCTTTTGATCTCCATCAATGGGTTTACACAAATTGGACAACCAATTGTCAAATCCTCTTATGTTCCAAGGGATTCTTTGTAGTTCAGTTTGAATCTCATGAAGATTACCATAAGATGCTAACTCAGGGACCTTGGTTTTGGGGGAGAGTTGGGCTCTTCATAACACCCCGGTTTCCAGAGTTTGATTCAAACTCCATGGTGGTAACCAAGATGCCAGTGTGGGTGAGGATGCCAAATTTACCCCTACCTTTCTGGCACCATTTAGTATTGGAAGACATTGGCAATCTTCTTGGTAGGTTTATCAAAAGTGATAGCGACAGGAAAGAACAGGGATTATTTACCTATGCAAGAATTTGTGTGGAGATTGACCTCAGCAAAGGACTCCCAGATAGATTACAACTGAAACATGAAAATACTGCTTTTTAGATGTAGATTCTGTCATTTGACGGGTCACCTCCAAGACACATGCCCTCTTCCTAAAAAGTCCACAAAGAAAAAAAAGGGGCAGATTTTTAACCATAAAAAATGGCAAACAAATTACGCTCCGTCTCTAGATGGGGACGAGGAGAGTGAAAACAAAGAACAACCGGAATTACAGAAAAATGAGGAAAATATGATGAAATCTGAATCAGTGGATGCACAAACACTTGAAAAAAAGAACTATGGTGCGGAAACACTATCAAATGATGTGAATCATGCGGATGCTTCTTTTAGTGGACTAAAGCGTGCACATGAAATAGAAAGCTCAGATTTTGATAAAGATCTAGTTATTGTTCAGCAACCAGGGGAGATGGCAGGTAAACAATTTATCGTAGTTGTCACTCCGCAGGATGGTTGGACTGAAGTGAAAAGAAAGAAGATGGGGAAAAAAGGGAAAATAGAGGCATATTTTCATCCTTGATTACTATGTCCTATGATGTATTATAGTTTTATCATTTTTCATAGACCTTTGGTCTATTGTTTGACCACTTGCTTCGGCACTTGAGCTATTTGCTTGTAATGCATTTGCATCTACAAAATGTAATTTTGATTTGCCTCAGCTGAAATAAAATTACGCTTTTTTTTCCAGGAAAAAAAAAATCATGTAGGGTTGTCCTTTTGACCCTTTACTCTTCCTCACAGTGGTGGAGGCTCTTCGCAGATCTATACTAAATGCAAAAAGGAATGGGCGCTTCAAATGAATAAATATTGGAGGAAGTTATTATCCCACCCACCCCTTCTTTGTAGATGATATATTAATCTTATGTGACAGCGCAAACAGAGACTTGGAGAATCTTGCTAACATTCTTGCTCTTTTTTGTTATGCTACATGTATGTAGGTAAATTAATATAATTCTAATGTAGCGGGTGAAGGAATTGATGAGGAAGAGATGATAAAGATCAAGATTTTATTTCCTTGTAAAGTTTTTGCCCTTGGAAGTGTATGAAGTATTTGGGGTTTGTACTCATACATATATCTTATGTAGCAAGGAAAATTGGAATTGGTTGATCTCAAAATGTGAAAAATGAATTGCCAATTGAAGCTACAGGTGGTTGTTTAAGGTGGGAAGGTTGGATTTGGTCTCGTGATTCATATGGGAAATACACTCCTAAAAAAGGATATGGCTCTCTGGTGGGGGTGGATCATTCAATTGTTCTTGTTTGGTGGTGGTGCTCAATTTGGAAATTCAATTGTCCAGTGAAGGATAAAGTTCTCATGCGGTTTTTTTATGTGGACTAAAGTCTTGACATGGGATATCCTGCAACAAAGATGCTGGGAGGGACTTTGGACATGTGTGTTGTGCAAAAATGCAGAAGAATCGAACTACCATTTAATTGTTGATTGTAAGTTTATCACCCAGGTTTGGAAGGAACTTGAAGTTTTATTAAAATTGAGAGTCATTTGGGCATGTTTAACAATTCAAGGTTGTTTGAGATCTTAGTTTTTAAATCCAAATTTTAATGATTATACGAGTCTTTGTATTATTGTTGTCTGGCATGTTAGTGTATGAAAACAGTGTTCTGGCCATTTTCAACAGTTTTCCATAGATAATGTTGTCATCTCCAGGCAGGTGAAGGAAGATGTTATAAATTGGGACATCCCATGGTTGTATTTTGATAGTGCAACACTAAGGGACTATTGTTCGGCAAGTGCAGGTGGAGTGATATATTTAACAAAGGACATAAAATTCTCCTTCAAGGTTGGTTTGGGGTTAGGGACCAACAACTTCGTTGAGTTATGTGCCCTTAGAATTCTATTATTTTAGCAGTAAAGCTTGATATTAAAACGTTGCAATTTTTTAGTGATGCGAAAATTGTAATTGATTGGATCAATGTTGATCATAGATGCCATAACATCTTTATGAACCTACCTTAGAAGAGATCAAGAATTTAAAATCAAGCATGGATGAGATTTTCTTTGGCCACGTCTTTAGGGAAAGGAATAATGATGAAGATTTAGTATCAAAATGTGATTTGAACCTAAAGCAAGGAGAATGGATTAGATTGCTTTGCCAGAGAAGTCAAGAGTGCTAATTGATCAACACCACACTTTTATCTGGGTCCCCTTAAGCATAGAAGGCTTTATATGTTTCTACTGGTGGACTTTTTATGTTTTTTTTTTGTTCCCTGAACCAGTTGTGTTTTATGTTTGGATACAATTGTAAAGAAGTCTCCAAGAGGTTTTTTGAATGGAAGTTTATTGATTTGTGACTAGCTTTTTTATATGTTATTATGAAGTATTGGTTATTATGAAGAGTTCTATTTATTGAACAAATAATTTGGTCTTGTAACCACCCATTTTGAGATTTTGAAGAACATAACCTTTATTTTATAAATAAAGTTATGATTATTTTCTCATGAAAATAAAAGGAATACAATTTATAAACTTAATTGTTCATAAATTTAAGGCAATAAATAAATAAATGGAAAATTTACAAACATAAATTAAATATCGCCTATTAATTAAAACCGTGAAATTTACAAGTTAACTTATAATTTATTTTTTTAGACATGAAAACTATGTCTAAATCACATGGATTCACCTATGATATTCGAGGCCTATTCACGTAAATAATAAATATTATAAAGCTCACTGGGCTAGCTCAAGTGGTTGAGACTTGTGATTTGTAAGCAGAAGGTCTCAAGGTCAAATCCTCGAGTGGATATGCATAGATACATAAGGGCCTCACTTGATTTCCCCACCATGTTAGGCTCTGTAATAAGAGTCGACATGGTGAGGCTCCTTCGGGTGGGCCCCTTGAGAATTCTTCTCGTGTTCGTAACGACCCCTCTCCAAAGTTGTGAAACACATTGAAAATAACAATAAATATTATAAAAAATTACATATATACACCGATTCAAAATAATAAAAATCAGCGTTATAGTTCCTCTCTAAATCTGAGATTAAAACTATATTTTATCTCTAAAATTTAAGTCAACATGTATCATTGTAACAAATTCCACTACAGTTATGGCTTTTAAGGTCAGAAAAATAAATCTATAAATTAGCCTTGACATAAAGACATAAACATTCATCCAATGGGAATGATATGGTCTCCTACAACTCCTACCCTCTCTTACTGTCAATTTATGTTTCATTGTTTTGACCGCGTAAAGGCATTGGTATTAGTGTGAGAGGTTGCTTATGAAAGGTATTTGTATGGTGTTTGAGTGTTTGCATGTATCTTTCACTGAGATTAGGGAATCTCCCTTTGTCTTAGGAGTTGACATAAAGTGTTGGGAAGTTGGGTTATGGTGACATTGGGCGCTAGCTTCTCTCATCCTTACCCCTCATAGCATCAGGATTCATGGCCTCAATCAAGGTGCTAGTTTGAGCAGTAACATTTTTTGGCGTCGTTGTCAGGGACAAGGTTCTCATTCTTGAGAAATCAAGATTATTCAAGTATGTTCTTGTCTTGTACTTTGGTGAGATTTTATTTATATCTAACTTGGTAAGTCTCATTTGGAAACTCAAACCAAAGAAATAAAAGAGGTGTTGTACAAGGCAAAGCCTACATATTTGAAGACTGTTTGTTTGTAGGGTGAGGCAAGAAACACTTGAATGGCATTTCAAGTTCACCCGGAAACTCCACACGCATTTATTTATCCATGTTCATATTTAGTGACCTCTTTGAATAAGTTAAAAATAATGAAAAATGGTATGGCTAGTAAGGTTGGATGAGCATTTTCCTCCTCTTGATTTATCATACATTCCAATTTTCCAAATAAGTTACCAAAGCCATTATGTCAAGATTTTTGTGATCATGATGGTTATGCCATGGACCATGTTGAAATATTTTTGATACTAGCTCCAGAGTTCAGTATTAAGAATGAAGATGTCTTTATGAGGTCATTTGCACTTACCTTGGAAGGAAAAGCACGTGCTTGGTTTGCGAGTCTATACAAAGGAAGAAAAACTTATTTTTCAAAATTGATATGGATGTTTTGTAGCCATTGGTACCAAGAAGAACATGAGACTTGGGTTCCCTGTGTTGAATACAATAAGGGTATGTTCAAGGAGGAGGACCATGTTGAAGGCCAATCCCTTGAGGAAAACCCGGAAGAGGTCCATAGCAGAGCTGATTAGGTTGATTAAGATGAGCATGTCTGATAAGAGATTGTCATGGACATAGAAGAACATGAAATAGATTTTCTCAAAGAAACCCATGAAGAAGATTGTGACGAAGAAATCGACGAAGATAAAGAAGATTATGAAGAAGCTCTCATCAAAGATTCATTTCCAATTGAAGAGGATGTTAAAGGTATGGTTGATGGAGGTAAGGTCGATGCCTCTCCTTGTCCTCCTCATGGTTTGATGAGCCTTCCTTTCACTTTTACTTTTGAAGTAATTATTTTTGAAGATGATAGGTCTGAGGATGTATTTTGTACGAAAGATCATTTCCCATGGAGATGACAATGTGCATTTTTCTCTTAAATGGTCATGATATGGATGCAATTTTTTTTTTTTTTGGAGAGCCCATCTATGACTCTTCTAATGAGGAAAGTGTAAATTGTGAAGACATTGGAAAACCTATTTTTGATGAGGATCCTTGTGAATTGGTTCAACCATGCTTGTTCACCATTAATGATGATGTAGGGTTGCATATGGAGGATTATATTGGAAATATTTTACATCAAGGTTTACCCTCTCCTAGGGTGGATCTCAATCTTCATTTTCAACCATGTTTCGCAGGAACCGGTGCATGTTTTGGACAACAAGAAGGATGTTTAATTGTAGGTTTAGAGAAACAAAGTGTGCCCTCTCCTGGAGTATATTTGAAGCCTATGTTCAAGTTGTGTTCTCATCCTTCATTGGAATTGATAGTGTATTCTTTGGAAAGGGGTTTTCAGCCTTATCATGTAGATCTATTAGGTGTTTTGATGGTTAGAAATGATCCTTTATAGCATGGTCTTGAAGTAGCTTCATGATATCCATCCTTGCACTCTCATATTAGTGAATTGATTCAAGGTTTGACGGGTGGAATATACCTTCCATTTCCAGGGTTTTTTATGATGCATTTGGTGTATCATACGAAACTTTACAACCTCATTGTGTAGGGTTCCTTGTTGGTTTTAAGGGTCTTCTAGGGCAGCAAATAGAAATTAGTAAGTAGGATTATGATGATGGTAGTTTGTACTTGATCCCTATCCACTATTGGATAGAAGGCACTTGTGAAAGGAGCCATGTTGGCCCTACAAAAAGTTAAGAAGAATTCAACCAGATTTTGTTTAGAAAGATAAAGATTTCGGTCGTAAGAAGAGCTACAAGGAAAGAAGAATCTACGATGAAAGAGAGTTGCGACAGAAGCAGCCGCGACGAAAAGATCGACAACGGGAGCAATCACGACAGAAGGAACAATGATTGAAGAAGAGTAGAGCAGTTGAAAAGAACAGTTCGACTGATCGTGGGTAAGGAGTTAGTTCAAATAAAGCACGCTTTTGGTAATAAAGCATAATTGTATTTTGGTCCGATAGTGCCTATTATCAGTTGTAACTGAAGGTATGAAAATAGAAATGTCAGCTTGTCGGCTAACGGAAAAGAGTCAGTTGATTAAGACATGTAGAATCTTATAAAAGGGCAAACCCAAGATGTGTGAAAGGTTAGTTGGTTAGTTGGTTGGTTTTTGGTTTGTTGGCTGCTTGTTGTTCATCCTAGGGGTTAAGTCACTATGTAGGTTGAGAGGGGAAGAAGAGAGTTGTTTAGATCCAAAACCAAAGAGCAAGAGACGAGAGAAGTATGTATGAGTTGTAAAGAATATCTAGAGAAGAGTCTGCAAGTTGAGTGCACAGACAAAATGTGCTAACATATTTCTCATTATAGATGAAGAGCACCTTTGTTGTTTTGCTCGGATGGGTTTCCATATCAATTGTTGTCTCTGTGTGTCTTTGATTAATATGTTTATGTTGAATTCTTGTGAATAAGTAGATTTGGATATGTCACACCACATATACTTATGAATAATCCCGTATATAAATGTGGTGCACCGCTTATAGAATGAATTTGTGATAAGGATTTTACGTTGAATACTGCAATAAAATAGACTGTTATCTTGAATGAATAGACAAGGAATAAGAATTATAATCCCTCACTTTGGTCAAGCAATCTGATAAAGTACTGCACGAGTAGAGATCCCCATATAAATGCAGAAACATGGTTCTGGAAGTTCCCAAAAGATATCTCTGATGGGATATTGACCCTCCTCTATCGGGATGATATCTTGGGGTTTTGTTGATGACTAAGGATATGAACCTGGGTCGAAAGGAAGAACGCCAACACATGGTTCCATTGTTGGGACCATGAATCAGTTTGGTAGGGATATGTTATGGCACTTGACGAAGCCAAAAATTTAATATTAGTTGGATTTTAAGGCACTAAAGTTTGCATGGGAAGAAAGTGAAGGATCTTGATTGATCCCAACAAAGTGGTTGGAGCAATACCTTTATACAGATATTCATGAGATTTTCTTTTGCGAATTTCCTATTTCGTTGCATGAGTGGTTATTGAGGCTAGCAACTTAGCAGAGAAACTTTCAAGAGGGAGAACCGATAGAGTGGAGCCGTCAGCTGATTCAATGACTAAAAAGTATTAGCAACCCTATAACTAGGGTTGTTGATTTCTGGGTTGACAATATTTTGGAAGGATACATCACTAAAATTGCAGTCGACACAATAAAATCGTACAGTGAGACGGAAAGGGAATTTTTCTAAGGACCTAGAGGATGGTACTTAACATCTTTAAGAGAGTTGGATCAAGATGCTTGCATATAAGAAAGCGATCTTGAGAATGGAATATGGAGAATAAAGGTTTGTGCATAGATACCTAGGATATGTCACAAGAAAAGTGTGAGAAAAATGGACCAGAGTAAGTTGAGATGTTTCCTAATGATGGCGAGGTTGAGCTAGAAAGTGTGCGCTTAAGGAGTGGAAGAATATTTCAGTTGGGAAAGAGAAGGAGGATTGCGATGAGAAGAGGAAGTTTCAGTACAACCAGAGGAGAGGACTACACATTGTCATCGCATTTCAATGATGGTTCTTATGACGAGGAAGAAGAATATCACCCTATAGATGAAAAATAAGAAGAAGAAGAAGAAGCTTTAGATCCAGAGTACATATATGACATACCCATGACCCCACGCACATATCCAGAGGTAATATATAGAAACTCATCACCCAATAGCCAAACCTTTAAAACAACAATACCAATAACAAATATAATGGTCGAGAATGATATAAAGTTGCCAATATTTAATAGAAATGGGTTACAAGACCTTGAGAAACATTGGTTTCTATGCAAATTCATGTGGACCGTACAATAGGTCCAAGATGAAGCTATCAAGAAGGCTCAGATGATCACAACCCTTAGGGGTCATGCATTATATTAGTACATGAAATTCTATGTGGTTCCTACAGGAATCCCACATTCATTAGATCAAATGAGGGTAGGATTAATAATATGGGTTCGAAAATCCCAAATATGAGTCGTAGTGTATTATGAAGATAAAATAAATTAAGCAATTTCCTACGGAGTCAGTTCGGGACTTCGACCAAAGATTCAAGATGTTGATGGCCAAAGTAAGCTTCCAGATGTCATACATTCAAACCAAAGAATGGTTTATTGCAGTGTTGTTACCGCACATTTGGATTCCTTTGATGCAACAAAAGATTGTTTCACATACCCAAGGCTTTGGAATTGTCTATGAAGTTGGAATCCTCACAAGTCGAAAAAATTGTTGCAGGAATGATGCAAATCGAGTCACAAGTAGTCAACCTTACACTAAAACTTCAAGATATTAAGAAAGGGAAGGAAGTATAAGAAGAACTCTAGTGTACCAGATGCAGAACCAAGGGACACCACAAAGATAATTTCCCTACATATGAATTATGTCGCATCGGAAGCATTGGGTCTGATAAATACACAAGGAATGCCTTGGTGTAGAATATGCCAGACTAGAGGCCATAGGTCGGAAGAATGTTTATACTTACATAAGATTATAAGTGCACTATCCAGTTTATACTGTAAGTTTTGTCGATTGATAGGCCATGATGAGAAAGACTGCAGAGCATATCAGCTGCTACAGGAGAAAACAGTTGATACTTATTTAATGAAGAATGTAGAACAAATGTAGGCTGAGCGAGATCAAACTCAATATCCACAAGATCAGTATCCTCAGGCCCAATATCCATGAAATCAGTACCCTCAACCAAGGGGTGGAAATTTTAGAGGTCGAGGATGAGGAGGATTTGGTCACATAAGTGGCCAAATTATATGTTATAATTGAAGGTAACCTGGACACTTTTCCAAGGACTACACGAGTCCTACTATGACATGTTTATACTGCAAAGATTTTGATCATATTGGCGAGGAATGTCTTTAGTTGATAGCGAGATGGCAATCCAAGAATGTGGGAAGACAGAATCCACTGTAGAATCCCAATCCGAACCCCAATCGAAATGTCTAGAAGATCTTTGTTGAACCAAGGGAGCCATATATTGTTGTTTTGTTAAGAGGAGGTGTTGCGACTCGGGCAGATCAAGAAGCACCTATGGACGACCATAGGTGTGACTAACATCACAAAAGAAAGCACCATTCGACGTCCAAGAAGAAAAGGAAGTATTCTTGGACATGCAACATGAATTATTCGACATAAATCAAGCATATACTTTTGCTGCTACACCACCTAAAGGAACAATATTGGTAATGGATGAGAGGTTTGACGAGTTGTTCTGAAATCAACCAACGGGAAAGGTTAGTAAATTAAAATAACTTTAAAATTTACTTAGCACTGATACAAGATAAATATGTGGTCACATAATTGACACCTCTAATAGAAGAACCTCAAGAAGAGGTGTGACCAGAAAGAAGGGTCAATCATATGGGAAAAAGATTGAAGATTGGTCATGAACTAAGAATGACTGCACAAATAGGAGATTATGAAATGGAATATATTATTATGGAATTGGGTTCTGATGTCAACATCCAGACTTAAAAATCATGAGAGAGTATTGGGAAATTGAGACTCGTATAGTCTCATGTACAACTCCAATTAGTGAATCAGTCGAAAGTTCTACCTATCGGTCGACTGACTCAAGTGCCTTTCAAGATAGAAGGCCTTAAAACTTATGTCGAATTCGAATTGATTGACATTGTGGATGATACAAATCTATATACTGCACTTCTAGGGTTCAAATGGGTGATTGATAATCAGACTATTATCAACTTCAAGAAAATAATCTTAACGTTTGAATAGTGAAGGATAAAGAGATTATTTGGAGCATATTTATAACATTACTTCTACAAGGGATGATTATGTGAATCCAATGGCTGACGAAAATATCAATTGGTGGAGCATTAGTTCTTGTACATTGGATTATAGAGAAGCTTTGGAAAACTAGAAGAACCGATTGCATGAAGTGTCGATGAGAAGATGTGCAAGAAATACATGATCTGTGTGATAGGTAGGTATCGAGGTAAGTGATCTACCCACATATGAAGGTTTGCCTAACCTAACATCTTTTCTAACGGAATTTGAAGAAATAGCTACAGAACATTAGAGCTTGTTTGCCCTAGACTTTGCACTGAAATCTACGCCTGCCAGATGGTGGGTCGCACATAAACAATCTATCTTATAATGACCTCAATGCCATAGATTGATGGAGATACAATTTGGAGAGGAGATCAACTATACTAGTCATAAGTACACATGATTTACTAATCCTATCAAGCACATCGAATATTGTTGTGAAACATGGGGAGCATGTCCATGACAAGAATGTGTCCATCAATTTATACATACTCTTGACATGATACCAAGGAACTGGTACATATTAGTTGAGATGCGACATGGAATAATTGAATGGGATGAACTAGTTGCTAGATTCACACACACATTTGAGTTTACTAATGATCATCCTTCGATTGATGTTGCTTTGCAAGTGATTAAGACGAATATATTTGAAGTTATCCATTTGTCAATGACAAACTTTAACCAGAGCAGTGCGATAGTACAACATTTGATGGAGTGCTATAATGTGATGGGAGAACCTGACAACGACGACCCACTTGAGATAAACATCCTAGAGTATGAAGGTACTTGCGCAGTGGAAGGATTTGGTATTTCTAGTGACCAGTTTCGAAATCCGTTGAAAGTCAAGAAAGTAAATATTGGATCTCCAGATAATTCAAAGCTCACCAATATCGAAGATTATTAGGACGGTGAAACTGTCGGTAAGATCATGGACCTGCTGGATGAATTTCAGGATCTGTTCCCTACAAAATTTTCAGAGATAAAGGGGATTTTCGGAGACATTGGAGAGATGAAGATACCACTAAATCCTGACGCAAATCCTTTGAAGTAGCGACCATACAGGATGAATCTATGGTATAAATAAAATGTTAAGATAGAGTTAGATCTAATGCTAGATGTTGGAATCATAGAACTGTTTGAAGAATTTGAGTGGATTAGTCCGATAGTAGTGCAAGATATGGAGACTATCAATGAAGTGTGTATTTGCGTCGACCTAAGAAAGTTGAATGACGCTTGCTTACATGACCCGTTTCTGACTCCGTTTACATATGAGGTATTAGAGAGTGTTGGGGGTCGATAATTTTATTCTTTCACTGATGGGTTCTTTGGATACCATCAAATTAGAATCGCGAAGGAAGATTGACAGAAAACAACCTTTGCGACGGAGTGGGGGTGTTTCTATTGTACGGTAATGCCCTTTGGACTCAAGAATGCTCCTGCTATCTTTTATAGGATAGTAGTGGTTGCTTTCAAAGAACTTATTCATAAATTTCTTGAGGTCTACTTAGATGACTAGATAGTGTCTGGGCTCATAAAAGATCATATTGAGGGCCTCATAATGATGCTAGAACGATGTCGATAGTATCATATTTCATTGAATCTAAATAAATGTATATTTTGTGCCCCATTTGGAATTTTGTTGGGCCACGTGGTTTGTCGTGATGGAATCCTGGTCGACCCTGCTAAAATTGTGATCATCGTTGACCTACCACCCCTTGCGACAGTGAAGCAGTTGAGAATGGCATTAGGACATACAAGATACCATCGAAAATTTATTAAAGGATATGCAAAGGTGATTGCTCCGATGGAGAAGTTGTTGAAGAAGGATGTTAAGTTTAAATGGAGTGAACACAACCAAGAGAGTCTTGACACTCTAAGGAATAAGATGGTAACAACATCCATACTAGTTTTTTCAGGATGGAAGAAGGAATTTCACGTACATGTCAATGTGTCATCTGTCGCACTCGATGTTGTACTCACACAACCTGGAGAAGGGTCGATTGATCATACTATTTCCTTCGCTAGCAAGAAATTATCAACAACAGAGAAGAATTACACTATGACTAGAAGAGAAGGCTTATTTATGGTGTATGCATTTCATAAATTTTGACACTATTTGTTAGGAGGACATTTCAAGATGTTCACAGACCATTCAGCATTGAAATAGCTGGTGAGAAAGCCGTTGTTGGGGGGAAGATTTTTCGGTGGCTTCTCCTTTTCCAAGAATTTGAATTTGAAGTTATTGTTAAGTCGACTCAACTAAACTCAGGACCGGACCACCTGTCGAGCCTTTAAAGTGGAGAAGAACTTGTGCATATCGAAGATATTCTTCATAATGCACAATTACTTGTGATCGCGATGTTTGAGTATGGGTTAATGAACTCGAAGGATTTAGTATTGCGTAGAAAAAACATTTAGTGGTGTGAGTCATAGATTTCTGATTGATAGCTGGACAACTATATAAAATGGGATCGGATGAAATTATTTGTTGTTGTGTATTGGAACACGAGCAACCAATGATATTGAATGAAGCGCATGTTGGTGTCGCAGGAGGCCATTATGTTGGAAAATCTACAGTGAGGAAGATATTGCAAGCAAGATTGTGGTGGGCCACATTGCATGCAAATGCTAGAGAATATTGTCGCAACTGTGATATCTATTAGAGAATTGGAAATTCGTCGCAACGAGAAGAAATTCCACTAGTACCTCAGATAACTTTGTAGGAATTTGACAAATGGGCTATTGATTTTGGCAGACCTATTAATCCACCAAGGAAGTGAACAGGTGCAAGATACATTATTATTGCGACAACTTACCTGACTAGATGGGCTGAAGCAATGCTAGTAAAGGATTGTACTACTGTGACTGCTACCAAACTTTTGTTCGATAATGTTGTGACTATATTCAGATGCTCGAAGATTTTGATAAGTGATTGAGGCGCACACTTTGTCAATCAGTTGATTGAATAATTGACTGAATAATTCTAGATCCAACCCAGGAATATGACACCATATCACCCACAAGCAAATGTGTTGTTGAGGCATTCAATAAGATCCTTGAGAATGCATTAACAACGATTTGTAACGTGCAAAGAGATGATTAGGACCAAAAATATTATGTCGTACTATGGGCATATCACACAACCTATACAAAGTTGACAGGATGAACTCCATTCCAACTAGTGTATGAATAAGAGGTTGTTATGTCGATGGAATACATTGTACCCAGTCCAGGGATTGTTGCAATTACTGAAACGATTGATGTTGGTGTTGTCGAAGAAATATTGTCGCAACTTGTGCAGTTGGAGGAAGAACATTTTGTCACAGGTTATCACCAGAATGTTGAGAAGGAATGACATAAAGTATGGCATGATCAACACAACAAGAATAAGCAACATGGTCGAAGGACTTTCCCTTCTATATGACAGTAAGTTTTTTAAGCAACCTGGCAAGCTGAAAACACTTTGGCTAGGGCCATATGTTATCATTCAAATCACTGAAAGAGGCATCGAGCAACTACATAAATTAGATGGAACACCTTTCAAAGTATTTGTGAATGGAAGTCGGTTAAATCCTTACCAAGATAGTCGTGACTTGGTGTGTATATATATATCATAAAGGGGAAAAGATAAAGATAAATATACCCAAAATTATAAGTGTTAATTATGTAACAAATATGGGTGTTTGGTCACATACTTCCTGTCTGTTGCAAGGAAAGAAATGTGTGGACGACCGAATCCTGGTCACAGGATGAGAAGAGTTGTCGCATGATAAAATTAGGCCGTAAAAAGAGAGTCGGTTGTAGTTAATTTGAGGACGCGGGAGATTTCAGGAGTGTATTTCTTGGTCATTTATGTCATTATTGCATAATAACTACCATTGAACTGACAGGATAAGTGACAGCTTCCTTATAATGATTCGAATGATTGCTCGATGTGATGGAAATCGTTGCCACCTTTCCATTTATTTCCCACTCGTGTGAAAGAAAGACTGATTGAATGGGTGAATGTAAATCATCTTCGCCCCGAAGTGTTATTCATTCTATTTGCACCTGACTGAGTAAGTTGAGATATTGTGTTTACAATTGTAAGAGCCGAGATGATTTTTCGTAGAGTATGGTCATATGTATCTCCAGTACAAGCATCATTGCATAATCAGGTATTGAGATGCCTTCACCTATGCCCATTATGGAATACACTGCCGCATTTGTTCCACCATTAATGATGGTTGCATAAGAAGCTAAAAAAGCACCATTAATCCTTGAAGTTAGGTTAGGACCATACCCACTTGGCACGTCGAAGAGGAAACAGTTTGGTAGCCGCAAGAAAGCAACACCACCACCATCAGAAGCTAAAGAAGTAGGATATGCGACCATGTTGCCAGATTATGTCCCACCCAGACCAGCTAATGTGCCTAAGATCAGAATCAACAAAAATGCAAGGCACCCACTGGTAGCATTGACCGTATCGAAAGAAGTTTGGGTAACGACGAACATACTCCCAAATATGAAGAAGATGAGCTTTATCAACCACAACCTACAAAAATTTACAGTGTTGGTAATGGAAAAATACATGTTTTTTGTCTACGAGACAGAGGATGGACCTATCCACCTAGTTCCAATGGAATGGGAAAGAGGACTGGACAAAGCGGGTTTGTTGTCACTTATGCACATGCCTCATTTTGGATGCACTTTAGAGGCGAATGCATGTGTTAAACAATTGTTGGTGTCATTCCATGGAGGTTGTCTATGGATCGACTGAAAGATTTATGTGGATGTCGAGCTTATAACAATGATTACGGGGCTTCCACTTATAGTCGTCGACCCAACACCATTTTTCGCTGGAAAAGAATAGGACACTTTATTCACGAACAAGCTGAAAGAAAAGTATGACCTGACCAAAGACATTGGAGGCTTTGCCATTGCCTCTATCAATGACTATGTTGTTTGGTTCACAACTAAAGTTCTATCTAGCAAGTTTCTATGAAAGATGCGACTGAACTAGTGCATCGAAGGGATGATTGTTGTGACAGAGTTATGTGCAGCAAATATTAAACTCAACAGGTCACACTATCTGCTAAATGAACTATTAGCAAATGCGGAGGAGGAACATGAGAAAGGTAGCACATTTCATTATTCATGACTACTTATTTTGATTTTTTTGTCGCATGGGAAGAACCACCAAACTACCAGGGGGTAGATGTGCCCATCCTAAGTTCTTTTTACGAGGAGAGGCCCTGCCACATTATGTAAGAAAGCAGGCCAAAATTACTGAGGCGACCGTTAAGTAGTTTAGAAATAATGTTAGAATTTATGTCAAGGATCATCATATCTTTTTCTAGCCTCGACAAGACCCCCAACACCAATGGATTGCAACAAAGTATCAGTTGTCGGCTGTAGAAATTGATGCCATTATTCAAGATTGGCTAGAAGAATGGAGAGTTCTAGTTGCAAATGATCAACAATATGCAAAAGAAGAGTCGCAACAGGATGATCCATCGATAATGAAGGACGAAGGATAGGGAGAATATACACCACCATAAGAAAACCTAGAGAATACCTAGAATAATTCAAGCACGACCCCAACAAACCCAAGAGTAGGGGAAAAGAGGAAGCAAATAGAGAAGTCTGTGAAGGGTCATAAGAAGAGGAAAGGTGACAAATCAGCTGGAACTGTTGGCCTTACCAATGATGATTATACACTTATGACTAAAGCAATGGTAGAAGTAGCCAATCAAATCCTCAAGAAGATATATGAGCGGAAAACATAGGCAACAAGAAGTATCACAGATTTAATACAAATGTTATGTAAGAAAGTAAAAGATGTAAGAGTGGCGGTTGACTACAGACCACAATTGCCTGAGTCGCAGGACTTAGTTGGCTTGTTTGAAGAGCAACCTAGTGATGTGTCGATGCTCATTCCTCTAATAAAGACTCAATTTTTGGGTGAAGCAATCGAATTGGGGACAACAAAGCTGAACGATGTGGTCAAAAACTTGGGCCATGTCACCATATGTTTCTCTACATTGTTGATGTATGAAGTGTATGCCATTCAAAATGTCACAGTGGTAGAAATTAAGGTCAGAGAGGGTGCATCAATGAATCAAGTTAGAGCATAAAACAAGATTGTTCATAAGATGAAGAAAACAGTCAAAGAAACAGAGCAGAAAGCTAACACTTGGGAGGAGAATAGGCACCGACTCGACACTGCTGTAACACTCGCTTGCAATAGTTTTACTGATGAAGACATTACGCATGAGATGTTTGCAGAAGCCAAAGTGTTTCAACTTGGAGAAATTGCAGAGAACCTCCACAAGAAGGTTGTGGAGTTGGAATTACAAGCCTACACCCATTACTCCTCTAGGGGAATTGGAAGAGAGAAGAAAAGCAACAATTGAAGCTGCAAAGAGAATAGAAGAGGTGGAGGCACTTTGTGCCAAAGCGACCGAGCAAGTTTCTCAGACGTGGGAAGGTTTGATCAACAATGAAGAGTTAGAGAAAGTCACATAGAAGTTGAGCACTGCCGAGACAGAGGTGAACAACTGAATAATGAAATGATGAAGCCGACATTAGTAGAGAAATGGCTAAGGATGTTGACATGAAGAGGCTACATCAGCAGGTCGTAAAACATCGAGCACAATAATAAAAGAGGACTGACAGGGTCGTAGAGTTACAAGTAGAGGTGGAGAAAGTTATAGGTATTATTCAACCTGTATAAAAAAATGCGACAAGCAGTATAGTCAACAAGACATACAACTTCAGAACACATCAGTTCTGAACTTCTGGAAAAATTGAATCGGACGAAAGCAGAAGTACAAGAGTAGATCGAGCAAATAGTGAAAATTTTTCAGGATTTTCAAAGTAAGGTCGTAACAATGGAGGTTTCATACTAATGTGGCTTGGGACGAGCCACAAGTGAGTGTTAAGGACATGTTGGCCCTAGGAGAGGTTAAGCAGAATTTGACCATAATTATGTTAAAAAAAGATAAAGATTTTGGTCGCAAGAAGAGCTGTAACGAAAGAAGAGCCCATGACTAAAGAGAATATACGATAGAACCATATGCGACGGAAAGATCGACAATGAGAGCAGCCACGACAGAAGGAACCACGATAGAAGAAGAGTAGAGAAATTAAAAAGGATAGTTCAGTTGATTGTGGGTAAGTAGTTAGTTAGAATAAAACATGCTTTTGGTAATAAAACATAATTGTATTTTTGGGCCGATAGTGTCTATTGTCAATTGTAACTGAATGTATGGAAATATAAATGACAGCCTGTTGGCTAACAGAAAAGATTTGGTTGATTAAGACATGTAGAAGCTTATAAAAGGGAGAACACAAGCTGTGTGCAGGGTTAGTTGGTTGGTCGGTTGCTTGTTGTTCATCCTGGGGGTAAAGTCACTGTGCAGGTTGAGAGGGGAAGAACATAGTTGTTTAGCTAGAGAATCAAACCAGGTTGTGCGCGGATTGACAATGGAGTGAAGGAAAGAGAAAATACATAGACCAAAAACCAGAGAGGAGGAGACGACAGAAGTCTGTATGAGATGTAAATAATATCTAAAGAAGAGTCTACAAGTTGAGTGCACAAACAAAAGTCAATACCATATTTCTCATTCCATATGAAGAGCGCCTTTGTGGTTTTTCTCGAATGGGTTTCCATGTTAATTGTTGACTTTGTGTGTCTTTGATTAATATGTTTATGTTGAATGCATGAATATTGTGAATAAGTAGATCTGGATATGTCACATCGCATATGTTTATGAATAATCCCATATATATGTGTCACACTGCTCATAGAATGAATATGCGATAAGGCTTTTATGTTGAATACTGCAATATCTGTTGATTGGTAAATAGACTGTTATATTGAATGAATAGACAAGGAATAAGAGGTATAATCCCCGTCTTTGGTCGAGCAATCTGATAAAGTACCACACAAGTAGAGATCCCCACATAACTGTAGAAACCTGGTTCTGGCAATTCCTAATAAGATATCTTAGATGAGACTGCATCTGTGTTGTAGGTGTTGCCGATGAGGCCCTCCTCTATCGAGCCGAGGAGGGCCTCATCTAAGCCCTTCTCCTTTCTATGGGTTTGAAGGCATTCTGGTTCAAGATTTCATTTTTTCGTCCAGTCCTATTTTTCTTAAGGTAATGACATCTACTTAGCTTATCATTAATGTGATTTTGGCTTGGATTATTGCCAAAGACAAGGGAAGAAGCCTTAGAACTGGTGGTATGATTTCACTTAACTCATTCCTATTATCATGATTAGAGTATGTATGTAGGATCAATAATCTCTTGCATAAGCATTTTGATGTGTCATTCGCTTTACTTTAGCATTGCCTCTATTGCTTTTGATGTTTTTGTTTTTAGATGTGTGTGTAGATATACATGTTCCGTGAGACTATAGGGAGTTCTCATACCCTCCCAAGAAGAGCACAAGTCTCACAATTGGAACCAGATGTTATGCCTTAGATTATCTGAAGTGTGCTTTTCAGAATGTACTGAAGTGAGGGGGCCTTTTGCCATTGTAAAATCCAAGTCCATGCTTTCTTATGCAAACTTATTGGTCTATGGCTACCTCAAGGCCCTTGGGTCTAGCCATGGCAGGTCCTCTTAGTTCTCATTCCAAGGAGTGGTCACCCGGTGGCTTTGTTGACTACTCCTTGATGGGAGAAAGTCCCTCATCATGTTGGGCACTTATGCTCTGGGTGGATGTACGGTGCAGTTTGGGATGAACCCATTATGACACATGGCTCAGGGGATCTTAGGCACACTCTTGATTATTCTCTGTAGTGGTGATTACACATGTAAGGGTTGTCATACATGTTTTGCACACCTCATCTATGCCCCACTTGGTTTTTCCTTTTAGCATTTAACCCCTTCTCTTGGCCTCCATGTGAAAAAATGATGACGACATCACCCTTTGAAGAAGATTTCACGTTGCTAAAAATGATCACATTGAGGGAAAAGCACATCGTTGGGGTTAGTTGGGGATTTTGGTAAGGTAGTCTATAAAATTAAAGAGGCTAGGTCACTCCTTATAAATAAAGAACACCTCGCTCTCGATTGTAACAAGAACGAGGGTTAAAAACATGGTCTTATAACTTTTTTTTCTTGGTTTACAGGAGCTCTCAAGGCTAGTGCACCTCTCTATTTTGCATGTTTGTCTTACTTCGAATGATGAATGGTGGATTTCAAGGGTTTATCTAACTCTTACAAGCTTGAATCAAAGTATAGTTGTGATAAATTGTGGCTACAAAAGGATCTACGGTTTGCCTTGTTCCTTTCTCTATGGATATTGGTAAGATCTTATACTTTATTTATATGGCATAAATCTTATGCACCTAAGCAATGTAATCTAGGATTTTATTTACATCTTGTCAATCTTGTTAGAGAAGACCCTCCACTTTAAGGGGCTCTCATGGGTGGGCTATTTACATCTTGTCAATCTTGTTAGAGAAGACCCTCCTCTTTAAGGGGCTCTCATAGGTGAGCCATGGAATTCACTATTTTTCCTAACTAAAACTAGGACTATTTTGACCTATCTATGGTTACTACTCCTTGACCTAGTTCATAAATATTTAATTACCTAATTGAGAAGGGACACCATCATTTTTGGTGGATGCTTAAGGCATACAAAGATTTTGTTAATCATTTCTAGATCTAATTTAATTGATCCTCATACTCTCTTGAGTTATGTCTCTTACACCTACCCTTAAGGGTCATATTATATGCTAAGCTGGTGAAGTTTGGGTTGGTATTTTATCAACTTATGGGTTTTTATTTATTGTTGTTATGTTATAACAATAGTAATATATTGTGGTTATCTATCTTATATGTGATTATAAAGTATTAAAAATCCAACCTTCTCTAAGTGTCACTTTATGCTTCATTGTTTTGACCCCATCATATTAGGGGAATTTTGAGGTAAAAAAAGGGCCTCCAAATAAAGTAGGTACTATTAAAATCAAAATTTTAAGAGCCAATAACAATATAGAGAATGACATCATCTATAAATTTGAGTTGGCATTACTTGAGTTAATGTTGCTTATTTGTCATATTCTAAAAGGTTGATCAAAATCTATGGTTAAGCATGGTAGTCTACAAGTACTTTTACACCTCGACTAAAGTACTAATGTTTCAATAAAATATATTATTACTTTTACACCTAGACTAAAGTGCTAATGTCTTTTCACACTTTTTCAATAAAATATATTACTTTCCCTTCATATATTTTGAAAAAGGCAATATCTGTCTTTTCAGTAAATATGCATGTCTTAACACTATTTTTAATATATGTTACATTTATCCAATTTTTCTTAATATTAAAAATATTTTTATTTACACATTTACTTATGCATATATGATATATTCATCTATTTTTCTTAATCTAAAAAATATTATATAATTATATATTTTTAATTGAACTTTATCTTATTTTGTTATTTTTAAAAGTATTATTAACTTTTTTAAATACTTTTAAAATATTTTATTATTAGATTTGTATAAAAAAAATTACAAAATAATATATTCATAAAACCGAATTTAAAAACTAACTTTCAAAAAACTGAATTCTAAACAAAACATCATAAACTATAATATTTTATCATCTCACTAGGATATAAGAGTAATGACTGGCTAGGGCTCATTCAGAAATTCGAATGTAGAATTCTTCATTGGTCACACAGATTACTCTCTCTTGGTGGTCGTTTGGTCCTGGTACAAGCTATACTTACTAGCATCCCTGTGTACTGGCTGGGACTTACCCCCATACCTGTCTCTATCATCAACAAGCTCATGAGTCTTATTTTTGCTTTCCTTTGGGGCTCGGCTGGCAATAAGCACAAATACCATCTTGCAAACTGGAAACAACTCTCATGGCCAAAAAAGTATGGGGAATGGGGCATTAAGAATCTGTCTTGGTTCTGTATTGCTTTAAGATCGAAAAACTTTTGGTGGGCCCTTCAGCATGATCGTATATGGCATCAAGTTCTCAGTCACAAATACCTGAAGCAACGATCTGTGGTGGATTGGTTACGTGGAAAAAACTTATGTTCTTGCGGTGGTTCTGTTTTTTGGAGGGGCTTTCTGTAAACTCTTCCTGTTTTGGGCCGCAGACTTGCATGGAATGTGGGCGATGGCCATAACATCTGTCTGGGCATTGACCCGATTGTGGGTGTTAGGAAGTCTCTGTCTCTCCCCTTGGATCTTCTCGATTTCCTTGCTGACTTAGATATTTCTTCCCTTGCCAGTGCCCACAACACTCTTCCAGGCCCTCATGACTACTGGTACTCTGCTACTGATCTGGGTATCGGTGGTGAATGGAAAATTGCATGGGAAAATTTTACTATCAGTATGGATAGGTGTGGCCTTCGTCTAGTTTCGGGAATGGAATCACTAGTCTGGTCTCTAAACACGCAGAATGGTACTGTTATAGCCAGTGTGGTGTATGAATCCATTGTCACATCATCATGCCCCCCTCTTGGCAGCAGACTCTTAGATATTATTTGGAATGGTACACTGCTAAAAAAGATAAGTTGCTTTTTTTGGTTGGCTTTATCAAATAAACTACTTACTTGGGATAACCTTCAGAGGAGGGATGGATCAGACCCTCAGTTTGTGCTCTCTGCTTAGCAGATCAGGATTGCACACATCACCTCTTCGGCCTCTGCCCGGTCTGGCTGAACTTGCTCTTGATACTGAGTGAACAGTATCACTTGGAGCCTACTTTCCAGTCTGTGTCTCTTGTGGATCTCTTGGGGAAGTGGACTGATCGCTTCTCGAAGTATAAAATCTGTTGTTACCTTCCCTTCTTTACAATGTGGGTTCTGTGGAATGCTAGAAATAAAACTATCTTTGAGGGATATAAGCTGTCAGTACTGGGCTTGATTCAGCAGGTGAATCACTTTGCTCAGATTTACTACCCACCTTCAGAAAAGAGGAAAAGACCCAGAATACTGGGCCCTGGTCCAAGTCTTGTATATCCATGCAGTTTTTTTGATGGTGCTTCAGCTAATAGTGGCGGCACTGGGTACAGCCTACACCTAAATGAAACACATTCCTTTGAGTTTGTTGTGGGGGTCGGTCAATGCACTAACACTAAAGTAGAACTGGTTGGGCTTTGGGCCCTTCTGCTTTCTACCCATATGATGGGCATTCCCTCACTCTAGGTGCTAGGGGACTCCCCAGTTGTCATTAACTGGGCAAAGGGCAAGTCTTCCCTGTCTCCACCTGAGCTACTTTATTGGTGTAGGGAAACTAGGAAGCTTTGCACACACTTCCTAGCTCTGTCTTTTGACCATATCTACCGTGAACATAATCAGCTAGCTGACCATCTCTCTAAAGCTGCTCTCTCTTTGGCTCCGGGTATTGGCACATACTATGAATTTTTTGAGGGTCAATTGACCTCCCATGGCAATATTAAACTCTTTTGAATCGGTGCAGGACATTGTGCCCTTTCATTTTTGCACCTTATCTTCTTGTAGTGAGGAACATAATCAACTAGCTGACCGTCTCTCTAAAGCTGCTCTCTCTTTGGCTCCGGGTATTGGCACATACTATGAATTTTTTGAGGGTCAATTGACCTCCCATGGCAATATTAAACTCTTTTGAATCGGTGCGGGACATTGTGCCCTTTCATTTTTGCACCTTATCTTCTTGTAGTGAGCCGGCTCCTTTAGTTTGCTGCTCACATGCTCTTCATGTACACAGTAGATATGGATGGACATGACAGTTATTACTGATGGGTATATTTTTTATCATAGATGGCATTAGACTCTCCCCCTCAGCACTCATTGAGTTGTGTATCTTTCAGATGGTACGACTTTACATCTTGTACTGTGTCCTTTGTGATTGTAGCCCATTTTCTAGGCTTGCTATGTAAGATGCCCTTTATATATATATATATATATATAATATTTTATCAAATTATAGTACAATTAATTAAAAACTACAAAACATTTCCTTATACAAAATATTAAAATGAAAGTTTACAATATTAAATATGAACTTATATAATTACATTAAAAACAATATTTTACAAAATTATATTACAATGAACTAATTAACTAATTAAAAGCTAAAGAAAACTCACATTCTAAATTATTAAAATCAAATTTTAAAGATTAGATTTAAGTACAAAATATATGTGCTAAATAAAAAATTATTAAAATCAAAATTTAAATTTTTAAAATTTAGAATGTACAATAAAAATATTAATAAGAAGCAGGGATGTAGGTCGATTGACAACTGCACATTATGTTAAGACATGTAGGATGTTAAGCAAATCAGCGGTTCGAGTCTCGACGAAATATGCATGAAAGATGAACCCATAGTTGGTCGTGCCTAGGGGTTATATTGAAGCCGTCGGAATTGACCCCCTATCACGTGAGTGCGAAACTGGCATCATTGTTGTTTCCACACACACATATTAAATTTAAAGTATATAATGAATATGTTCAAATATTTCTATATATTTTAAAAAGTAGAAAAAATAATAATAGGTGATTAATTTATTAATATAGAAAAAAATCATAAATTGTATTAATGATTTTTCATACAAATCATAAACATCCTATTTTATGAAAAATTAACTAAATTAATTCCATTATAAAAACATATAAATTAGTCTAATAAAAAAATAAACAACTTAAATTAAAAAAATACATATATATTTATTATTTTAAATTTTAATTTTCCAATAATGAGTTAAGCATATTAGAAATAAATTTTATTAAGAACCTAAAAAAGATAATTAAAGATAAAAAATTAAATAAAAACACGTTAACTTAAATTTTTTAATTTTCAAACACTAAATTAATTATATTATAAAAATATATAAATTATATAAAAAAGCAAAAGAACATAAATTATAATAAAAATTTAAGAATATATATATCTTTTTATTTTCAATTTCAATTTTAAATGTGTGGTCGAGAAAATTTGAAAGTTTTGATGTTTTTTCATTTTGTATTATTTGATTGTCTTTTCATTGTGTCTATACTTTATTATTAAAAGATATTTGATTGTATTTTCATTGTGTTTATATTTGATTATTAAAAATGATCCCCAAATTCAATGACATAAATGCATCTAAGTACTACACATTTTTTGGAAATTAAAAATAGCTTTTAGTCACTTCAATATAACATTTTTTATTATTTTTGTTTCTAGTATGTAACTCAACCATGGTTATCTAAATTGTACATTTAATGTAGTGGAAATGTGAGTTGTCAAGTATAGCTTCCCTATAAAATGCCTAGTTCATAATATTTTAATATATCCCTTATGAAGCTCATTTTTTACTTCAAAATTCCCTTAATTGAAAGGCAATGGTCTTAATTTGAGAAGTTACTTGTGAAAGGTATTTGTATGCTATTTAAGTGCTTATAGATATCATTCACCATAATTAGGAACTCCCCCTTGGTTTTAGGAGTTGACCTAAAATGTTGGGAAGATGGGTTATGGTGACATTAGGAGTTAGCTTCCCATGTGTTTACCCCTCATACCACTGGGATTCGTGACCTTAATCAGGGTGCTAGTTTGAGCAGTAATTGTTCCCTAACATAAATGGTTATAAATGCAAGAAAATCACAACGCATTCTGTTATTAAAATTGAACTAATCAATTATTCAAATTCTTGCAAATTTATTTTTTTCTTCCTTGATATTTTCCAATTACTAAGTATGATAATTCATTCTTATTCAATCATGTATGAAATACAAATCTTAAAACAAGCCATACATGATTTAGAATAAACGGTTATATACATGTCTCTTGGCATGGTTTTCTTGTAGCATTGAATGGTTGTCATTGTAGAATTGCTTTGATAAATGAAAGGAGATTCTTTTGTATAAAGAAATATATATCTTCATCAAACTACATTGTATAATATCAATGAACAACTTAAAATATAATTAAATAAACAAATTTAATATAATTTTATGTTTAATGCCTACATTAAAATGGAAATAAAGAAACAACTTTAATATAATTTTAAAATATAAATTTAACATAATAATTATATTCACCTTTGTTATATTCAAACTAACTATATTGTATAGTGTTAATGGACAAAATAGGCTATTCTTAGCCTCGCGGACGTTAAAATATTTCCTTCCTTCCTTCCTATAAACAAGAGTCGCTTAGCGACAATGTCCCTATGCTTTTAAGCATAAATGAAAATAAAGTTAATAAACAATTCAAACAATAATGTTACTTGCTAAATCCAGAAATATAGATATTTTTAGCTATAGTGTAATAAATAACAAAATAAATCATAATAATGTATTTTGAAAACACAATTATAAAAAAAAAACATGCCTGGCCTAATAGCTTTAAGTTAAACATGCTTTTCCTAATAGGTTAAGTTTTTTTAAACAAATTATTTGCTTACCACTATGCAAACCATCTTTGTATCTACAAATGTAATAATATAACTCTAAACTCAAAGCTTTTAGATGTTAAATCAGAATTAAAAAAAAGGGTCAAAGCTTTTAGAAAATCTTAGGGTCAAATCCTTGGGTGGTTATGTAAGGGCCCCACTTGATGTCCCCACCGGATTAGGACCCATAATCAAGACCGACAGTTTACCTTGAGTACCATCCTCAAAATGAGAGGAAGCACGTGAGGGTTTCCCGAGACATGTTCCATCTATAATAAAAAAATGTTTTTTAAATTGCAATTTTAAAATAATATAAAGTCTAACCAATTTGTTGTAATCATTTAAAATTGCAATCTTAAAATAATAATATTGTTTCTGACCAAATTATTGTAATCAAGATTTAAGCAATACAGATCAAATATGAACTTCCTCATAAAAACCCTTTCTTTTGGCCTCCTTCACTTACTTTATCAATACGTTTGGGTATTGTTAACGCTTAAATCTCACACACATGCGAAATTTTTGCAATTTACACAGTAAAGCATCATTAACATTTATCATGCATCCATCAAAGACATCCTCACAAGGCCCAAGAAGTAGCATGAGTCCAAAGGTTCCCCAAAACATTCATCGAATGCAATACCACATGATCAATGGTCTATTTATATGCGATGCAGTACGTGTTACCAATTCAACGCCTACACGACCAACACAAATTTCCCTTCGAGATCTGCGCAATTGACACAAACAACGGTATCTCACCCATCAACTACACATTAAGGCTCATGAAAGCTCCATTACCTTCAAGAATTTGAATTTTGGCTCTTCACACACTTGGGTGGCTTAAATGGCCTCCTTTGTTTACCTTGGATCTTGTTATTTCTTGGCTACCTCTTGGCCTATAAGAGGACTCCATGGGCATGCTTATTGTAAGAAGAAATTAGAGCAAGGTTATGATGTTGGAATTGTGTTAGATCTACCTCATAGCTCACCTCTTCCCTCTTGTTTAACATTCACCAAGCTCCCTTGCCACCTTACTCCAAGGGGCAAGTGTTCTTCTCATTTTCCATACTTCCTCAAGGAGCAATATCTTCATTATTTTAGCTTAGTTTAAGCTTGTTAATGAAGTTGCTTTTACTCGTGGTTGCTTGGTCTACCTAGCTCATAGATACTATTGCTTCCTTGGTGGCAATTTGCAAGGATAATAGGGAAGATTGCTCATCTTTGTGCCATTTTTCCCTCAATACTATTTATGGCGACTCCACTATTTTTTAGTTCATTTCTCTTCCATTAGGTTGTTATGTATCAAGAGGCTAATTTCTGTTCTTTTATGTTGTGTGAAGAGATCCATACCATTAATCCCAAGAATATGTCCCCCATTTGGTCGTTTTATCCATTTGATAAAACACACATATCCCAACATTTCAGTCACATTGTTCACACAGATGAATCTTCAATAGTTGCACCTATTTTTCACTCATTTTTCTATTTTTCATGCGACTGTCTCATTAGTTTGTTTTTATCAATATCTAAACAATCTTGTAGCCCCGTTACTTCTCAGTAATTAACTAGGACTAAGTTAACTTGCAATAGCTACATGTTTCTATAGTAATTAGCTCACATAGACCAAGATGAGGGAGTAAAAGGGTCATCCCTCGAAATCTACATTGGTAACTAATCTTGAGGCTTTCAACATGCTTCATTGTTGTCACTAGTATTCAAAAGTTCTCATATTTATTTACTTAATTGACTTCTTTAGTTAAAGTAATGTAAATCCACTTTTGCACACAAGCAAGGACCTAAAGACTCCCTTATCCGAAAGTATGCTCTTCACCTTGCATTCCATACAATCTTAGTGAATTAGAAACATGAGTGAAGTGTGAAATACCTCCATTGCACACTTAACATTTTTATTCTGCTAGCACCATTAGCATCTTTAGAGCTCAAGTTAAAATCTCTATTTTATTTTTCTTTGAGAAATTTAGTTAATTGCAACAATACAATTTTCTTACTTCACATGTGTTTTCCCACATGCACACACTAAGGGACCTAAAATATCTTCCAAGTTGAATCTTCTCTTCACCTCGCATTCCATACGATCTTTGTGAATCAGAAAGGAAGGGAACTGTATTGAAATACCTCCCTTACACACCTTAATTCAATCAAGACTCATAAAATAAACCCTTATAAATGCCAACGAACTAAAATCCTCCATAGGAGGTCGTAAAACAATATTTTAGTTTGGTGGGATTTATTGGGATAGGCATCCAAACAACGCCCACCAATCTAGATTCATTAGGATTTTTAGAAACATAGAATTGTTGGCTTTTAGGGAACTATCAAAATCATGTTATAAGCAAGTGTTGAAAGAAAATACATATTGGAAGTGCAACATGAGCAAGGAGGTGAAAGCCAAGGTATAGTTTCCATGTCTCCCCTACGACGCACTCATCTCGTTGTAGGGAGACAATACTATACAATGCATGAAGGACCCCGATCCACACTAGAAGAAAGGCACCATAGTGGCCAAACATAGGGCATTGTCAAGGAGCACTTGTGGGTGGAAGTGACTTCTAAATTCAACTATTGACATTGGGAGGTGTTTCCAAGTCTCTTTGATTGGAACATTGGCCCCATCATTGGTAGAACTATCTCTTTGTTACCTTCACAAGTCAGTTGTTTCCTGGATCCCATTGTCACCAATAATTGTGCTTTTGGAAGGCAAAGTTACATTTAAGAGGAAGGATGTTAGGTGTTTAGGGAATATACATTAGATTTTTCTTTTTCAATACAAGTTCACCTAACTCATGATTAAAAGAAACTACATCTGGACATATTTGTACTAAGCCCTCTTTGCACATATCACTCACTTATTGCACCATTTTGCATCTATTGTGGTTGGCATATTTTTGCATATATTCATTTGTGGTTATTTCCCAACATCACTCTCATTTTGTCATTATAATTCCACCATTGAGGAACAAATCCTCCCTCTAAGGCAGACTCGCAGACTGCAAGTCCTATCCCCTCTCTCTAGGTGTGTTTTCGCATTTTCTCCCTGTGGCACACGAGGGAGATCACTTGGTCATGGCCACTCCTAGGCCACCTTGATCGGATCCTGCGAGTGAGGTTGCACCTTGCTTGAGTCATTCTCTCCCCTTGGAGAGAGTTTGAACTCTTTCAATTCCTCCTCTCACCAAAGAGGCTCACCTTTATTTTCTACCCATATAGTGAATACCACACCGCCTTCTTCTCCCTATTCAGGAAGAGGCTATACAACATCTTCGTCTTCCCATATTAAACAAAGATATATACCACATATTCCCCATTCTCCCCCCCTCATGCAAAATCAACAAACATAATACACTCGTAACACCTAAGCCAAACCTACCATTCATGGCTAGACTAAATATCCATGATTTAACAAAGTTGGTTAATAATCAAAATTCCCTCCGACATTCCTAAGCTTGAAGGAAAACAAGGAGGTGATCCCGCTAACCATATCATGTCCTTCCATCTATGGTGTTCCTCAAACAACATAGTAGCGGACTTAGTGAGTCTCCACTTCTTTCAAAGAACCCTCACTGGTACAACTCCAAAGTGGTACATGAATATACCTAAGGCATCTCATACCAATTTTGAGACAATAGCCACTGCATTTCTCACCTAGTTTCAGCTACCAATACGTCATCACCTAGGCCTCAAAATTCTTACAAAATTTTAGCAAAATACCTGTAAGCAACATTATGGATCACATCCATGAGTGGCATCGCCACCACACCTTGTGCAAAATCGAGACTCAACCTTAGTTCCTTTTGGATTGGTTCCATAAACCACTCCAATCGACTATTACAAAGCATGTGGATATCTCCATTCCACAATATGAGGAAGAGTTCATTCTAAAATCCCAATACATTGATCTCATCTATTCCCAATTAGGGTACCTATACATTGTCCTTCTCAATGCCCCTATGCATAATCCCTTAATTCCTCCCATTGCATGGATGCCACATTCAAAAAATGAGATTTTCAGGTCCATTTCATATTAAGGTAAAGGCCCCCCACAACCATTTCCTACACCACTCCCTATGGCAGCATAGTATCCACCCATCCCTACCTTGTCGGTTCCCAATACCATTATCCCAAATCCTTCATTTGGACAATTACAATATGGACCCTACAATCGGCCTACATACCCAAATGCAAGACAAGCACAATCGATGCCTCCACTACAAATGGCATAAACTGATCCTACATCCACATCATATGGAGCACAACTAGCATATATCCCACCCCCAGTGTATAACTCTTACTATCCTTACTCGTGTCCTCTTGGTTCAGGCATCGTACCTCATATGGGGATCAATTTAGTTAAACCTTATTTCTAACAACATACTCAACAATTTGAGCAGTTGAACATCACATATTCCCTGAGTCCTCATAATCAAGGGAAGATAAGGGAAAGAACAAACAACCTCAACAACAGGAATAAGAGGGAAACCCCCCTCCTCAGCAAAACCAGAACACACGTAACTTGCAAGGCCAAGGGGGAAATCCCCCCAAGCAAGGAAGAAACACAAACATGAGTACCAACTACTCTTGCTCAATCTGTGGTGAGTGTGACCATTATACTCATCATTGATCACTTATCCATGACTGCCAATAGTTGGCAGAAGCAAAGAAAAAGAATGTAGCTAACCCTCCTCATGTGTCTTCTCCAACACAACTCCAACAAGTTATCTTGCAACAACCCTTTTCAAATCAAGGGGTTGTCACTCAACAAACATAGATGCACACCTCAAGTGATGGTTCATTTCAAAACATTTTCATGAACTCGGCATCCGTCAACCTTCAAATTTGTGCCAAAGGGTACACCAATACTGAACCCTACCCAATCATAGAAGAGGTTATTTCCCCTTCAATAGGCCCGTTGCAAATCTTGAGCCCAAGCATGGAACAAATCTTGAGGATAGCAAAGGCACCATTTTGACGTACACCTCATAACCCTCATATGAAAGCTTCCCACAATGATAGTACTGTGGATGACTGGACAGAATCTTTCACTGCCATGTCGACCTAATGAGTGCTTCAATCTTGCACAACACAACTCAAGACACTACTGAATGCATTAGGTGTCGTTGACCCTTCAGACTTGCGCCTCATGACTTTTGACCTTGACAAAGGTGAACCATGACTTCCCTTGTTAGTCGCATTCCAAGTCCCAATCACCGTAGAGAACATTATCATTCATTGATTTATCATTGATGAAAGCGCATCCACATGTGTCATGTCCTCAAATGTTTTGAAACGACTGGGCTCGCCTGATTTAGTCACATTGTTGGCGTTTCCTCCTTCGACCCAGGTTTAGACCCTTAGTTGTTCGTCAGCAAAGCCCAAGATATCGACCTGGCAGAGCAAGGCTCAGTCAGCAACACTTGCGACAGAGATCCAATATCACCCAAAATTTCTCTATGGGTAACTACCAAAACCAGGTTTCTGTAGTTGTGTGGGGATTTCCTCTGCCTTGGCACCTTACTATATTTCTCGATTGAAGTTGGGGGGTGTGTTTCCTATTCGTATTCTTTTCATTTAGGATATTACTCTACTTATCCATCGACATAGATTATAATAGTGATATAAAGCTTTAGCATAGATTATATATAGCAACAGTGCGGCACATGCATCTAAGAACTCATTCATAAACAAATGTCGATCAATCTACTCAAATATACTTATTCACATCATACATTCATTCAACATATACATATTCGTCAAATACACATTGAGACAACATTTAACGTGGAAACCCAACGGGGAAAAACCATAAATGCAATCTTCATCTGACATGAGAAATATATAGCACCTTCGTCTACGCACTCAGCTTGCAAAATTTGTTCTAGATATTCTCTAAAATTTATACAAATTTCTCTCCTCTCATGCTCTCTAGTCTTAGGTCTCTGAAGTTTTCCTCTCCTTCACTCTACTGTCGATCCGCACACAACCTCGATCAACTCTTTTCACTACAACTCTTCAACTCTACAACTCTTCTAAGAAAAAAGTCTACAGAGACCTAGAGACCAACCAACACACAACTTGGGTTCTCTATTTTATAGGCTATTACATGTCATAATCAACCGACTCTATTCAGTTAGCTAACAGGATGTCATTCCTATTTTTGTACATTCAATTATACTAATAGTAGGCACTATCATCCCAAAATTACAAATATGATTTATTCCCAAATCATGTGTTATTCTAACTAGCTTCTTACTCATGATTATTGAGTTGTCCTTTTAAACCATTGTACTCTTCCTCTGTCGTGGTTCCTTTTGTCATGGTTGTCCTCTTTGTTAGCATACTCTTCCTCGATGGCTGCTTCTGTCGCAACTCTCCTTCCTTCGCTGCAGCTTCCTCCGTCGTGCGACCGGACTCTTCATATTCCCGTGCAGAGTTTTGGCTGAATTATTCTTATCTTTTCATAGGGACAACACCCATCCTCTATCTCCCTCCACGCATATTATGGGTGACCATCCCAACCAAGAGGACTATACCAAAATGTTCCCATGGAGCTTGGGGGAAAATGGTAATGATTGATATTGAAGTAATTGATGCACAACTCAACTACAAGATCTTCTTGGGTCATAGTTATATGTATGCCATGAAGGCGACCGCCTCTCTGGTCTTTCACATCATGATGTTTCCCTTTAATGGGAAGATTGTCACCCTCAACCAACTTAACTACTACAACCTACATGCCACTACCAATCCTGAGAACATCCTATCCACCATAGGAAAAGTCAACCAACCCCCTTACATTGACATTGACCCGGGCGTGTACAAAGATTCCAACCTCCTAGGGTCATATTTAGGGCCTCCACCTGAAATCCCCACCTCGACGGATGGTCTCATGTGCACCATTTTCACCTCCAAGAACGAGTCTCTCTACCCAACAACACCATCATCAACACCCTCGACAAGTCACACGGTGGAACAAACATTGAACCCCTTTGTGCCTCCCATATTCCATATACCATTCTTGGACTATCCCATCGAGCAAGGAACGTCGGTCATGGCTAAATTAACCCTTCATGGGATTACTTTAGGATCCTAGTATGGTACCTCACACCACCATACCCCGAGATGGTATCAGAACCCCTAGTGCAATATGAAAAGGTGCAAGTTAGACAGGTTAGTCCGATAGCGCCACTCGTCGAATCAATGACACATGTGACCAAGCCACCACTAGTCACCACAAAAACTCCCAAAAGGGGGATCAACGAAACTATGTTGAAATCCATTGCAAACGGGGGCATAACTCAACCCAATTTGAAACCCCCCATTGTGAACAACCAAGATCCAAAATCTTCATCATGAGTCACTAATCCTAAAGGAGGGGGTATACTTCAACCCATGTTGAAAGCTCCGATCATGCATGATACACCCATAATGTGGATCACCCCACTGTGTGCCCTGTGTGGTCAACAAGGGAATGCAACAAACCTATTCCCCACCTTGCCTGAGCTCAAGAATTTACTAAACACCTTAGTTAATGTCACACATGCCTCATAGTTGTGACCGAGGGTACCTCAACTTCCTCAACACCTAATAAAACCCCTAAATCCAAATAGTTAAGCACCAACAAAGAATGTTCGATTTGCTATCAATTTGTGCATTATACACACCACTGCCCCGATTTCCTTTGATTTCGGGATGCCTTGGAAACCATTTGTCTTACCTGCCCTTTAGTTGAGGATCCTTCACCTCAACCAAAAGTAACCACTTCTATCAATGCTATTACTACATTAGTAGCACTGAAAGTTGTTCCTCCCATGAAAAATGGTTATCACGGCAATCGCTTCCATTGTCAAGCTTACTCTACAATCAATCCCATTGAGCAAGAAGCACACTATGACACATGTAAATCTTGTGGGAATCACTGTCATATGATCCCCAACTAATCTAGTACAAACACACCATCTCATACTTCACCAAGAATGAGGAAACACGAGCCTATACAAACTAGGACCTCACGCCCATGCCGATCATGTGGCGATACTTCTCATTATTCATTTCAGCGTCATGTTTTACGCGCTAAACAAGAAGTTTGCATCGAGAATATGCACCTACAAGACCAACTTCTCCACCTTACATTATCTCGATAAGAATCACCAATAAAGAAAGTTGTTCCCACCTTAGCAGATACCATTGAGAATGTATCACCCCTAGCCAGTCTACTCACCAATGAGGATTCATCATTCTTTTACGAGTCATCATCCTCCTTCGACAATCTTCCACACCCATTACCTAACTAGTCACACAGCCCCCCACACTTACATTGGGTGCATGTCCTTACATTCGAGTCTCTTACCTCCTAGGTATGAGTCTTAATCCCAACGTAAGCATGACCCCACCAATGCACTACTTGAACCCTATTGTTCATTTTCACTTTAAATGTCATATCTTAAGTTTTCAATTCCATCGATGGAAAACTAAAAAATATCCTTTGTTTCCCATGCAGATGACTAACTTTCCAAAAACTACATTAGTTCACAGATGACACAAGTCGATGGTTAGAGACTTTTGCTTCAGCTACTTAGGCCATTTATAAACAATGTACAACACTTTAAAACAATAAATACAACAAAAACAAAACTAAAAACTATATGTCCTAGGGACATGATAAAGAAATGAATTTAACATAATTATGTTTATGGTGATAATGTGTATAATATATTTTCTTTTACTCTTATATGTTGAATAAACAAACAAAAAAATATCTCTACCATGATATTTTTAAAATAAAAATACGTGATTATGATTTTTTTTTAAAGTAAACATATGTTTGAAAATACATTACAAAGAAAATGAAATTCTACAAATACACATACACTTCTTTTATATTTGTTTTACACACACTTCTTTTAAATTTGTTTTTACGTCCTAAGTTTTGTTTTGTTTTTATTTATTTATTTATTTTTAATGGATCTTAAGTTCTTTAAAGCATGTGGGCCAATCTAGATCATTGGATGTTGTTAGACAATCATTTAGAGAATTTTGGTCATTGATACATGTTGTTGTTGACGTGTCCTCTCCTTCAATGCATCTATGTGAAAGGACAATGTATGCCCCCCTCGTTGCCCCCCTCCCTTGATCCGCCNGGATGTTGTTAGACAATCATTTAGAGAATTTTGGTCATTGATACATGTTGTTGTTGACGTGTCCTCTCCTTCAATGCATCTATGTGAAAGGACAATGTATGCACCCCTCGTTGTCCACCTACCTTGATCCGCCACTATTGTTACAATTGTTTCTTCCTTGAATTTTCCTTGCTTCGCGTTCTCGTTTCCATGTAATTATGGTGACCAGGCTGCGCTTCTTCCTATAACTTTGTACATTGATTTTTTGTCACCATTCTCATCGATGAATTGTGATTTATTTAGGGCCCTCCTCATTTTTGGGTGCAGGTCAACAATGCATCTAAACTTTTTCCTTACTTGCATAAGCAACTTTTGGAATCTATCTTCTGCATTCTGTGATCAAAGCAAAGGACAATATATATTAAACAACAATTTTAGATTGAAAACCAAAAAAATGTTCTTAAAATAATAGATCAAGGCTATGCCATCCTAAGGTGCTACTAAATGGAAGGATCTTATCAACGTCCATGAATGAGAAATCATAAAGAAAACTGTCGGATCTGAAGAATTTTGTGCTATCATATTTATTGGCTAGGATCACGGGCTGGAGATAAGCAACTTCTCAATGCCAGCCATATCCAACCTGGCTGCGCCCCTTGTGCTTCTCCCATCTTTATCATCCCCAAAAAGGAAGTCCTTTTTCTAATATCCAACCTTAGCAACAATAAAATTCCACACAAAATCTTGCTTGCCAACATTAATCTCTAGTTTTATGCTATTTGATACATAGATTATCTTGGTCGACCACACAATTCCTTCAACAAACAAAATTACGTCTATCAGTGAAATTAATTATTTAATTTGGTTTTGGGAATTTTAATGTTATTCATCTGCATTAGTTACCTCATAAATAAGGTCCTCCTGCGATGTTTTAAAGTCGACATGGGATAAAGTGAAGGGCACAACCCTTCCTTGACTAATCCTAAGGAGTTGGGAGCCCCTCCTAAGGCAATACTCTCTATTTTGTAGTATCTTGTGTGAACGCATATTTATCGTAACCGGTCCAGTAAGGTTAAGTTAATTTTGGCCTTGCTTATAAAAGGCTTACCTAGATCTCAATAATAGGATGATGCTCTTTTTTTAAGCTCCTCATTGCTTGTTTATGTGTGTCGAGTTATGTTTTTTGACATCTAATTGATTAGATCTGCTTGGAAGATCAATTAGTATCAGAGCTTTAATTCTGCAGATTTTTTTTTAGGAACCAATTAGATGGAGTGCCATCTAGTAGAGTGACCCAGTCAGAGTTTTTTTGTACCAACTTCAACACTCTCTTGAAGGCTCAGTACAACACCCTCCTTAGGTTTTTAATGGCTAAATCCAACACCTTCTTCAAGATTAGATCCAATTCCATCCTCAACATCTTTGCAAACTCCAGTATATTCCTTAGGGGTTCTCAATCCAGTTCACCCGTTCAATCA
This sequence comes from Pseudotsuga menziesii, assembly GCA_001517045.1. NCBI lineage: Eukaryota > Viridiplantae > Streptophyta > Pinopsida > Pinales > Pinaceae > Pseudotsuga > Pseudotsuga menziesii. The sequence continues at coordinate 52,905 of LPNX011127494.1, read as the reverse complement.
CTAAGAAGTTTCATATCTCAAGTTTGACCCCTTTGACTCATGCATGAATTCTCTAGCCGAAAGCTGTGTGTGTTCACGCCTATATTTGAGGCTAGAGTTTCACGGCCTTTCCTTTTGTGACTAGAGATTTCCCGTTGTTCCTTTGGTGGATAGGGTTTTTCCACTCCTAGAATGTGCACCGCACTAATTTCTACTAGTACACCTTGTCTTCTCAGGATCTCCCTTTACTTAGTGCACCTTGCTCTTGGATCCCCATCCTTACTCTCTCTCAATTTCCCGGGCACCCATTGTCACCTCAATTATATGAAGAACATGCCACCTCATTGTGAGGCCTCTCTTGAGGACTCCTCCTCTAACTTGTATTCTTATTTAAGATGTAGCCCTTGCCTTCAATGAACTGATGCATTTACAATAATGCTCAATGCGTCCCATTAGATTGGATATTGGTTTCTAGCTACCTAAGTTCTATGAGCATATCAATGGCAAGGCTATCGATTCTTGAATCCACAACCTATCTACTTATTTCAAGAATTTCCCTAATCCGCAGGAGGACGAGAAACTCCATATTGCCAATTTTCAACTGAATGGAGTTGCTCAAGCTTGGTGGGATACGTAGGTTGACTCTACTACTGTTGTGGTGGATTTGAATGCAGTGCAGCCTTTGGGAACTCCAATCATTCATTCATGGGATGAATTTTTACACACATTTAAGAGTCTCTTCTATCATGTTGGTTACCACCATAACTTGATAGCTCATTAGCTGCAACTCAGACAACTAAACAACTAGTCCATTAAAAAATACATCAACATCTTTTGCAAGTTGCGTATCCAACTCTAGGCCCACAAACAAGAAGATGTATTGGTTGTTAAATTTAACTCTGAGTTGTTATTGAATTTGCACAGAGAGGTGGACTTGTTTGACAATACTTACTTGGATAAGGCTTTCATTTGTGCCTTGGATGTGGAAATCAAGGTGGCTCCCAGAATCTCAACTCCTCAATACATGCCCAACTCTTTTGTATTGATGCCCTCCTCTCCTTCATCCCCAGCCACCACTGGCCCTAATCCCTAGGGTATTTTTCATAAAACCCTCTTAAAATATTTCGATATAGTAAAGCCTCATTTATAGACACTTATCCCATGTCTTCTCCTTCTGTGCCAAAAATGGACCTCATATCACTAGACAACCCTACAACAGATGATTTGTCACTTATTCTTTTGAGTACCGCTGACAGTAATGCCTCTCCAGTCCCCTTGTTCACCCATAATTGTCAAATCAAGCATGTCTCGGACACATTGATTCTGGATAATGGCAGTCAAAAGAATTTGGTGTCCCAAAATTTGGTACATCACATTCAACTCCCTACTACTCCACATCCAACACCTTACTACTCCACATTCAACACCTTATATAATGGGTTTGGTTCTAAAGGATGGTCGTCATCTTACAATATCCCAATGTTATGCATTCACCTTTGTTATTGGCATGTTTCATGGTACCATCCAAAATTGACATTGCTTGAGGACAAGAAATATTGGCATTGCTTGAGGACAAGAAATGTTGGGAGGGGAGGATTGTCATGTCCCCATCCCAATAAGTCTACTAGTTGACAATGTGTCGCCCACCTACTAGTTCCCTAGGTTGGGGGAGGAGGAATTAAATATTGCAATAAGGGAGCTATGGGACCCTGAGAGAACTTTAGTTTATCATGTACACATTAATTTGGGTCCTACAAATAATAAATATGGAGAAAAGAAAGTGGCATTGCTTCATAAGGACATTTGGAGGTCCATGGAGGCCTTGGGTGGCTAGATTATTCCTTAAACATGTCATGACTTAACCCCAAATTCGAAATTATGAGTGATGGAATGTTCTTGCAACGTGAAGATATGTCAAATGGAATATCATGAGCCCAAGGATTCCAATGGGTGAGTAGGAGTAACTCCTCATAGAAGAGGAAGAGTCTAGGGAGAAACTAAATGCCATGTGGAGCTAGATTCCCTGTGTTTTATGACAACAATGATGGAAGATTCTATGACAAGGCAGACCTGATTGCAGACATGATTGCATACCTATGAAAATATGACATGTCAGGGCTAAAAAAATCCTCCAAGAGGTCGCATTTGGGACTAGGCGGTAGCCATTTGAATTTGGAGGAAGATGAAGGGTTGAGGAGAAGGCCAAGTGGCATGGAGGTTACTAAACATCAAGGATGAGTTGGAGGAAGTGTATGGGAGTGAATTTGACCTTGGAGGACCTTAGGAGGATTATACAAATATTTCATGGGGAATGGAAATGGACTTTTGATCGTTTTTGAATTTGCCTTTGGCATTTTGGAGTGCATTAGCTTGTCCATTGCACGATGAGTGCACACTTACCCTACTAGTGAGCCAATTTCGAGAGAGTGAGATTGTCATACAATTTTGCTATGGGAGAGGCCACCCCAACCTCTCATTTGGAGCTTCATGGAGTGTTTTTATACATATAGGATGCTGCTACTATTCGTGACCCATCTCTTCTCCCATTCTCTCAATTCCCACTTCCATATTTCCATGTTTTTCTATGAAGGCACACTTGTGTGAATGGTAGTTGCACCCCATTGAGTTCAGTTGATGCCCAAGCATGGGTGAATGATTAATGGATCTGTAATATGTCTCCAATATTCTCTGTAAGTCGAAATCAGAAGAAATACATATGCAAATGTCCACATTTCCAAGCTTTGTTGTGACTAGTTTCCATGTGATGATTTCCGATTTCAATGGAGTTGTATATTTGATGTATACTATGACTTGGATCAATGTTATATGTTTTTATTGATATAATGAAATGTTTTTAATGGTATATATTCATATTTCTCTGTTATGAACCATTATATGCACCATTTATGATTCGAAGTTGAGCTTTTATATGCCATTTCCTTTAAGCAAATATCACTGAAATTATGCATTCGAATATGAAGCTTTAATCCTATGTTGCAGAAATATTAACCATACCAAATGAAAGTAAATGAAGTATAATTACAGTCCCCATACTTTTTTTGACAAGTTGGGAGGGTTTCATAGGAGTTTGAGAGCCATTTCTGCCCACACCCTAGGGGGAATTGCATCATAAATTGCTAGTAAGTTTACCCTTTTTTCCATTATGCCAAAATTGAGTTGCAGATGTCTATGACCTATCATAAAGCTATTAGAGAGTCCATTGAAGATTTCTAAGACTCCCCACATTATTCCCTACCAAATTCGAGGCCCTCTTGTGCCATTCAAATCCCCTAGAGTCAAGACTAGTTAAGACAAGTTTTCCAAAATTCTGCCTTTGTTGGGAATTTTCAAAATGGGACAGTGGCACTTTCATCAATTTTCTGGGAAAAAAAATTTATATTTGGATTGTGGATTCCAAGTGCCACTTTCATAAGTTCAAACATATATGTATTCAACACTTGTTCTTTGCTTTCCTGATCTCTCCTATCCATTCAAAAATTGAAATCAATTCTTCTCAATTCGCTATTGGGGTCATGCTTAAACAGGGAAGCCATCGAGTGGCCTATAACTTAGAAACACAAAGCTCAATTATTGTACTTATGGAAAATGATATTATAATTTGGTATTGGCTTTGAAGCAATGGTGACACTATATTTTGGGAAAGGAAACAGTCCTCCTGTTATCACTAAAGTTTGCACTAGATTATAATAGTACAAAGTTTAGGCACCTAAGTTATTGCATAGGCTTGGTAAAAATTGGGTCAAGTAGACTGGTTGGCTCGGAGGAAATTATCAAGCATATATTTAATCAAATAAGAAGCATTCCAGTACATATCAATGGCATGCAAGTAGAGTGGCATACACTTAAGACAAACATAAATGTGATAGAAGAAAGAGAAACATAAATGAATACATAAGATTCACAAACTAATCATATTTATATATAGAGAAAGAGAATCACATTCAAAATGTAATTATGAAAGAGAATAAAAATACTTGGATACAAAAAACAAACCATAGGCAATCACAATTAGAGTCTTATTGTAATAAGATCCCAGTTCATATGGAAATCATAGCATAGCATAAACTTCCTTTGTATTCAAATAAGCAGAAACATAGTTTGAATAACTAGAACAACACAGTCTGAGCATCACGTTACATGAGTATTTGATGATGATATATTACAGAGAAATATAGCTTTACTTCTTTACAAAATTTTCCCAATCCTCACTCTCAACCCTAAGAACTCGGACCCTTCATCCTTGAGTCACTTTCTTGGAATACCCTTCTTCCAATCTGGGTCTTGATGCTATGGTTTTAAAAATTAGTTATAATTTGCACCTATAATGCTTTTGTTCTTAAACCATATCTATCCATCTTTAGGGTGTCTAGCAACAACTGCCATGGATTCTTCTGAAACTTGGAGGATTAAATCACCTAATTCTACCTTGTAACAATCAAATAATTCAACAAAGACCTGACGACCTCCTGATTATATCCTTGTAGTTTCACACAAAGGTTGAACCAACCAAGTTCTCTAAATATGTTGGCACATTTTGGATATGCTTCTATCCAATCGGTTCCTTCGGGATCATAATGCACTATAGTTCCTCCTTTATTAGAGGTCATTTTCTCATAGGTCGAGTACTCGGTATATCTGATTTACAATACCCACATTTAGAAAAGAATTAATTTTTAAACAATAAAAACCAGTGCCATTAATATTTTCACGTTTCAAATTGTGAACATGGCATATATCAAAGTCATGTCAGGGAAAAGGAAATTATTACAATGATTATGTGGCGTAGCTGATGGGATTTGAAATAACAAGTGAATTGAATGATAAGATATGGTGGAGTGAATGATCACAACATATGAAATATTTAGTCATCTTCTCAAGATTTAGACAAATAATTAACTAAGATTTGAATGTTTAATAGCGTACCTGATGTGACGGGACAATGACCTTTTTTATTACCTCTTACCAAAAATTTGAATTTATGGCAGCGTATCTGTTACACTTCACAAGGGTTTCACTACCAGAATGTGAAACTTCTCGTAGCACATCCTTTAATAACTTTTCCAATTACCCTACCAAAAGTTAAAACTTCTTGTAGCGATGATTTTTTTTCTAAAATACAACTTTGCAACCTGAAAATGGAGAATTGCTACACACATTGCTTCTTGATGTGACTATGAATATTGTAAAATGATTTGTATATTAATTGCTTATTCAACAAAGATAATTTAAGAAAGAACATGACTGACTTAAAAATGAACGGATCAGATATGGATTTCACAAGGTTTGCATGTTGAAGCTAGAGGAAAATCTATCAAATTGTATAGGTATGGGAAAGTGGAATTTGTTTTAGGATAACAACTTTAGGTGTTAACATCTAGCTCCAATCGAGGATGGTATTCTCCCTTTGAGGTACCAAAGAACTGAAAACCATGTGCCTTTTTCTAAATTTATGTTCTTGAAAAATATTCAGAAACTTGTATTTGTCCATTCTTGCTCATTATTTGAGGTTGAAAACTACTAAAATAAAAAACTGCAAGCTAGAATAAAACTATTCCAAACTAGTAATTTCCTCCATTGACCATGGAGTCACTATTTTTACTACAACTCACTGATATTTACAATGAAATTATTCCACCCGCGACGTTAGTAAATAAAGAGATGATTTAAGAAACACCCATTTGTTGGGTCACTGAACAAATCCATACCTTCCAGATTTTGCAAAATGAAGGTATTATTGTTTAAAACTATGCATCTTTGAAGGGTCCAAACCAAAAATGATCGAAATTTCCATGCTTTGATTCCTCATTTCTACAAACATCCCATATACAAACTAGATCACCAGGGAGAAGATTATATTTCTTTGTATTTTTTATCAAAAATAGCCTTAACCCTATTCTGATGTGCTTGTGTTTTTTCATTCAATAGATCCTTGGTTTGTTGCACATATATCAGCTGAAAAATGTGGCTCATTCTCATTAATTCTTCCAAAGTTCATAATAAAGATGATGTAATATTTCAATTTTTGGTGAATGTTCCCCATATGGTGAAGGTTCTATATTATAATTGTCACAGTACATTCTCGTAGTAGAATGCATAATGAGGTTACAGGTTGGCGTTTTCGAATTTCTCAACTTTTGAAATTAGATTTTGACATTTGTCACAAACTGGGAGCGTGTTAAATGGAGGAGTGCTTGCCCATAAGTACTAGTTGAAGCTTGTCTACCAGTTGTTATGGACATTATGAAATTCATTGAAGCGAGTGTCTGTACTTCGTCTTCCTTACCTTCTCATTTATGAAGTCTGATTTCTTGGTGTCAGTTAATTGTTGCATATCGTGGCCTAGAAGGACATATGCTTATCAAAATTGAAGACATGACCTAGCAGGAGGAATACTTGTTACAATGAAGAATAACGACGGTAAAATATGCCGAATTGAACCAGAAAATGTAAAATGGGTCGAATACTTTCTTCAATGTGCAAAAATGATGAAGGAAACGAGATGGTTTTTGTTCTTTGAAAGACTCGGTGATCAAAATCTGGAAGTGACAAATTCTTTTGTCAAGTAATATACTGATTCATCTGTCAATTTTTCAAACCCTAAGCTTCAAAGTAAATGAAGCCACAATTGCATAATCAACTGGCATATCCCTCGAAGGCGAAAGATGGTTTAAGAAACATTTATTTGAGGTTGATTTAAGCATGTTTTTGTTGTCTGGTTATGAAAAACTATATTGGTGTAAATGAATCCATCTTAATAATGTAAAGTAGGAATGGAGGGACGCGCTTAATGTTGTTCAATCCTACATCACCTATGAAGGCCGATTTGCGACAGTTTTCAGGTATTATCTAATGTTTCTATTTCATATGAGTGGGGAATGTAGGTTAGGTTTACCTTATTATCTGTTAAAGAGCCTAGAAAAAATGGTCACAAGGATAAAAAAAACCATGCTGACCATACCAGTCATTCTATTTTTCATCATGACTTAGTCAAACTATTTATAATGACTGAATTAAAAAAGCTTGATAGATCTTGGCAACATTTTTTGTTTTGGTCTGGATTTGAACCAAAGACACCCAAAGCCAAGAATGATAACAAGATGCACACTGACGATAAAGAAACAGAGAGGAAATCAAGATGTTAGAGAGGGCATAAGAGGAAGATTAAGTAGGGAAACAATAAATCAAAAGATGAATTCAATGCTAACAATGAACTTGTGTTAGAAATATTGCAAACATAGGTAAAAAAGAAATTGATGTTTGAATTTCAAAAGGAAGATATTACTACTCTTGACACTCCTAGGGACGTTGAGGAAAAAAATGGCATGGTTCAATAATTTTCGTCTAGTACAAAAAATGAAGATACCTCTGCTTCAGAGATTTGGGGAAGAAATTGGAGACAAAGAACTAGGACAAAGAATAAGCTAAGAATGAATATGAAGGTCGTCCTTGATTCAAAATTTCAAAAGGATGCAGTAACTATTGTAGAAGACTCCTCCAATGATGACGACTTATAGGTTGTGGATGAACAACATCATACAATGGATCAAACCCTTGAGGAGATTGAAAAAGAGTTGAAGGATACACCATAATTGTTTGCTGAAGGTTATAAGGATACAAGTAAACATACAATTTATAAATTTGAGATGGGTACTTGTTCAAAGCCCTCAAATGTTGAAGAATTAAAGGAACGGGAAGATCCTGCACATCAAGAAGTCATGGAAACACTGTGAAAAATTGAATTTTTGGAAAATCATTACAATATTTTAAAGATCAATATGGATATCTGAATGATTTGAATGATAAATTAATGATAGCAAACAATAGGTTGAGAGAAGATCTAGAGGAGATCAATGCAAGCTATCAAGAATTAATAACAACCACTAAAGAAGTATTGAAAGCTCTAATTGTTCGTGTTTGGATACAACTCAAACTTCAGTTGTACTATTCAAACGCATGAGTAAGGTCATATTTCCACAATATTTAGAATGATTCATCGTCAACATATTCCAACTGTTAGTGATAGGTGGCATATTTGATGTTATGAGTCATATAAGTATATAGTTAATATATTATCTCTTTTTTATTTTTGGTTTATTCGATCCTTAAATCATGGATCCCAAGACTGCTATTGTTTTAAGACTTTTTGTATAAATATGACAATGAAGGATATAAAAGGTATTAGAAAATTATTTTCAGGAGATCAAGCTATAGGATGTCATCTGTATCAGGCATGTGTTTTATATTTTTATAGTTAATATAAAGACTATCTTGGAATGATATTATATTCGAGATGATCCCATTTTATTATTTAAATCATGGTAAATGTTAAAGTTCAGTATGATCACCTAATTCATAACTTCATTCTCTAATAATTGTTTTCTATCTTACAATACTTATGAATGGGTTAATGTTTACTATGCTTTTTATAGAATTTAAAATCTGAAGTTTGCTCCTTATATAATGTATACCCGTAGTCTTATGTTTGCTCCTTACATTGTTATCACTACTGTTTGATTACCTTATTCATGATCCCCATTTTTCCTTTAGAACTCGCTCATAAGCCAAAACTTAGTTATCTAACTGAAACATTCAAGATTATCTATACTTTGAGCCTTAGTAGTCTAGGTGCAAACTCTAGTGGAAACAAGTCCCATATACCAATTGAAAAGGAGAGGTGCCAATGGATTTCTTGGTGTTGATTCTATTAGCGCACACTGCATATTTTAGAATCACAAGTTTTCTTATTCTTTGATAATAACTTCTTAATGATTCTGAAATACTTTTATTTGAGGACTCAACTTATTCGTTGCCTTGTGGGTAGTAAGGTTTAGAGTGCTTTAAAATAATATTATACCTTTCACAAAAAATGAACTAGAGGTGCAAATTTGAATGATGCAACATTGTCAGTCACAATCTCCTCAGGACAACTAAATATTGCTAATATGTGTTCCTTCAAAAAATAATGATTACCTTATCAGTTGCATTCCTGGTTGGAACAACTTCTATCCATTTGGTGAATAAGTCTACGGCTATTAAAGTTCACCTTTGTTGTCCACTAGAAGGAGGATGGACTTCTCCAATGCAATCCAATACCTATTGTTGAAAAGGGCCATCTACAATAATAAGTTTCAAAGGTAAGGAAAATAACTTTTAGATTAATTAAATAACTTTAAATTAAAAATGCCAATAACATCAATTAAATAAAAAAATTAATAACATCAAATAAAATGTTTAATTAATTAAAAATTAAAAACCTAGGATTTTTAAATAACAATGTTAAAACTTTTAATCTTGTTAACATTAAAAACATTAAATTGTTATAACATAAATTAATTATTTTTAAATAAAATTATAAATTGAATAAACTAAATCTTAATAAAACCATAATAACTTTATAATAACATTTAAAAAAAACCTATTTAAACACATTAAATTATTATAACAAAAATTAAAATAAAATTATAAATTTAATAAATTAATTTTTTATTAAAACAATAATAACTTTATAATTACATTTAAAAAAACCTTTGTAAAATAAAGTTAAAATTAATTTTTAAATCTTTATAAGAAAATCAATTATTTCACTAGAATTTAATAAACCTAAAAAACCCTAAATGTCGGCTTCCTATGACGGGTCTATATTTATATGGAGTGGAGATTCAAGGATCATCTCAAGCATCGATAATGTCCTGAAGATGAGCCAAGGATGACTCGAAACGTCGACAATGAACCATTATCTACCGCGGATTCCCCACAAGATTCCATTCGTAATCACTGCGGATTCTCAGCCAAAACTAAAATAACTTTTGTTTTCCAACAAAAATCTGACATTCTACACAATCTCTAACCTTTGCAAACACATCTGAAAATAGTGTGGGCAAATAATAGTCGGCCCTTAAAATTTTGTAAGTAGTGGATTTATAGTTATGATGTCGTCCACATGCTCCTTTACGCTTATCTACCGTGATTATTTGTGCATCATATTCATTAATGCATTGCAACAACATACCACCATGATCTTTCCAAAACAAATCTTAATTAACAATACAATACTTCATTGCCTTAAGCTTTAAAGATATAAATTTTGTCTTATCAAAGCCTGGTGGACATTGTAAGTTCAATAAAAAATATACAATAACTTTATACGAGGATGCAGAGGAATATTTTTCATATATTTGCAAATTATCTTCTTTATTATGAAATTATCCACAAGTTGATTGATTCAAAATGAAATTCAACCCAATAGCTCAACAATTTGACTCTGCTAGCAGCTTAGCCAACCCCGCCCTTGACCAATCTTGTAGGTTTTATTTTTAGGTAATATCAAGTATCTTAGCAATCCATCTGCCTCTTTTTCCATGACTGTCTAGATGTATAAGAATCTCCTTCACAAAACTGCTTAGTACATAAGCAACCACCTTCAAATGTAATATATAAATTCTAACAAAATATAATTTCTTTAACAAGAGCATGTGCTTGTTTTTCTATTATGTTATGCTATAGCTCCACATCTCTTAAGGATTTTCCAAATAAAGAGATAGGTTGTTCATGTCCCTCTGGATTCCTTTACAACAAAACAACTGCAATTATATCTTCAGAGGCAAAGGAATATGTAAGAAACTCTTTAGGAAAAATAGGACTATCTAATACCAGAGCTTCAATTAAGACCTACTTAATCCCGTCAAAGGATTCTCTAGATTTACTAGTCCAGTTGATCCCATTGTCTTTCCTCAACGTTCTTATAATCTGGTTAATAATTTCTACAAAATTTGGGATGAACCACCTTAGGAAATTGATTTCTCCTAGGAACAATTGAATCTATTTTTTGGTCATGGGTATGCAGATATTTTGAATTGCTTCAACCCTAGTTGATCAATTTTTAAACCTTTGGGAGAAACAATATGCCTAAGAAATCTTCCTTCGTCCATAGACAAATGTGGCATTTTTGGATTCAAGGACAAATCGTATTTCCTACATTTCAAAAATGTTTGTGTGAGATGCTTCAAATGTTCTTCATTTTATTTAAAAAACATGTTGATGTCATCGAAATATATGACAACAAATTTATTCCTCTGACCAACAAAATATATATCCATATCCCTTTGGAATGTTTCTCCTGGGTTCATAAGGCATAAATGCATTTTATCATACATAAAAGTGCCCTAGGGAGTGATGAAAACTGTCTATTCTTTGTCCTAATCATGGACTTGTATCAGATTATATCCATAGAACCCATCAATCATAGAAATTCTTTGAGCACCAACCACCCTTTGAACAATATGATCTATCTTGGATAAAGGATAATTGTCCTTTAAAGAACATTTATTCAGATTCCTGAAGTCCACGCACAACCTTATTTCTACATTCTTCTTCTTTACTGGTACCATATTTGACACCCAAGTTGAATACATAAGAGGAACAATAATCTTTGCATCTAACTGTTTCTTCACCTCTTTCTCAATTACTAGTAGCAAGGCTGGATTTACATGCCTTGTTTTTTGTGTAAAAGGTTTTGTGCCATCCTTGAGAGGATTTCTATGATGAATAATTCTAGTGTCATAGGTTCTGATATCTTCATAAGACCATGTAAAGATATCAACAAATTAGATATTGATTTTGATAATTTGACCAGCTTTGGTTCTATATTGCTCCTTACAACATTTTCTTCTGAGGACTGAACTGAAGGCTTCATCAACATATCATTATTAGTAAAAATCCTTTCTAAAGGCAGTAAACCCTTAGGAATGAAATTGCCCTTTAGTTTTACGATGTCATGATTGGAAATCATATTCAGTAGCTGAAATTTTTCTTATTTTTCCTCCATATCATTATCCTGATCTATATGAGAAGCAAAAAATTCTTCCATTGATTCCAAAAACCTTTTAATTTTTTTTATCATCATTAAATACCTTCCAGTGCTTAACATTGTCTGGGATTGAAGGCTTATGTCTCATCTCATTTTTATATCTAAATTGTGAATCAACAAGTGTTTTGAAACCATTAGTTGCCAAAGCGAAAGAATATGGATTTTGATTATAATTTCTTGGAATAAAAGTGATGTTGAAATCTCAAAATAAATTTTCAATTAAATCCCATACCTCATTCTTGTATAGATTTAGCCTCTGTTGTTTGGTTTTGTAAACATTTGTTGGGATATTATAAACCCACTCCATACTTAGGATAACAATATTTAATCATTTCTGATTAATTTCCTATCCACTAGCCTAGATAGCTGGCATCCACTTGCACCACTTGGTCAACACTTGCCATATGTACGCCAGGAGCACATTTATCCTGATTCTGGTTAGATCATGCCCACTTTATTGATTGCCAAAATTAGTAACTGTGCCTTCCTATAGATTCTATCTTTTATCTTTCTTTATTCCTGCCTTTCGGTGGATAAGGTAAAGCTAGGCAAGTAGGAAACTGTTATGACAACTTACTCATGCTTTAGCTATTTCATGAGGTCCTTGATAGAGTTGGAAAGTGCTTTATCCACCTATGGGGGTTTATCATATTTAGTAATACTAATTTATGAGCTAGCATGAGTTGTATTCTATTAACTCTATTTTCCTTTATAAGAATGTATTACTATTGTAATAATCAATCAATCATCATTTATTGATCACTCCTTAGTGTGTGTTCATTCTTCTTCTTCTTCTCTCATTATTCTAGTTCTATGCAATTCCTTGTGAGGTTAATTGTGTGCCTATATTCTTAGCTTGTTTATAAAATTCTTGCTACCATCAAGGATTTAGAATTCTGACATGGTATCAGAGCTTTGGAAGATCATCAATTAATCCTCCTTTTTAGATTTGCAGGTTTATTTTGCAGGTGCAACAACTTCTATATGGATTCACAAGTTCCTCTACTTTCTCCTTTGAACTATGTTGATTGGAAGCCAAAGATGAGCACATACTTGAAGAGGCAATGTATCTTTGATGTCTCCATTGGTGCAGTGAGCAAACCAGAGTCTTATGAAGAGAATATTGACTGGCTAAATGACTATGATAGAGCTTATGGATTTATGTGTCTGGCAATGTATCCAAATATACATATCTCATAGATTTTATTGAGTATCCATTCGAGATTTGGAACAATTTGGACAAATATTTTGGTATGTAGGAAGAAGACGATGACGCTTGGAGCGAACCCAAAATCTCCTAATGTTATCTCTCTCAATATGTCTCGGCCTCTACATTCTCTGTTGAAGTTGTTCATGGTGAAGAAGTAACTCTTACAGTTCATGTTGCTACCATTTTCTTTGATTCGAATGCTTCCTCCTTCTATAAAGAAGCAAATATTGAAGATCCATATTTTTTTGTATCTCTTGAATTTGAAGATATTTATTCATCTTCTTATGATCTTGATGATGAAAAAGAAGTAACTAATGTTGTTGCTATTTCCATTTTTGATGATTCATTCACACATTCATTGTTCGCTATGTCTTCTATCATAGATTCTGAGATTTGAATGTTAGATCTTTCACACCTTGTGCATACCTCTCTCCTTGATGGTGCGCAACTCAGTGACTTCTTGGATATTTTCTTGTCTAGATAAAGTTCTATTCATGTCATACCACTCGTCATACTTGATCTAATGTGCTTCTGCATCTCCTCCTTTGTTCTTGGCATAAATAATGAGAGCCTTCTTGAAGATTTTGAACATCTCCTTCTTTCCTCCTTTCATACTTCTACCACAGAGGATTCTTTACCAGTTTATGCTCTAGATGAGTCTATTGATGTACTATTCTATGTTCCTTTGGATACTTTGGAAGCTATATCAATCCAAGGAGTCTCTTCATTTGCACTCCTTGATCCTAAGCCTTCTCTTTTTTCCTATATGATCACTTGCACTCATCCTCTCAGTGTAAATGAGTTTGGAGACCTTATGCATTCACTTGGACACTTATTTCACCTATTTGGAGCCAATTTCATCTCTATTGGGTTGAAGTTCAAGTCATCACATCATCTTGGAGCTTATTACAACTCTTAAGAGTTTTCAGTCGTACTTACAGATTATTGGATCTCAATTGTTCTACTTGGTCCCAGTTTCCATCCTAGTTCTTGATCCAGGTAAGCAAATTTCTCTTCTTCCCAAGAAGAATATTCCTCCAGACATCGACATTTAGTTTGGAGAAACATCAACATCAATTCAACATTTTTGGTTTGTCTTTCATGTCATTTCTTTAGGGAGGATTTTCCCCACGTGGTTTTGCCTCTTTCCTTGGTTCTTTGGACAAGATAAATTGTAAAGGGTGACCATAGCCTTGTTGTTGGGCCCTATATGCACCTATATTTATGATGATTTCAGGCATATCATCATAGATTCAGAATTAAATGGGGGTGTTGGGATATTATAAACCCACTCCATATTTAGGATAACAATATTTAATCATTTTTTATTAATTCCTATCCAATAGCCTAGATAGTTGGTAGCATGACTTGCACCACTTGGTCCACTTGCCATATATACCCCATGAGCGCCTTTATGCCGATTCTGGTTAGATCCTTCCCAGTTTATTGAATGTCAGAATTAGTAACTGCGCCTTCTTGCGTATTTTGTCTTTATCCTACTTTATTCCCGCCTTTGAATGGATAAGGTAAAGCTAGTCAGCTAGGAAACTACTATATTTTGTTGTCAATCCATCCTCCATGATTTTCTCTCCAGATTCCAGGATTAACATGTTTTTCCATCACTCATGACAACTCACTCATGCTTTAGCTAATTCGTGAGGTCCTTGACAGAGTTGGAAAGTGCTTTAGCCACCTATGGGGGTTTATCATATTTAGTAAACTTGATTTATGAGATAGCATGCATTGTATTCGAGAAACTCTATTTTCCTTTACCAGGATGTATTATTATTGTAATAATCAATAAATCATTATTTTTTGATCACTCCTTAATGTGTGTTCAGTGTCCCTCTTCTTCTCTCCTTATGCTAATTCTCTGTAATTCCCTATGAGGTTAATTGTTTGCTTAGATTCTTAGCTTGTTTATAGAATTCTTGCTACCATCAAGGTTTTAAAATTCTAACAACATTTTTAACCTGCTAAATGATTAATTATAATCTCTAAAGACAGTAAGCTTATGAATGTTCATGTTCTTAACAACTCCTAACCCCATAACCAAAGCCTCATAATCTGCAATATTGTTAGTGGTTTCAAATTCTAGCTTATATAACAAGGAAATGACATCATTTGAAGGAGACACAAGCACATTCCTGATAACTGATCCTTCTCTTGAAAATAATAAAACGAAGTACATTTTCTAAATTGCATTAACCATATCCCCATGCTATTTTTTTGGAAGTATATCCCCATCTTCTACACAACCTAAAACATCATCATTTATATGTAAAATGCAGGATCCTATATCCTTCTAAACTACATAGATGGGATGATTTAATGGATTTTCATGATCACTAACTATATGTGCCAATTGTATTTCCCTATACAACCTTCTTTTTTCTCCTACAAACACGATAATGGTTGAATATGTGAGATCCATTTGCAATGTCCCACCTGACATACTTGTCCAGGACCTAGGCAGGAGCATACTAAACTTAGGAGGAATGTTAGCAACAACAATATCCATAATGACACTTTTCATAGGAAGTCGAGCTAAGCTAATAACCAAGTCTTATCACTGCGAAACATTTAACTTCTTTAGAATCAAATGAATATGAATCACGATATGCCTTCGTAACGTTCAATCCTAGTGCTTCCATAACTACTTTGGGAGTTAGGTTATGAGAGGCACCTGAATCCAGAAGACAAGTGTGAAGCATTTTATCATGAATAGTAAGTGCAATGAAAAAAGGTGGAGGAAATTTAGACTTGCCTTCCATATGAGGGATACAAACAATGGTAGGGATTTCATCTTATAGGTTCAAAATATTTAAAGGAATTGAATTTGCAGGAGGTTCTAAAAAAATCAAAACATAATCTTTATAAGGCTTGTTACAACTGATTTTACCACACATGGCTGATCACACATTTATGGCCTTCCCTGTCCCTTTGCAGACTCTTTGGACCCCATGGACCAATATTGTACCTTTTATGTTTCCAACATCATCCTTAAAAACACTTATTATTTGATGTATGCGACTTTTAATCCCTTTCTCGCGTATATATGATGATATTGACCTTAAACCCATGTACATCGGGATGTGTACATAAGTCGAAATATTTTTGGAGTTTTCCTTGATGTGTGTCTGAACCACTTATCTCTTGGCCTTCCATCTGCCTCGAGAACGCTCGGATTTGACCCTCCATTACCCCTTTGGAGTACTATATAAGGAATCTCTTGGATACATTGAAGAGGAGGAATTGAAGAGCAAGAGAACTATAGTCCATTGTTATCGTAGCTTGCTTGTACTTGAGTCTGCATCCCTTTGTCCCTTGGAGCACTTTGTGTTCTTCCCAAGATTTCCTTTTCTTGTGAGCTTGCTATCGAGAGATGGAGGATTGAGGTGGCGGAGGCCCAGGTGGAGGACTCGGTTTCTTCGGTTCGCAGACGTGCCGATAGAGGTTGTCACTTACAATGATGTGCATTTAAATGAATATTGAATCCATGGATGTGTTTAATTGCTTATACATTATTGTTTATATATGCTAGAGTAGGCCTAACACTATATTATATAGCATTCTTTCCTCGTTTACTGTTGTTGAGAGCGAATTCCTAAAGCAAGCAAGATTGGAAAAAGCTCAACAAGGATCTACTTCAACCATCTGGAACAAGATGTGATTGGAGATCCTTTAGTGTTAGATGTTTTATTTCTCTTTCATATTGGGAAGGGATTGATTTCTGTGGTTTCTCTGTCTGTTGTGGTACACCCCAATCCATAGGAAGTTTCTCTCTGTAATAGAATTGGCGACCATACTGGGGACGTTCCTTGTTTTTCTTTGGGGTTTGGGGGCACAATGTGCTTGATATTATTTACTTGCTCTCTATTTCTCCCCGTTTCGGTGTCACATTTTATATTATGTTCATCCATTGACACTCCCCTTTATTGGTTTGATCCTTGGCTTGTTTTTTACCATTGTCTTCTATGTACACGCAGGTTTTTGGCCAAAAGTTGCATACATACGCTGATTTTTGGCAAAAATTCACATATACATGCAGGTTTTTGGCCAAAATCCGCGTATACATGCAGATTTTTGGCCAAAAGTCGCGTACATACGTAGTTGTTCTATAAACAGTCACTAACATCCTCCCTTTTGGTTGAGTTTGATGTTGTGGGAAGTTGTTGGGTGGGTTGTGAGTGTGGTTGGGTCTTCCTGGGTTCTGATGTTGTATGTTGGATGCTTCTTTTGTGACCAGAGACTGCTTTTTCATTGATTTTTCTTTGAAAGTAGTTTTAGTCATTTATCCTTTTTGTTTTGCCATCAGTGCATTACTCTTTTTGTCTTGGTGTCTTGCTGGGCTTGTGTTTTGTGCTGGCCGTAGAGACTGAGAGTTTTAGATGACTTTTATTTGCATTTTTCATTCTTTTATATTGAAAATACAAAATAGTTGCATTCTTACTTGCATCTTACATATGGATTTAAGAAGGTACTTGCATTGGATTGCTTGGATGAGAGTTGTGTTTAGGTTTTCATATATGAATGATTGCATATACATTTGAAGGAAAAATATTGCACTTCATGTAGTAGCATACCCTGTTTTTCATTCTACACTTTGCATTTGCATTGTTTGTTAGGTGTGCATTTTATTTCTTGTTGTGTCATAAATTCATTAGTTGCACGTCCATTTACCCTTTGAGTAGTACAACCAATTAAAATCAGCGCATAATAAAATGAATTACACTCTTTTCTTTTCTAGGGTGCATCAACAAGAATAGGTTTTAGGGTCTTGGAATAGTTTATTGTGAGTCAATTCTACAAGACCACTAAATAAAACAATTAAGTTTCTGTCCAAGTGAGAGAGTGAAACCCTTGGCATAATTAGTGTTTCTCAGGACGCTCCTCTTACACGGAAGTTAAGCACGAGGCAGTGCCCACGATTGTGATTGGGATGACCCCTGATCTCTTTCTGTGAGTGCTAGAGATATTGCCAGGATTGTATTTGTATCTGGGGGCTCTTTCGAAAGTTTCAGGATTTTCTACCCTGCACATACGGTCGATCCCGCCTGTGACTGTCCGCCTGAGCATTGGTTATATTGGGGTGACCTTAGTTTCCTTACCTAGGTATCAGAGGGGGTACTTGCAGAGGTTTTCTATAGGTGTCCTGGCCAGGTGGAGGTTGGATAGCATATTCGCTTTATGCGTTAAAGCCGAGGGACACTATAATTGGTTACATACCTCCGCTTGTAGTGTATGGGATTTTTGAGCCTCTCCTAGGCGAGACATACCTGCTGTATTTGAGAGCTCACATATCCTCCCATTGGTTTGTTTGTATTTTGGCTATATATTTTCTTAGGAGTGTGCTTTTTGTGCACTAGTCCTTTGGGATCGTGATTACTTGAGGATATTTATGTTCTCTTGAGTTCAGATCATTTTGTTTTTGGCATGCCTGGTATCCTTCCACCTATCCTTGGGTCCTAGTACAGATTCTAGTGTCGGACTTGGGGGCATCACAACCCCTTATCGTGCTCATGGATTTGGGAATGGTCATATTCCATCCTCTACTCCATTTATGGAGGATTTTTATTCCCTTCGCTCGGTCTTTACTCCAGTGGTCACCCTCACGAGGGTGGTAGTGGACACGTGATTGTTGGGTCTTCACCTTACTTTCCTTCATATGTCCCATTGTTCACCGCACTATTTCCTTTGGATGTAGTTGTCATGGTCAATCCTCCTTGTGGCATATATTTTGGACTCTTTACTGACTATTTCCAGTTGTTTTGGACTAATATTATTGTCATGTAGGGTCCAGTGTTTTACACACTCTCTCCGAGGTCTTTGACCCGTTCGTGCCTATATAAGGTATTATGTCTAAACTAGCATATAGGTTAGGATTTCACATCCTCCTGCATTTTTCATTTCCTTATGTCCGTTCCATATTAACCTTAGGTACCACAACAGAATTTCAACCCAAAATTCGACACCTTGCATGTCTGAAATTCGACACTTCTCTGTCGCATTTTCGACACATACACTTTTTTTCGCTGTTGGTGGCATAACGTCGGATCTTCGACATTCTACTAATGTGGGTCAAAGATCCAACACACCATTGCGTCGCATATTCGACTGTTTTTCCTTCCAAAGTGCCAATCAAAAATTGCATAAACTGTCGAAAATTCGACGTCCTCCGACCCTTGAAGCGTCAGCCTTCCGACGGACAGAAGTGTCAGAGGAATGGCGACACCGTCAGTATTTTTATTCAGAGAGTGTCGAAAATTCGATGCTATCCGACACTTGAAGTGTCGGCTATCCGACACTTGAAGTGTCGGCTATCCGACACTGCAAGAGTCAGCCTTTTGATAGGAAAAGGGTCGGTGGCATGGTGACCACGTCAGATATTCGACGCAGACTGACACTTAAACCATTGGTCTTTCGACGGGCTAAAGCGTTGGAGTCATGACACCATCGTCGGATGGTGTCACCGAAGTTTCAAAAAAATGTCGTAAAAGTGACGCCTGTTGGTATTTAAAAAAAAATCAAAAGATTTCACTTAGTTATAGTGATTTGATAACAAGTGTGGGTCGAGGAGTTGGTGGCTTGCAAAGGAACTTCCTCTAGTAAATCATTCAAGCTTCCCCTAAACTAAAATGTTGTACGTTAAAGGAGACTCCTCCCAGGCACAACAACGATTTTGCATATGGTCCCTCAAGACAATGATTTGTCATGCATGTGGGCTCGGGATTTGGTGATTTGAGCAGTAATTTCCTTCCCCAGCAAAGTCTATTGTCCTTCCAAACTAAATCGTCATCATGCATCATGCACAACAATTTGCTTCTACTAAGCTCACATAACTATTTAACTCTAGATGTCAAGTCCAGATTGGATGTTCATTGATGTTTTTACTTGTTTTTGCTTCCAAAAGGAATCGTTGTGTGTGTTGGTGTCTATCTTCTATCAAAGACAACAATTTACCTTCCCAAAGCTAAATCACTATGTAATCTTGCTCAACTTCCTTTCAAAGACAACGATTCCCTCTGCTTTTACTTAGACAACAAAATAGTGACAAGTGCATCCCTGGGAGTGGCTGGAAATTACTAGTCCTAGAATGCCGGTTATCAAGATTTTACCCCCACATGGTTTCAGCCTAGAATTTGACCACTGAAGGAAACTTGTTTGAGCTAGACATTGGTGAGTTGACAAGCAACTTAGATGATCGAGTAGAGGTTAATATGTGGAGTGTGTCAAAGGGATCAAAGAGAGAGTCTTTACATTCAAAATTGTCAAACATTTTGGGAGATGAGTTTGAGAATACAAGTGAGAACAAACCTGAGTTTGAGAATACAGGCAAGAAGAATCAATAAGTTTCTGAACAGTCAATGATGGATTTGAGAGAAAACACTAAAGAGCTGCAGATTTTGTCAAATTTATCTAAGCAACATGGTTCATTGTTTGCGGTCAATTCCTCCTCAGTCATGGATTGCAGGCCTGCAGAAAACAAGTATGTTGAGTATGTTCCCATGATTGGGGCTTGTTGCAGTAATGGTACGTCACCATTATTCTGAGATTTTTCCCTGTATAAAAGAAAGCTGTTAGAATTGACCCTGACTGAACTATCTTAAATGTTGTTTCATATAAAACCCCCCAAAAAGTAAAAACAATAATACTAAGTTTAAACTTGCAATACCTTACTCTCTTGCAGAAGGTGTTAATGTCCTTGTCTAAGGTATCGAGAAGACTAATAGCCTGTATAACCATGTTATCCACTCTATTGACATTGAATTTCACGTTGGCTTTGCTGTAGCTGTGCCCAAGACCCAATTGAGCCTTCTCCAAGTATATGTGATTCAAGATATGTGATTTCAACTCAATGGCAGACAAGCTTTCTAAATTTACTTTGTTGTTACAGAAGGGTACCTAAACCAAACAAGAATTTAGAAAATTCACTTCCTATCTGATTCAGAAAAGACTTGTACTAACAACCACTTAATGGCAGATTAGCTCAGAGTCATAGCTGAGGGATGTAGACACTGGTTATGCTCGTCTTGTTGTATTGCTGGTTTAGATATTAGGACTCTTTTGATGATTCTGTATTGATGAAAAATTGAGTATCCTAGAGAATACGTAAGGAATAATTTTAATATTTTTCTTAAATTTCTTTGTTTTTGAATGATGGACAACAAAACAGTATCCAGCACACTTGAGTCCTCGCAGGACTAGTCAAATGTTTATTTTTATTT
This sequence comes from Pseudotsuga menziesii, assembly GCA_001517045.1. Taxonomy (NCBI): domain Eukaryota; kingdom Viridiplantae; phylum Streptophyta; class Pinopsida; order Pinales; family Pinaceae; genus Pseudotsuga; species Pseudotsuga menziesii. The sequence continues at coordinate 31,601 of LPNX011127494.1, read as the reverse complement.
ATTCCTTGGGAATATCAAATATAGTGATTTTAAAACACATCTCAGAGAACAAAGAAATCATGGATCTGATATAAATCTAAGTTAATAAACAAATCCTTTTACCTTTCAGTATAAATATGATTCATGAGTCCTAACTAAAGAATTAAAAGACACTTATGGGAAATTGACCTCAACTTGACAGCTGTTAGAATTGGCCCTGACTGAACTATCTTAAATGTTGTTTCATATAAAACCCAAAAAAAGTAAAAAACAATACTAAGTTTAAACTTGCAATACCTTACTCTCATGCAGAAGGTGTTCATGATGTCCTTGTCCAAGGTTTCGAGAAGACTAATAGCCTGTATAACCATGTTATCCACTCTATTGACATTGAATTTCACGTTGGCTCTGCTGTAGCTGTGCCCAAGACCCAATTGAGCCTTCTCCAATTCTATGTGATTCAAGATATGTGATTCAATTACAAAGCTCTGTTTACTCGTTTTTGCATGATTCCTCAATTTCAAAACTAAATATCCATTCAGTTGATGCTATGACCCATTTTTCTCCAAACCAAGCCAGGATTACTACATATCAGCACTATATACATCCATCAATTACAGTTACCTAGGATATGTATGAACATAATTAGTCAAGCACATGCAAAAATATTATAAATGGACAAATAGAAGAAAACAATGTGGTTTAGACATTGCTTAATTTCTATACTCAGATTTATAATACGATCACACTTTGTCTCTTAGGAGACAAGTCACTAACGAAACAATGGACATACCAGAGAGAGAGAGAGATAGGTAGTTGTAGGGCAGAGTGAGACAAATATAGACCACAAGGTCACATATCAATACTGTCAACCTCAAAACATATATAAAAAACAAAAAAATCTATTTGCATTTGCAGCAGTTGTTGACTCAACATCTCTCCACCCACAAAACTCAAAATACCTAATTGAGGTTCTACACCCAGCTTGCTGAGATTCAAACCATATTCAGCTAATTTTTTTAGGACCTTCTGGCCACAAACAACTGCACCTAACTGGACGAAATTTTTAACAGCTACACTTATTGCCTCATGGCTTAGGGTTTGAGGTCCAAACTCCACTCAGCGGCATCCATCCATAATTTCTATATTGACCAAAGAAACACCTTATCCTACTGGCCTACAAGCAACAATTACAACATAGACAACAATTTACCTTCCCAAAGCTAAATCACTATGTATCCTTGCTCAACTGCCTTTCAAAGACAACGATTCCCTCTGCCGTTACTTAGACAACAAAATAGTGACAAGTGGATCCCTGGGAGAGGATGACAATACAAGAAAAACATTGAACTCCCTTATAACCCAATTTATCCAAATTTATCATGCATTTCCCTTTGTAATTTATTATATCGGCTTTCCATTTTTATGCTTTGTGTTGTTGTTGTGTTTTCTATAGGCTGGGAGCATGAGTTTATAGCATCCAATCCTTTTGCAGCTAGTGAATCCCTTTATTTTCTTGGAGAGATGGAAACATAGCTTTTATGAAAGATTTATTTATAAGAAGACCAATGATCAGTGGGTCAATGCCTTTGATGCAGTGAATGGAGTCTATGAAGGCTTTGGCTGCTAAAACAAATAGATATTGAAGTCGAGATATCTCACGGTCTAATAATAAAGTATTTGCTGGAAGAAGAGAAACTCTATAAGGCTTCACAATTTCTTTTTTTCTGCAAGCAAACATAATGTTCTATTATAACCAACATCGGTGGCTAAGTATTAAGCACAATGATTACCATCTAACTACTTTGTATTAGCTTTTATGCACCGGGAATATAGGCTTGCCTATGGATTCACAGGGGAAACTTATCTAATATATTACTATTTCTTCTTTGGATTTATGGTTAAATGATGGGTGAATTCTAGGGTTTCATGCACATGCAAGATTGATGCTAGCATTGTTGGAAGAACACAAGCACAAGGAGGATCTAGGGTTTTCTTGGTTGCTCCATTGGTAAAGTTTGGTGAAATTATGCTTCTATGGATTGAATGGTGGTTGTAATGCTGCGTTTTCTCTGAATTAGGGCTTTTTACCAGCTTTTGTCAACTTTTACATGTTATAAAACATCCTCTTGAAGGATTTTTCTCTTGCTTGTCCTTAGATTTTTGAAATTTTCCCTAATTAGGATCCTCCAACAAACCCTAGAGGTAAATATAGTAGTATTTCATGTATAAATATACACATTTGCGTGATTAGTGTAGTGTTAGATTAGATCTGCATTTTTATAAACTAGAAAACCTTAGAAATTTATAAAATTCAATAATCCAAAAATAACAACAATTTTCAAATTATAAGCTACCCTCAAATTTTGGTCTACCTATTTAGCCCTAGATCCTCCAGTGCGTCACCTATCTTCTTGTCTACATCCATGAACTTGAGAAGCAACCTAAAAAAACCAGTCAAAAGTCAGAGTTAGGGTTTCATACTTGACATGTTTTAGGGGTTGGGATAATTTGGCCTTGATAAAAGGTTGCTTTATGCCTTACAATGACCCCATTTAATTGTTTAGTAAGGAAATTTAGGGACTCTTTCATTACTGATCAGTGTTACTATTGTTTCTAGCCCTAAAAACTATAAAAAAGACCTACAAAATCAACCAAGTTAGGGTCATATTTGAGTTATGGGGAAATTTCAACAATATAATTGAATTCTTCCTTCCAAAAGCATTCGTTTCAGGCTAAGGAGTACTTGTATAAACCCTTAAAAGGATGGTTAACTCAACTGGTAATTCATGTTGATATACCAATGTGTACAATGGGGTGAAAAGTTACAATGGAAACTGAAAATACCAATGTGTACCATGCCCAACTCACAACCTACAGGGATAAGCACAAATATAAACATAGGTTTACCACTGCACAATCAACCATTAAAGTTGAACAAGATATGAGATTAATAAACAAATTACAAAACTACTAGAGAAAGATAAACTGGGGCAGATAACAATATACTCATGCGGAATAATAGGGAAACAACGCTTTAGATACCATTTTCCTCACAAGTCTATCTATCTTTTTCTGTCTTTTGACCTTTCATATTCCCATCAAACTCAAATGCCTATCAAATTTATAGCAATGAAATGCCTACATTTAATTTTGTTGTCCTAGCTATAATGGTATTGGTAAAGTATTACCAAGGGGCCAATTATCACGATAAATCAAAATATTTAAGGTAATTGTTTAGATAAGATATAACAAAGTTCGCCTCTATGTATGGTAATCATCATCATCAACTAAATGTATGTGTGTGCACATGCATAAATACCCAATACACAGCTCAATCAAACAAAAGAAAACATATTTATACCTTGATTTCTGGATCTTCACACTGTCTTCTTATGCTTTACCTTTCAAAACATCATTCAACATACTTCATTTTTTGTCCTGTTGCAATAGTTTCATGTTAGGACCCATCAAATATATTTATGTTTGTTTATGAAAATAACAAAACCAATCTAAATAAATACAATTCTATTACAGTGTAAATTACAATACTATTCAACTATTCAAGTAAATTAATTGTTAAGAATATATCACCTGATAAAACATGGATAACCAAAAATACTATGTATATAAGGCCATCGATCTAATCAAAAATCCATTTCTTGCCTCTTAACTATGGAAATGTTTCTCAACGCTATCTGTAACAAGTTCCAATGGAGGAGTCAAATAGCAATAGTGAAAATTACACAGTAAAAATATAGAAATAGATGTTTTTTAATGTATTCTTCCTTACCATTCATTGAGCTCCTCTATGTTTCGAGAATAATTTAATATTCTCTACTAAATAGGACCAACCACGTGAAGGTGGAAGCTCTTATGGCCCCTCCCCCCCCTCACATCACTCTCAACTCCCCAAACCCAATGCCTATACTTGAAAATAACAATTTATTTCACTATTTCACAATGCAAATAACAATGCATCGACAATGCAAATTATTTCACTCAATAGTTGAAAAATGCTTTCATTAAATCATTGTTTAAAACATTCATTAAACCATTCAATCATTCAACAGGTGAAAAAATCATTCATTAAACCATTCATTAAAACATTAATTTAGTCATGACAGAAATAAAATATCAGTAAACAATTCAGTAAAGCATTCATTCAAACATTCATTCATGAAACAGAGGAAAAAAAGCATTAATTTTTTTTTTATATAAATAAGAATTTCTCAAAATTTGTTTAATCACTTCCTTTTTACTTTTCTTCTCTTTAAATATTTAGTTAGAGTCACATCTTCGGGAATCTGATCATCGGTATCCCTACTAGTCTGCTCGCAATGTTGAACTTCAGGCGAGGGGCAATGAATTTCTGCAATAATGTCAAAATCTGTCATTAATATATTTATATTTTGATAAATATGAGTAATTCATTTAAAAAACATTACGAATGTGTGTTTTTACCTGCCATGTGCACATCAACATGTTCAACATTATCTCGTACTGGCCCAACCTATTCCGTGTTATGATCTACAACTACATGCTCTGTAGTTGAATTGTGTAGAATTATAATTAATGTTCATCATCTGCAATGGTCTATAAAAAACAGTAGCACATTAATAAATTCATTACCAGGATGAGAAGCATGATCTTCGTTTGGTTGGTCATGTACTACATCCTCGACATGAATGGGATCATTACTTTTTTGCACAAAAAGGAATAAATAATTTATGTTAGTTTATTTATAAGAAACAAATTGCATGGGCATTAATAAATTATCATTAAACTATACAATTTTCACATACTTGGGCACCAGATGCTTCAGCAGAAGATCGTGCAGTATTCACAGACAAGCTTCTCAGGTGTTCAACAACGGCGTCAAAGCCATGTTCGAAGCCAATCTTCATGTAATCCGCACTGGGCAATTCTTTGAACCGACCGGCCTTCATATTTGCATGATGTCATTAATTTTAAAGCCTTTTGTCATAACAAAACAAAAATAATAATATGTATGATATTTGGATGCGGATTCGGGTCTTGCGATACTTACATATCGGGCTGCCAAGTTGGAGTAACCACCAAGCCCAAGCTTGTGTTGGCCAATTTTTTCAATTCTTGCCTTTGTGGCCTTAGATGTGTCCGAGAGGCTAATTAAATTTTTAAATACATTAGTTGATGTACCAAAATTGATATAAAAACTAGTAATAATAAGGCTTACCACTACATTTTGGAATGTATTGCATACCTCCCTGTTCCACCTAGTGGTATCTTTCCTGATTTTCTCAGGCCCTTCTCTTTTCCATCTTCCACCAGGGCTTTCCACTCCATAGATGGAATCATTGGAGGGCTCTCATGCCTAGGGTTCTTTTCTAGGTGAACCCTATATTGGTCTCGGACAATCTTTAGATGTTTTCTAGCCTTCTGTAGTACCTTCGATGTATCAAAGGTATCTTTTCTGAACAGACTAACCAAGCGATTAGTCAGATCATCCTTTAAAGCTTTTGGCTGCTTGTTCCACATTGTGTGGATGGTGGGCCCGAAGATCTCCAAGGCCAAATCATTCATGTGTTTATAAAATATATCATTTCCTGCAAAACATTATTGCCATCATTAATCAACATTGGAAAATATTATCGGTATATTGGACACAAATTATAAAAAATAAATTGAACAATCTATAATGACCTGGAATTATCTCTATCTTTATTGGAACCAATTATTCATTCACCAAAAATGTACACTTTATTGAACTAGTGCTAGTCACATGAGAAGATCCAGGAAATGCTTCCACATCTCTATCTAGCCCTGCATCCACCCCTTCTTCTGCAGCATCTGTTGTGGGTGGGGCAACATCGACTGCACCCTCCGCTGCCCTCGGCAGTGTCGCAGAGCGTGTTGTTGATTGTTCAGTGGACAATATGGGAGCAGTATGTGGTGTACGTGGAGTGGTTTGGTCACTGGGACCAACATTGCCTTAACCACCACTGATAATCTCCATAGCGTGCTGTAAATTAAACCCATTGTATTATAAGTTCAACAACATATAAAATCAAATATTATAAAGTTTCATTAAATGAATTTACATTTTTATTCGATAACTTACGTTCACTACTACTCTGTAGTGCATAAGCCAACACTTCAGAGGCATTTTTGCCAGTGGTAACCCATGAAAATCATATATATATATATATATATGTATGTATGTATCTAATCAATGGTGGTGAAGAGCGGACATTTCCAGATTTGCTACTTGGCATGTTCAACAATGAAAAGAATGTTTTAAATACATTTATATCAGTCTGTAATATTTGCTAATTTATTCCTTTTAGCTTGTCTTGATGATGCTTGTTTTCCCATATTAATTTTCAACCCTAAGGCAACGCTAACTTGTTTTCCGATACTAATTTTCAACCCTAAGGCAACCCTAAGGAATACAATTGATCAGCTTCACAGGAATACTGGACAAACATTCAAAGGTAACATCTCTAATCTAGGAATCTTGACTACATCCACTTCACTAACCTTCAATAGACTGAGAATTCAAGTCTAATACTGAAGTAGATAATCCAAAGAAGAAATAAATAAGAGAGATCAATAATATGAGGGGATCATCCACCTCAATCATCCAAAGGATGTCAATAGCAAAAACACATAAAAGACTCAAGTGCTAAGGGCTAGAAAAGTTGGAAAGTGCCCTGATCAATACATTCACCATCAGTGAATTCAGTAAAATGAAAATGGCCTAAGGCCAAGGTTAATGCTTCTTTGGATAAGCTATCAGCCTTAGTATTGTGTTCTCTAAATATGTGAACTGCTTTTAGCTAGATAAAGTAAGGTTCCATATCAAGGATACGTTGACACCAGCCATCAAGTGCAAGTAAAGTTAGTGCTGATCTTCGATTGAACCAATTAATGATGGCTATGGAGTCACCATGAATGTGCAGAGTGGGAAGGACCATGGATTTAGCACAATAAAGGAGAGTCCATAAAGCAAGTAGTTCAAATATGGTGTTTGTACTCAGACCAACACCCAATTTGAAGCAAAAATAGTGGTCCTGGGTGATCAAAAGATGAACACCTATACCTCCAATTTGATTGGCTGAAGCCCCATCAAAGAATATGTAGGTACAATTATCGAAATAGTTTATTTAGTCAAACTTATTACCTTTCTTTTTTGCATTGAATTAGCCACTTTCAATTCACTAACTCTAAAATAGCTAATAAGTGTTGGCTAATAATGGTGATGATTCCTGGTATTATGTTTCATTAGGTTGCAACATGGAAAGCTTGTGAAACAAAATACCAAGAATTGTCACCGTTATCAAAATAGTTTATTAGGTACAATTATCAAAATAGCGGAAGATGTAGGTACAATTATCAAAATAGTTTATTTAGTCAAACTTATTACCTTTCTTTTTTGTGTTGACTTAGCCACTTTCAATTCACTAACTCTAAAATAGCTAATAAGTGTTGGCTAATAATGGTGACGACTCATGGTATTATGTTTCATGGGGTTGCAACATCGCAAAATTGTGAGGCATAATACCACGAGTCATCATCGTTGCTTGGTTGAACATTTGTTATCTTTTGTGAGATATAGTTCATGTGGACAAAGTTCTTGAACTCTGTCCTCATGGACAGTTTTGTTTGACGATGATATTAACAGGTATGTAGAAAAAAAATTAATATTTTATAATGATGTTCAATGATCTAGGGGTTAGGTTCTAGTTTCTTGCTTATAACAAAACATGGCTCGACAATCTTGCTCGAGGTAGCGACTGTTTTTCATCCTTCTCCAACAGATCGAGCATACATGTGACCAAAAAAACTCTAACTATCATGGCTATGGTGGAACTCGAATCCTTATCTAAACCTCCCTTACACAATAGGATTTGAACCCAAAATTCGACATCATCCGACATTTTGCACGGATGTGTCGGACAGCAATCACTGAAAAGAATGTTGATAAAAAAATATTTCTATCGCCGTCGAATATCCGACACAAAGGCGTCAGAATAGATATAGCTATGTTCATCATCAGCAGACAGATGACAATTGAATAGCTTCACATGAATACTAGACAAACCTTCAAAGATAAAACCTATAATCTAGGAATCTTGACTACATCCACATCACTAACCTTCAATAGACAGAGAATTCAAGTCTAATACTGAAGTAGCTAATCCAAAGAAGCAATAAACAAGAGAGACCAGTAATATGAGGGGATCATCCACCTCAATCATCCAAAGGATGTCAATAGCAACAGCACATAAAAGACTCAAGTGCTAAGGGCTATAGAAGATGGAAAGTGCCCTGATCAGTACATTCACCATCAGTGAATTCAGTAAACTGAAAATGGTCCGAGGCCAAGGTTAATGCTTCTTTGAATAAGCTATTAGCCTTAGTATTGTGTTCTCTGAATACGTGAACTACTTTTAGCTGGATGAAGTAGGGTTTACATGATAGAGCTGAAGTTGTTCCCTGATAGTGATCAAGTAACTAGCAAGTATTGGATGCATACACTAGTAATTGTAACGCTCAGACTGGCTAGACTTCAGAATCCATATAAGCCAATATGGGTCAAATGCGGGTTAGCTGAAATTGTCAAATTGGGTCTGTCATTAGCTAATCAATGTAAATGAATGCACAGTGAAGAAAACCCATGTTTGAAAGCTGATAAGGATGGATTGAAGTTGGTGGAGAAGCAGGCAGTATAGACAGAGACCCTTTGGGTTGTTGGTTATGAAAGAATCTATTCTCCTATTATATTACCTCATCCAAAGAATCTGAATTAGATGGTCCATATTGTTGAGATTCTGATGAGGAATATTTTGTAGGCAAACCCTTGTTTGATGATGAGATGGAAAATGCATGCATTTATCCATTTCATGAAGAGTTGGATTTTATATTTGAAATCAATAATCATAGTTTTGGGGGCTCCATATATGATTCATCTAGTGAAGCATCTAATGAGGAACTTAAATATTTGGAACCTATAGAGCAACCAAGCATACACTCTATAGGATCTCGAGGAACTAACATCATTATATCTATACCCATTCGATTTCGTACAAAGTGTTGTAGCTTGCTTAGTGCTCCTCAGTGTTTGTCATTTACATTCA
>LPNX011127494.1:0-17500 GCA_001517045.1 Pseudotsuga menziesii | reverse complement strand
TGACAATAATGATGATGATGATTATCATCATCATGGGGATGACGATGATAATGATGACGATGATGATGAAGATGATGATGGTGATGATTATGATGTTGGTGAAGATGATGACAATGATGATGTCGACAATGACAATGATGATGATGATGATGATGATGATGATGTCGACGATGAAAATGATGATGATGATGATGATGATGATGATGATGATGATGATGATGATGACAATGATGATGATGATGATGACGACGACGATGAAGATGATGGTGATGGTGATGATGTTAGTAACTTAAAAAAGAAAAGAAAAGATAAGATAATAGTTCTAGTTAAATATTTACCTTTCAATATATTTCATCGTCTTCTTCATCCATGTTAGCGTCTTCTTCCTCCATGTTAGCGTCTTCTTCATCCATGTCATCATCTGTATCATTACATACATAGTCAACATTGTAAGGATTGGCCATATCATCATTGTCATCATCATCAGTTATGCTCATAGTGTTGTCGGAATAATCTTCATCGACATTGTCTGCTACATCATCTGATTCAACTATTCCTTGGACATCTTCTGTTGGATCATCATCGTTAGCTAACTCAATTTGATCATGCTCTTCATCATCATATTATTATTCTAGAGAACCCTCTTCATTACCATCATCTAGGTTATACTTTACCAGCCTTCCCCTTCGATCATGTCTCACAGCAAATGACCAACCCGCTTTACCTGGAACCCCTGAGTAAAATACTTGTTCACATTGGCTTGGAAGAACATAGGGCTCTGTTCCTGGCTCAAACAACCTTGTGTTTACCATGGTAAATCCATTATCATGTTCAATAATAGTTTTATCGGGATCACGTTGATTCAATCATAACCTATACCATTTGACAACGAATAGAACTACCTTAAAGGATTTAAAGTCACACTGTATAATATCTTCCAAATACCCATAGTATCGATTTTTTGAGACTTCTGGATGTCTGTCAGTTCTATATGAAACATTGGTAACCTCAAAGACAACCAAAACCCTAGAATCTGATGTTTTCTTTGTTTCATCCAGTTTTTTGATCCAGTATCTACCTCCATTGCAGACCATAGCCTTATGGTGTTTTACCTGCAATAAGCAATACATGAAAAGATTACACAACCATTTAATCCTTATGCAACAATACATGGAAAATAAGAACATGTACGTCAATAAGTAATTTGCAAAATAAAAGATTTAGAGGGATATTTGATTAATTATATGCTTGCCATCTTATCTTTTACACCATATGCCAAATCGATTTCCCTTTCTGTTAGATTGTTATCTCCATTGCGTTGTGCTGCTTTTACCAATGAAGCCACACCTTCCTATGATATTCCATGACCCGATTGTGCGCATCGTTCAATCCATACCTTCATCTAGTCAAGATTGTTTGCGATGTATAAATGAATTGCATTCCATTCTTGACCAACTGTTTAATGACAATAACCATTAAAATGAAAGAAAGGTGTAAATATCCTGAACAAAGACGTATATGATCTTAATTGAAGCAATTATGACTAGAAAATACAATTAGCATATGAAGGATATAATAAACATCCACTAGCTAATAATTACCTTTCAGCTTCCTCAATCTACCTTTCCCCTTCAGTTGCTCCCCTTCAAATTTGTTATTGGAGTCCGGATCACAAATGTGACGTAAATTGAGCTTTGATGCTAAAATAGGAAGATATTCACTAACATACAACATGTTTTGGTATATCGTATATCCTTCCATCATAGAACCCTCCACATGTGCTCGTTGTCTCACCAAACCCTTCATAAATTTCAAGTGCCTTTCAACCATCCACATGGACCTCGAGTGCACAGGTCCACACAACTCAATCTCCTCAACTTGGTGTATGAGGTAGTGTTCCTGTGCATTGAAAAATGCTGACGGTAGATGCTTCTGCATTTCACACATGAGACGAGGAATTTCTCTCCTCCAATACTTTATATCTTCTTTATGGATTTCTTTAGATGTCAACCATCTACAAGTGATGCAAACCAATAATGATATTTAACAAAAATAAACATTAAATTACAATATATGCTGAAATAGTGCAAGTAATCGCTAGTTACCTCATGTATTTACCAAGATTATATATAACTTGTTTGACATTGTTGTCGAAGTTGTCTAGGAGAGAGAGAGGTAGAACATACTGTATCAATATACAAACCACGCCATTTATTAAACAAAGAGTATACAAACAAGAAAAAATTATATGGACGTAACAATAATAATTACCTTGATGAAGACATGCCAATAATGTGTTTTGACCCCTGCAAAATCACCTTTTTTAGTTATGATATTCTTCAAGTTTGTACAAAAACCGGTGGTAAATTTAATTTTCCACATTACTTCTTTGACAACATTGCTTTGTTGCTCCATAAACATCCATGGAATTGAGTTTATATTAACTTGTTCTCCATTGGTATGAAATTGGATGACGTCTTTCATTGCATGGTTGCTTTCTTGAATGTCTTTACACACTTTCACAACTTTATCTTTCTCCCTCCTTAGCTCTAGTAGTCACCATAAGGTTTCAATAACATTCTTTCCAATATGCATTGTATCAAACAAATGAGCAATTTGTAGGTGCTCATAGTAGGGCAACCTGCTGAATTGAATAGGATAACTTTTCATTCCTCATGGAAGACCATTAATCCCTTCATGATCACGATGGAAATCATGAATATTAGTTTATAATTAATAAATTACATCATAAATCAAATATGGCCACTACAACAAACAACTCACAATAAAAATTAAAATACATAAAAATTCATATACGATGATCCATACATATACGATTTCTATTGTGTTGCATCTTCCAAATGTGAGGTGTCATTATCTGTGGTTTTAATGCAGTCTCCTGCTTCCCATTGAAAATATTTCTTTCACTTGTTCTATACCTGTGATTATTAGAGAGGAAATGCCTATACTCATCAAACACCTCCTTTCTTAAGCTTTTTGAACGATGAGATTTTATCTTAGGACCACAAACTGGACATGCAAATTTACCCTTTGTCTGAAGACCTACAATATTTAGATATGGAATATCTATGTCAAATATATTCATATATAAAATATTCTAACTACTCCATATCATTAAATGCAATTAAAGTGGAACTTAAAATTACAAACCACAAAATGAAGTTAACCCAGGGGAATCGTGTATTGTCCATACAACCATTGCATGGAATTGAAATTGCCTTTGTCGTATTGGTATACATACATCATACATAGTTATGCCATTCCATAACTTCAGTAGCTCATCTATAAGAGGTTCGATGTATACATTCATAGCTTTGACTTGGAACTTACCTGATTCATAATTTGAAGTACATATAAAATATATCATTATGAGAACCATTAAGATGTATAAACCATGCAGAAGAGTAAAATAATATATATATATATGAAATTAAGATACATATTACGACAAATGAGATGCCACAACTACATTATAAATAAAACAATTTTTGTCAATAAAACCTGGAATAATCATCGACAACATTATGTGCTCCCTCTTTATTGACAACCATGGAGGAATGTTATTGTTGATAACAAAAATAGGCCACACCGTGTAAATGGATTTCATCTGTGCAAATGGATTAACACCATCTGCTGCCAAAGAAATCCTAAGATTACGTGGTTCTTCTTTAAAGTGAGGCCACTTTTCCTCAATATCTCTAAAAGCAGTACCATATGCAGGCATTCGGATAACATCATCTTGACTTTTGTTCCTGGCATGGTAATCCATAAATTGTGCTATGTTTTTGCACCTGAACAGTTGCAAATGTGGAATGATGGGAATATAACGAAGAACCTTATGAGTCACCTTTTTTGTTACTTTATCTGTACGATAGCTACTTACATGACATTCTGGACATTCTGTTGCAAATTCATGCTGATTATAATATATAACATGGTCATCAGGGCATGCATGAATTGATTCATAATGCATTCCAATCTCTTTCATGATGGAAGATAAATCTCGATATGTGCGAGGTAAAATATTTGAAGGTGGTAACAAAAATTCAGCTATCAAGCTACAATTTTTTTTTTTGTTAATGTAATAAATAAATAATATTAACGAAACACGCTTCATCCGTACGATGATCAATAATGAGTTAACAATACAATTATTAGAGGAATACAAATAAACTTTATCACGATCCTATATATGTGATGGATTATTTTAGATACCTTAGCATCCGTGTGATTGCAATGTTTGAAAGACCATTCATAACCTTCAAGTTCATTATCAACAATATAGTAGAGAGAAGATTTGTTTTGGAGCCTTCATAAAGGGGTTCATTTGCCTTATCAAGAAGAGGTATATCGTGAACATCATCAAATTCATCATCATTTTCATTATCAACATCATCATTATCCATTCTAACGTTAAATGAATCATGGATCAATGTATTTGTACCATCATCTTCAATTACATCATCGGCATGATCATCTTGTTCAATATGATCATTCACTTGTTCTCCATTAAACATACATGCTCCATGATCGTGATCCTGAACTTGTTCTGAAAGCACTTCCTCTGGATGACATGCTATAGGGTGTCTTTCCTTTAATATAAATACATGGAAACATCAATAGATATACCTTAATATATGAAAACAAAACAATACATACAATTACCAAAAAAAACGAATATAATAATGTTTATAATGCTAAACCTACAAATGGATAATATTCGTTCCCCCCCTCAGCGTGTCCATGTTCCCTGCAATGTTTTGTGGCTATTGATATCAATATTCTTCTCCTCTTAAATCCCCTACATTGAGTACACGGACAATAACATTTTCCATCACCCCTTCGTTTCACTGCATCCCATAGTCTAGCAAGCAAGTGTCGGTTGTCTTCGTTTGGATCTGGAATATTTAATCTATTTGACATTTTGTCATAAACTTCATTAATGAATATAACCGATTGTCTTAAAAAATCAAGTTCCACACATCAACCACGCATCAACATTTTGTCAAACGGAGAGCAGTCGAAGAATAAAAAAATTCTCGGCAAACTGTCTATCGATGAAAAAAAATAAATTCCCACAACCGCCCGTTGAAGAATAAAACAATTCCTGAAAACATCCGTCGAGGAACAAATAATTTTCACAAATTGTCCGTCGCTTCTACAACAAACATGTCTAAATGTTTAAAACAATTTATATTTATAATGGACATGCGTCAGATATTCGACACTTGGAACATAGTTACCGTTGAAAGTATGGGACCATAAAATTTAAAATCATGTAAACCGTAATTTTTTTTTATAAAAAACCTATATAGGTCGTCGGATATCCGACGCTCAGGGGCCGTATAACCGAAATTATTGGGTGCACAGACGTCAAAGATCCGACATGGAAGTGTCGGTTATCCGACACTAAAAGGGTCAAAAATCCAACGCCCTTGTGTCGGATATTCGACGGCGCTATAAATATTTTGTTATCGGCATTCTTTTGAGTGATTGCTGTCCGACACATCTGTGCAAAATGTCGGATGAAGTCGGATTCTGACGTTGGAATTTGGGTTCAAATATTGTTGTGTATGAATCCATTCCATGGCATCACGAAACCTTCTTGATGTTGTTAGAAGTGGTACCGTGTGAATGGTAGAGCTTTCCTATACATGGGTGTCCTATTTAGCTCCCTTTTGCATTTGGTACCCATACTGTGAGTCCTCTCTTAGGTCTGAGAGTCCCTTTTAGTCCCACCATGACTTTGAGCAAGAGCTTCATACTCCTCTTGAACTTTATGCTGGCCATTCCCTGGGACTCCCTTGTATATGTCAAATTGTAATTGCATTATCATGAGTTTTGCTTTCCTTATTGAGCCTTACGCCGGCTTCCTTGACTTTGATTATCATTCATATAGCCCGAGCTTGTCTCATGTCTAGTAAAGCAGAGCCTTTTTATATATCCTTTGTAGCTTGATTCCTCATTTTTTAACGGGAGGATACTTTCCCTCGAGTGTCGTTATCTTACACATGTTTCCTTGCATTGAGTATAGGTATGTTCCGCTGCTTGGAACTAGTTTGTTTGCCCCTTGACACTCGTCTCCTCCTATATTTGTAGCTATAAAGAACTTTTATTCTTTTTCAAGCTTTTCAAAATATTTGAAAAAGTCTAAAAAAAAAAAACCAAAAATCCGGACAGGAAAAGATGTTATCTTTGGAATTAGTCAAGTCATGTCGCCTTCGAACAGAGCACTGTATATCACATCCATTGGTTGGGTTAATATTTTGACTTTATGAGCTGTACTCATTTCTCTGATTTTATCTCCATCGACTGGTTAAGCTTCCAACCCCTATAGAGCCTCTGTTGATGCCTCCTGTGTCGCAGAGATGTCCAGTTTTGTAAATCGAGTCTATGATGCCTACATTCAGTCACCATTTACCTTTATGCTCTTGTTTGAAGGAAGTTGAAGCCTGAGTCGGTCAGTCCTCAGTTATCTTGACTTTGGATGTCGACCATTCCCGGTACTAGTACTGGTTCATGCACATCTTGTTCGAGTCCTTCCACATTATACATCATTGTTGAGTACCTTGTGTTGGTTGATGGGGGACACCTTAATTCCCTCCTTCTAGCGGATTCCATCCCATCGACTTCCGATCATTTATTCTGGGATAGGGGTCTAGATTCATTTGAGGTCCTTGAGACTTACTGTCATTAGTTGTAGGTTCTCTCGCCATTGAAAGTTTTGGGAATACATCAATGTCCCCTGATCGATGGATTCTTTCAAGTGTTCTACCTCAACACATCTATTCACACTTGTTATATTTCACTCTAGTACCCGATTCCCATTTTCATTATCGGTGGGTGATCTCGCGTCTGTTAACGGTATACATCAATGACCGGTAATCAGATGATGGACTACTATGTTCGACCTCGACACCTCTATTCACATAGTAGGCCATGTACTCGTAGCGGTTTGTGTAGAAGACTTTCTAGATTTGTGGCATTCCACATATGCTACCTCCTTGATCTTGCTAGTGTTCATGAGATTTCAGATCTTGTGACTTGATTCCAGTGTATGTCAGATATCTTCAGCCATTATGGAGATATTGATCCATTGTACATCTTAAGTTTCTATGGTGATCTTGATCCTTTATATATCTTCATCATGGAGATTCTGATCTATTATATATTGTACGTGGAGATGACCACACACGCCACATTTTGTATATCATGCCTATTCATGGCCATTGTACTCTTATGTATCTGGGACTGCTATATGTATTTGTAGTCATATGCAGAGATTGATTATTATACTATACTGATGGATGGCTGGTTCTTCCACCTAGTTCTTCATCACTCCACTTTTGGGATGGATTTATAATGTATTCCGGCCATCATGTTACCCCTCTGACCTTACACATTAGGGGGCATCTGTTACAGTTGATTTTACCACACATGGTTGATCACACATTTATGGCCTTCCATGTGCCTCTGCAAACTCTTTGGACCCCATGGACCAATATTGTACCTTTGATTTTTCCAAGATCATCCCTAAAAACACCTGTTATTTGGTGTACGTGACTTTTAATCCCTTTCTTGCGTATATACGCGGATATTGACCTTAAACCCGCGAACATCGGGATGTGTGCATAAGTCCAAATATTTTTGGAGTTTTCCTTGATGTGTGTCTGAACCACTTGTCTCTTGGCCTTCCATATGCCTCAATATCGCTTGGATTTGACCCTCCATTACCCCTTTGGAGTACTATATAAGGAACCCCTTGGATACATTGAAGAGGAGGAATTGAAGAGCAAGAGTACTATAGTCCATTGTTGTCGTAGCTTGCTTGTACTTGAGTCTGCATCCCTTTGTCCCTTGGAGCACTTTGTGTTCTTCCCAAGCTTTCCTTTGCTTGTGAGCTTGCTATCAAGAGATAGAGGATTGAGGTGGTGGAGGCCTAGGTGGAGGACTCATTTTCTCCAGTTCGTAGACGTGGCGACAGAGGTTGTCACTTATGTAATCTCTGATTTTATTAATAGAAATATCTTCCTTTTTTAAAAAAAATTTAAAATTTTTTAATTTTTTTTGTCCAATGATGTGCATTTAAATGAATATTGAATCCATGGATGTGTTTAATTGCTTATACATTATTGATTATATATGCTAGAGTAGGCCTAACACTATATTATATAGCATGCTTTCCTTGTTTACTATTGTTGAGAGTGAATTGCTAAAGCAAGCGGGATTGGAAAAATCTCAACGGGGATCTACTTCAACCATCCGGAATAAGGTATGATTGGAGATCGTTTAGTGTTAAATGTTTTATTTCTCTTGCATATTGGGAAGGGAATGATTTCTGCGGTTTCTCTGTTTGTTTTGGTACACCCCAAGCCATAGGAAGTTTCTCTCCATAACAAGGTTGGTTTTTCTTTAATTTTGACAAAGGAACCGGATTCTTTATTTTACACATCTCATGCTCCAAACTGGAAAGGGAGGAAGATTTATCTACTTCCTTTTCTTCCATAATCTTATCCTTATTAACATGTTGATCATGCTTCCTCTCTACTTCATTCACTGACATCTGTTTAACTAGAATAATAGCTTTCTTGATTTGAGCTTGAGAGCTTTGTTTTGGTCCAAAGCTCAATTCATAACTCCTTTGTGGATTTGCCTGAACATTTTCTAGCCGAATGCTTAAAATAATATGAACCTCGTTCTGCTATGTATTCATATACCTAATTCAACATTAGAGAGCTTTCATAGTCAGATTGAGGTAAATGACTAAATGATTGCTCTCCTTCAATATGGTGTAATTCTTGATCAAGTTCATTCATTTCAACCTCAACAAATTCTTCAGTTTCGACAACATGATTATTTTGAAATGGAGGTTGAATATATTTATCTTCATTGTTTCTTCTTTCTCTTTGAAATAACTATGGATTGAAGAGTCTTCTAAACTTATTCAGATTTCTATTGCCCACTTCTTATATAGGTCTATTTAAATTATTACTTCAATTTCCATTTTAGCCACCTTTGATGACATGTTCTTAATCATTTTGGCCATCTCTTCGATCTTACCATTAGGTAACTATGAACTGATGCAAAGGTTTTTTTCTTTTATCTTTGTCTCCATAGTCATATTCAGTTTAAGCTTTTCTACCTCTAGGATATTGGTCTCAACCTCAAGAGCAAATTCTTGCATACTCTCCAAAGTTATAGATTTCCTTTACATAAATAACAATGAAAACTCAACATCAAATGAATTAGCACATGTAAGCTTAGTAAAAGTATCAGTAGGGCGCTTAATTTAAGTAGGAATCTTATTGTACATCTTGTTAAAACTTATTGTAAATTTTTCTACTCATTCACCACTATTTATTTTCAAATCTCAAAACCTTGTAATGTGATACAAATAATCCTTCTTATCGCCCCACTATTTCAAGAAAACTTCATCTAAAGCATCAATAGAATTCGAGGTCAATTCTCTTAACCACTTCCTAACTTTGCCATTCAAACTTTGGAGAAAATCTCTCATCCATAGATCATCTTGCTCAATGTTTTGATTATCTACATAACTATAATATGATCCTAAGTGATCTTCTGCAGTAACTTCACCTTCCCCATAAAACCTAAGTATTTATTTTAAATAATCTTGTCATGTCTCCAATTAAATAATTTTCAAATAAATAGTTAAGTTAGTCTATCCAATTCCTAAGGGTTATGTAGAAAAATCAAACTATTGATATTTAAACCCAAGGCCTATAGTTTCACATGTAAATCCGAACTCATATTTGTGGAAGGTGGAAAATGGGTAAATAAATGATGGAATAAAGATTAAATGTTCCAAAATGAAACGGATGTGTGGGGTCCAAATGAGGGAATATTCTTCATTTACACATGACATCATCCTCAAATTCTAATTTGGAGGAAGGAGTTACTTCTAAAGTGGTGGATGAAGAGTCATGGGCTAAATTTAGGCAATGACAAGCTTCTATGACAACTATGACAGTCATGATGATAGTTATGACACCTTAGGGCACTTATGATGAATTCTGTTACAACTATGACATCTATGACATGTAAAAAATAAAAATAGACCCAAGAGGGCGCATGATGTGTGTGTTAGGTGAAAGGAAGTTTCATGAAAGGTTCCAAATCGAATTTCATGAATGGAGAGCAAGAAAAGTCAAGACAAGCGTCACTTGGGTTAATGAAATGACTTAGATTAACACTAATTCAAGTTAATGAACCAATGAGAAGGTAATTTGAGTTTATTTGAGGGAAATTAGGTTAATGAGGCTATTAAAAGAGGATAAATTTGAAATGGGGCAGCTTTTAGTCGTTTGTGATTTTTCCTTTGGCATTTTTTGAGAATTTTGCTTGTCCATTGCATGGTACCATGTTTAATTTCCTTGCTTGTGAACCAATTTCAAAGGTGAAAGATACTTGTCCAAGTTGTTTGATGAAAATGTCATTAATATCTCTCATTGGAGCTAAATGAAGGTGTTTATTTGCATGTTGAAGTCCTCCCACGGTTCAATATTTTTTTTCATTCATATTCATTCCATCTCTCTCATCTTCTCCTCTTCATTCTCAATGTCTCATGTTGGTGGAGCACTTAGAGGTTTGTGATATTTGTTTAAGGAGTATATTGGATGACATTTATGCTGTAGATTATGTAAGTCTCTGTATATTTCTGTACATGTAAAATCAATCTCAAATCCTAGGGAGTGTTATTTGTAAAATGCTAAAAAGTTTTATATAATAGAGTCATTTTCACTATGTATTTGATACTCAATATTGAAGTGGATTTGTATCATATTTGTATAAGTATTCCTCTGTTATTTTTAATTTTTTTGAGAAGCCATTTATGTTCTGAAATTGGACTATACATTTTATACAGGAACTTGGGGAATTTGCTCAAAGTTTCATACCAAGTTTCATTGGATTTTGCTCAATTCCATCAATGTAATAACCTTGTTTCAAACTTATTGATTTGTGGGAGCAATAGAAAGTTAGAGGACCTGTAAACTCTTGAATTTTTGTATTCATTGATGTACCATAACCAATACAAGTCACTGTTATGAAATTTTAGAGGGTTATACTGCATTTGGAGAGCCAAAAGTGTCATCTACCCTCGGGGGTTTTAACATCTATTTTCCTAGTGTTTTTGTCCTTCTTTCCCTGGGGTCAAAAACAAATTGCATAAGTATTTGGGAAGTGTATGAGCATTCATAATATGAATTAGTAAGTCCTAATACCCCTTAATCCCTTCCATACATAATTTGAAGTAATTTGGGTGCATTTGTATCATCTTAGGTTTCACTAGTCCAAAGCTTGAAATTGGCCAAAATTGTGGAAACTTGAATAACATGTCAAAATGAGTTTTATGATTGTATAATTGAGTGTCTGAGGTATGTTATGATGTTTTAAATTCCATGGGGTCCTTCCATAAGAAATTTGCAAATGTTCAGTGGTGTTTGGAACCAAACCAAGAAAGACTAGTTTACTACATTTTTCCTAGTTTTGAAACTAGACAAAGTATTGAAGGAGGATGTACGTGAAGCATTTGTAAAAATTTATTAGCCACACCATATTAAGAAGTCACATATATGCATTTTTCAATCCTATCATAACCTAATATCACTTCCCTTGAGCTTCCCCAATTGTCTCATAACCATGGAGTCAGTGTGAAATCCATTGTCAATGAGGTTGTTGAGAAATAATGCTTTCAATGTCAAAGTTTTGAAGTCTCTTTCAAAAATATTTTGGATAGTGTGCCTAGTTTCTTGAAAAATGTACATTACAAATCTTCATTTGGTAGAGGATTCAAATTTTGACGTAGAAAAAGAGGGGCATACCTAGCAGCAACTATAGCATCCATCCTATTTAGGGGTTGATTTTCCATGGTTGGAGAAACTTGAGTTTGAACTTGATGAAAAGGTAGTGAGATAGGCATTGATACATGTACTATTTTCTTCCCAAAATCAACTTCTTCAGATTTTACAAACTCTTCTTTTAATCGTTTTGATGCAAGAGGATTAATAAATATTTTTACTGCAAAAGTATCACCTTAAAATTTACTGACTTTAGGAAAGGATATAGGTGAAGACAAAATTTATTTATTTCATTTAGTTGTTTATTGTTGTTAACTAATCATTTATTTTGTCATTGTTTATTGTTAACTAGTCATTTATTTCGGCATTGATTATTGTTAACTGGTCATTTATTTAGTTATTGTTTGTTGTTAACTGGTCGTTTATTTAGTCATTGATCAATCTTAACTGGTCATTTAATTAATCATTGATTTATGTAGATAGGGCACAGAGGAATCAAACCACCATCTCTTGCCTATAAGACATGTGATCTTCCATTGAGCTAGAACCCTTAAACAAAATAAAAGTGCACACTTAATCAAAGTTACCCGAATCCAAAATAGATGTACTTAACAATAGTAAAATTATGCTCTATTAGCTAAAGGGACTAATTCTTGTAATGATTCCTCCTTAAAAATGGATAAAAACTCATTTATTAGTGTGACTTATGATAATCTATTTGAAGCTATTCAAAAGGTATTGTATTCATACAAATGGAAATTATCTAACATGCAAGATAGAACATTAAAGGAAACAAAATAAAATGTCCTCAAAGCATGAAGAATGATTGTTATACATATAATTGTCACACAAGGTTGGAGAAAATGAACTCAAAACATTAAATAAATAAGATGGAATCCTTCTATCAAAACATTAAGTAAACAACTAAATTACTTTATGGAATCCTTCAATGGAGTACCAAGAAAAGTGATATCTTAATCTTTTACTTTTCTAACAACAAGAGTTTGAATTTCTTTAGAAGTACCTGAAAATAATGACATTGATTTGTGTCGAGCCCTTGCTTCCCTAAGTAACCAGTTAGGATTTGATAGAGCTAAAACATTAGATGATTTAGGGTTAGCCCTGGTCCTATCCTTTTCATAGCCACAACTACCTTAGTGGAATCATGAGGTGAAAGATGTATAGTTATCTTCAACCACTAATATTTGTTCACCATAAAAAGCTAGATCTAAAAATTGAATTACACCTAGGGAAAAATATTTTAAATCTATGTTCCCCATCAACGAGGCTAAATGATGTTAGCCTTAAAGTTTGCACTAGACTATAATAGTACAGAGTTTAGTCACTTCAGTTATTGCATAGGTTAGATAAAAATTGGTTCAAGTGTACTAGGTGGTTTGGAGGGAATTATCAAGCCTATATTTAATCAAACAACAAACATTCCACATATCAAAGGCATGCAAGTAGAGTGTCGTAAACTTAAATAAACATAAATGTTATAGAAAAAAGAGAAACATAAATGAATACATAAGATTTACGAACTAATCATCTTTATATATTCACAGAGAAGTCTATTCACATTCAAAATGATATTCTGAATGAGAATAGAAATACTTGGATACAAACAACAAACTATAGGCAATAACAATAAGAGTCTTACAATAATGGGATCCATAGTTCGTATGACAATCATATCAGAGCATAAACTGTCTTTGTATTCAAATAAGAAAAAACATAGTTTGAATTACAAGAACAACACAATCCAACAATCAAGTTTTTTTTTTGGGTAAACTCCATGAAGACTTATATTAAAATTCAAAAAGTATTGCAAGAACAAGAGAGTCATGAAGTTCAAGAGCCCGTTGTGGCTTATCACAAGTCCAAAACATCAAACTATTAGCCTTAGACAATTTTCCCATGCATGGGGTGTGAAATCAAGCTTGCCGGTCCGAACGACCCATGCAAGGAAAATTAAAAAATTCTACAGATGTGCCCTATGCCAAAATACTTAACAAAATTATACAATTCCAGGAGACAGTTGTAGAGAGCAATTGAACTGAAAGAAAACTACTAACTTCCTCTATAGATAGAGTTCTATATATACTAACAACTACAATATTTCTAAACGAAAAAAAAAATAAAAAAATAAAAAAAAATAAAAAAAAAATAAAAAAAATAAAAAAAAATTACTTGGGGCTGCAGATTCACTAGTACAAAATGGGTGATAAGTGACTAAAAAAATGACTAAAAACGAGTAATAAATGACTAAATTTGGTCATGTGACCGCTAGTCATTAATTAACAGTCACTTATAACCCAAACAAATCGGTCATTTATCACTTGGTCATAAATTCCTTGGATTGATTCAAGCGTTGGTCATGTATGTAGTCTCTTATTTGGTCATTTATTTAGTCATTAGTTTTTGTTATTTGGTCATTAATTATCATTATTTGGTAGTAATTTAGTTGTTTATTGTTGTTAACTGATCATTTATTTTGTCATTGTTTGTTGTTAATTAGTCATTTATTTAGTCATTGATTGTTGTTAACTGGTCATTTATTTAGTCATTGTTTGTTGTTAACTGGTCGTTTATTTAGTCATTGATCAATCTTAACTGGACATTTAATTAATCATTGATTTATGTAGATAGGGCACATAGGAATCAAACCACCATCTCCTACCTGTAAGACAAGTGATATTCCATTGAGCTAGAACCCTTAAACAGAATCAAAGTGCACACTTAATCAAAGTTACCTGAACCCAAAATAGATGTACTTGGCAATAGTAAAACTGATCCGGAGGATTATTCATATTTAATTTACACTGATCCAATATGGTACAATGGTATTTAATCTATGGTTCAAAGAACATAACATATGTTTTAACTCATATATATAGCTGCGACAGACTTTTCACACTGCTGTGACAGACTTAGCTGCGACAGACTTTTCACACTACTGTGACAGACTTAGCTGTGACAGACTTTTCACACTGCTGTGACAGACTTAGCTGCGACAGACCTTTCGCACTGTTGTGACAAACTTAGCTGCGACAGACCTTTCACACTGCTGTGATAGACTTAGCTGCGACAGACCTTTCGCACTGCTGTGACAGACTTAGCTGCGACAGACCTTTCACACTGCTGTGACAGACTTAGCTACGACAGACTTAGCTACGACATACTTATCGCACTTGCTATGACATCATGAAGTTAGTGGTGACATCAAACAGTTACGTTAGGTGTGACGCTATGGTATGGTGCAACATATGTGTGTAACGGTCATTGCAACGTGTTGTGAATCAACATGTGCGTGGAGTTAGTTGCCACGTTTCGAGGATATGGAACGTCGTGGTAACATAATGCTTGTGTAATGACTTGGACGAATTGCATGTTTCAGCATATGGTTGTAACAATAAAAAAAAAGGTAACAGCTGAGATGATGGAATCGAATCAGTTACTTATCCCTCTCGTTGAACTCTTAAATAGAGGAGGCTGGCCACTAAGAAGGGTGGCGGATTGTTTTGGAGCGCAGAGTGTCGTTTCTCTATTATGAGAAGCTTAGAGATCATTTTTGCTGTGAAGTGTCCAGATTCTATGCTGTAGAAGTCGACATTCTCTGTTATATTTTAGCTTTCTTTATCTTTGAATGCTAATTGTAATTTCAAGAGAAAGGTCTTAAAGATTTTGTACAACATTCTGTTTACAGTTGCTGAAGTTGTTTCCAGAACCATTTTGTACCATTTTAAAAAAAGATTAATTGGATCGGTACCCATTGGAGAGGGACCCGAAGATGTAGCCCAGTGGAGGGGGTGAACTCCATTATCAATTTCTGTTTGTGATGCTCTGATTCTGTGCTTCTTTATATTTGTTTATCAGTTTGTTTTCCATCTGTTTTCAGTATTTAATTTCTGTTAATGCTGTCCCATTAATCAACCTGCTGAACGCATTCTTTTAACACAAACTTTTAATGCACACAAGTTGAGGTCCGACGGATCATGTTTGGTATCAGAGCTGGTTGACTGCTTGTGCAAGTTTGTGAATGCTTACCAGGTCCAGGTTAAAGCGTGGTGAAGGAGAATTAGTTGAAGAAGATCCTGAGATTGGCTCAAGGAGAACATTCTCAAGAACCATGTCTTCTCCACGAGGGGAAGAAGAAGGACATACAGAACGGGAAAAACCAGTTATTTCTGAATCTGAGTTTTTAGAGGCTTTTATGAGCATGAAAGCCATGATGGAAATTCTACTCGATGAGCGAGCAGAAAGGAAGAAGAAAGAAGAAGGATCTTCATCCAAAGATGCAGAAGTGAAGAAGGAAGAAAAGGGTAAAGGAGTAGGAGGTGATGGTGATCCTCTTGATACTACTCAAACTTTCTCTTCTTCTCATGCTTCTCATTCACATAATGCTAATGCAAATTCTAATATGCCTTATTTCAAATTGGATGTTAAGTTTGAATTACCAATTTATAATGGAGATTTAGATGCTGAAAAATTAGACAATTGGATCAAGCAGCTTGAAGTATATTGCAGGGTGCAAGGCATTAATGATGACCCTTCCATGATTCAATTGGCCACTTTGAGAATGAGTGGAATGGCTCTTACTTGGTGGGAGAGCAAGATTCAGCAAGATCTTCGAAAGAATGGTAAAATTATTTCAGTTTGGAATGAATTCATTGAAGTATTAAGGAAGCAATTTTACCCTTTAGGCCATATTCAACAATTAACCATGAATTGGCAAATGTTTAGACAAGCTAAAGGACAAAGCATTCAAGACTATACTCATGAATTCAGAAAGAGGGGTATTGCATTGAATGTTTCGTTAGATACACAGGAAACTCTTCTTAAGTACATTGGTGGCATGCATTCTTATTTGAAGCATACTTTGTTGATGTTTAATCCCAGTAATTTGGATGATGTATGTGTTCAAGCTACCCATTTAGAAGCCAGGGGTAAGCATACTAATGATACTTTTGTGAAGAAGTCATTTAAATTTGATAGCAAATCGAAAGGTAAAGATAAGGAAAAAAAGAAGATGGCTACTATTAAGAAAGAGGGTGAAAAGCCTACATGTTTGCATTGTCAGAAGGGACATGATGTCTCTAAGTGTTGGAAGATTCATCCAGAGTTAAGGCCAAAGAAGTACGGAGGAAACAAAGATAAAGGAAAAGCAAAAGCTACTGCAGCAGTTATTCAAGACTTGGGATCTGACTCAGGTGATGAAATAAAGGTTACAACTGTCGGAATCCAAGGTAAGGATAAAAGTATCTCACTCCCCATTGATGCACAATCAAGTTCTAGTGCAAGTACAAGTCTGCCATCTACTTCTAAGAAAAATGATAAAGATAGAAGTGCACTGTTTCATGTTCGTGTCATTACAAATCATACAAAGATTGATACATTGTTTGATAGTGGTTCGCAAGTAAATTGTAAATTTGAGCATATAGATATGTAGACAAAAACAAAACTCACAAAGAAGATCTCACAATTTACTCAGCAATTGAAGAATGAAACAGTGCAAAAGGCTTGCAACTGTGAATGCTTTCATTAATCAAAAATTAATTCAGATAATAATTATAATGATGTAAAATGGCTTTAATAGCCACAAGCAATTCGAATCCACATGAGGAAGTTCGAATTGATGACGCTACTTGACTGTAGGTAAC